>JAJMFR010000001.1:600000-1009634 GCA_030574835.1 Yamadazyma cerambycidarum
GATTCAGGAAGAAAAAAAATTGACGTGAAAGCTAAAAATAATTCCACGGTCCGACTTTGCTATAGACATGAAAATTTTTAGCCTGTTGTACTGTTCTGGGGATAAGCAACGTCGATAGTACCAGCTTCAACAACACGAATATTCAATAATGAACTCCAATAATATGTCCTCCGTCACGAATGTTCGTGTTCTTTGTATCGTAACTGCGTTCATGATAACGTAAACAAAAATATCAATAAACAATCGATACTGACCAAGTTTAACTCTATTGCAATTGATTGCGCTCGTATCTGCGACATTAGTAAAACTTGTTCTTATAACCGGGTTGTATCCATGGTTCATAACACCGGATAAAATTTCGCTGGTATTTTTCTCAGCTCAGTACCCTTTCTGCGTATGGTGAACCTGATGACATTTCCGATTAGCTGAATTTGTATATGTGAGTCTCCACGAATCATACGATACTAATATGGACAAATTCTATGGTAATTTCAGTATGTCATAATTATTTTTTTCATATGTCCTGGAAAAAACTTTTTATCACCGGTATGAGTTAGTAGCAAATATAAATTTATAATCCTATATACACTTCCGAGGGTATGTGTCTGGTCGGAACTTCCCTTTTAAGTTTTTTTAATTTATAACCGGTGGAAGCTGGACGAAATAAATAAACACGAATTAAAGAATAACTGTTGTGATATTAGTGCTTAAATTTGGTAACAACATCCTAGAGTTTGGCAAACCTAACTCGCTGTATCATCTTATAGCAAAACGAAAACGTCAAAACAACCTCATCGCATAGAACACTCGTTATGCAGGAAAATATCCGGCATATTGGTAAAGGATATTCCGAGCTCTTGAGTATTTTTGCTTTTTGTTCGTCAGACTAGGCTAGTTTCCTAAAACGAATTAATTTTAAGATTTTGAAAAAGATTTATGCTTAATTGCATCATAGACGTTACCCCCACTATTTGGTGTTTTCTTTTTTTTTGGTCTTATAAATATGTCATATTTTCCTTGCGTGTATTTTTTTTTCTCTGTTATAAATTCCCCTTTGGTATTATATTAAAACATAATGTGGACGTCAAGAACTAATACGTTTGGGTTAAAAGGTAGGCCATTAAGAGCTGCCATCACTGCTACAGCCGTTACTGGATTTTCATTATTCGGTTATGATCAAGGTTTAATGTCAGGTATCATCACTGGTACCCAATTCAATGATGAATTCCCTGCCACCAGAGATCACACTGTCAATCAAGGTGCCGTAACTTCATGTTATGAAATTGGTTGTTTCTTTGGTGCTCTTTTTGCCCTTATGAGAGGTGATAGAATTGGTAGAAGACCATTAGTTATTGCTGGTTCAATAATTATTATTATTGGTACCGTCATTTCAACTGCTGCATTCAAAGACTCTTGGGGTTTAGGACAATTCGTCATAGGTAGAGTGGTTACCGGTGTTGGTAATGGGTTAAATACTGCTACTATCCCAGTTTGGCAATCAGAAATGTCAAAAGCTGAAAATAGAGGTAGATTAGTCAATTTAGAAGGTTCAGTTATTGCTGTTGGTACTTTAATTGCTTATTGGTTAGATTTTGGGTTATCTTATGTTAACACCTCAGTTCAATGGAGATTCCCAGTTGCTTTCCAAATTGTATTTGCTGCTTTCTTATTAGCTGGTATGTTAAACTTACCAGAATCTCCAAGATGGTTAGTTGCTAATGATAAAAAACCAGAAGCTTTAGAAGTTTTAGGTAAGTTAAACGATGAATCTGCTGATTCTGATTATGTTTTAGCTGAAGTTACTGTTATTACTGATGCCATTAACAGATTCGATAAGAACCAAGCTGGTTTCAGAGAAGTCTTAACTGGTGGTAAAACTCAACATTTCCAAAGAATGTTGATTGGTTCATCAGGTCAATTTTTCCAACAATTCACTGGTTGTAATGCTGCTATTTATTATTCTACTGTTTTATTCGAAAAAACCATTAATTTAGATAGAAGATTATCATTAATTTTAGGTGGGGTTTTTGCTACTGTTTATGCTATTTCAACCATCCCATCATTTTTCTTAGTTGATACTTTTGGTAGAAGAAACTTATTCTTAGTTGGTGCCATTGGTCAAGGATGTTCATTTATTATTGCATTTGGATGTTTAGTCCATCCAACCACTGAAACTGCTAAGGGTGCTGCTGTCGGGTTATTCCTTTTCATTGTTTTCTTTGCTTTCACCATCTTACCATTACCATGGATTTATCCACCAGAAATTAACCCTATGAGAACAAGAACTATTGCTGCTTCCATTTCAACATGTACTAATTGGTTAACCAATTTCGCAGTTGTTATGTTTACTCCAGTTTTCATTGGTAAATCGGCGTGGGGATGTTATTTATTCTTTGCCGTATTAAACTTTTTATTCGTTCCAATCATCTTCTTCTTCTACCCAGAAACTGCTGGTAGATCATTAGAAGAAATCGATATCATCTTTGCTAAAGCTCATGTTGAAGGAAGACAACCATGGAGAGTCGCTGCTACTATGCCAAAATTATCATTAGCTGAAATTGAAGAACAAGGTAACTCCTTAGGATTATATGATGGTGAATATGATAAAGAAAAAGCTGAAATAAAAGATGAAGTTGATTCCGTCAGCGAAAAATCTAATGAAGATTCAAACCAAGGTCCTTTACAACCTCAACCACCAAAAAGTGCTGCTGATCAAGTTTAGATAATATTGTAATAACTTAGTTTGTAGAGAATAAACTGTTTTTAATTATTGTAGAGGTTTGCTTTTGTGCAAGTTCTGGTACATCGCTGGTGCATCGCGCTGGGTTTGCGGTTTGTGGGACTGGATTTAACGGGAGGCTGGTTTCACTCATCGCCACTTGAACTTTCACAGGACGATTTTCTTTTGTCATTTTCTTTTGTCATGTTAGACGTGTATGTTTGAAATGTCGTGCGTGTATTAGAACAATCATAAGCCTTACATAAACTGTGATAAATGTGTAAAGATGAAAGAAAACGAAATGCATGAACCGGATTTAGAAATCATATGCTTATGCATTATACATATACAGCGTTTGACTAGAATGTCTGTGATTCTGGTACTTAATAATTGAACAGCTAGGTTTGACATTTATGCTTTGAACAGACACAGTCCTTAACTGATAAGACTGTGGTTAAGACTGAGCTTCTAATATACAATTTACCACACTCACAATTAACCATAACCCAATTAATAACACACCAATTTTTCTATCGAACTTCCAACCATTCAATGGTACTAAGATTATCAATAAACCCACTATAACCATCAAGCTCAACGAAGTTATGAAGAAATTGGAATTTAATTTGAACTTAAGACTACCGGATTCAGTTAAGGAATTATACCCTATGCCAATTAGAATAAGTAAAATTGGTGTTCCAAGGCACGAATTCAATCCTATAAGTGGGGAATAATAAAACAGTAACGTAATGTTAGTTATTAAGTCGTTAATGGAATTTGCAACTGAAAACACTAGGAACCCAAGAAGGTAATCGGAGATCCCCATAATGATTCCATAATTCTTTAATAACTTTAGAAGGAGAATTGAAATGTTTGAAACTATGAGAATAGAATTAACAACTCCTATTATGAATTCTGTGTGTGTGAACATTATTGTAGGTGATAGCACTGCTAAACCTACGATCACAGGTATAGATGGAAATTTCTGGTAAATTCCTAGACTCATAAGTATATAGTAATATATCAACCAATAGTTCTGTGTTTCTAATGGTATGAGCCATTTGATTATATAATTCAAAGCATGAATGAAAATATGGAAATTATGAAGTACCCAATGCTGTGGAGGTTCTTCAGGTCTTCGGTGTTGTAGATCATCAGCTAATTCTAATTGATTATCAAGATTCAACGGTATAGCTTCATCGTCAGGGTTCTTGTTGATTTGGAAAAGGTATGTCAAGTGTATTAAGTATATGATAGCCATGGTGATACTCTCATACTTTGTGATTTTACCATCCTTCAAAATGATATTGAACACTCCTAATACACAAAATAACCATGTCATATCAACTAAAGTGATTTTGTTATACTTTATATCAATACTAAGAAAACTTATAAGTCCCAAGGTAAGACATAGGATGATTAGATTGGTTCCTATGAGTTGACCTAGCACTAATTCAATAGAATGTGTGTGCATGGAATTATAATAGTTAACAATATCAGGAAATGAATTAATCAACGGTATTATGATAAACAGTAGGACCTTATCATTTATTTTGAATGATTTGGTGAGTTTCTGTAAATTTGGGAAGAGATAATTCAGGATTATGATACTCAAACCAATGATAAGGAACACAAGACTAGATAGAATTATGACATTATAAGCTATGAGGTCCCAGAAAGTTGGATTAGAACAATAGTATCGTATTGCTATATTATAATAACCACCACATTGTTTTAAAGCATCACATGTATGATTTTGGGGTGTACAAGATGATTGGATTAACATCGATGGGTTTGGCAATGACTTCTTATCAGCCTCAGGAGTTGCGACTGATATTTGCAGTGTCTTAGCTAAGCCACTACCCAAGCTTTTTAGAGTTTTTAGATCAATGATGAAGGGTAGATCGATTTACGAACGGATAAGGCTGCATAGACAGTTATAGATGAGATACAAGGGGTCTAATGTCTTATGAGCCTTAAATATAAGAATTTTAAATTTTTTTCAGCTTAACCATAGGTCACAGACATTAATCAGCCCCTCTAAGTCTTAACGTTCTGAATGAAATGTTCTATCTAATATATAACGTATTCTAAATCTATTAATCTAAAAACTTCTTGGCATTTACATATTCTTCTTTCTCTAATCCTTCTGATGCAATCTTTATGTCTAAATTGATATCATCGATTAATGCTTCCTTTGTAGTGTAATTCAATTCTGGTCTTATGTATCCCAAAACAAGATATTCAATTTCTGCACCATAGAAGTTTTGTCCAAATTTATGAATGATATGAATTTCAGCTGTCTTCTCTTTATTGGAGTAGAATGGATTGAATCCTATGGACATAACCATAGGTAAAACTTTTAATTCAGTATCACATAAAAGTTTCCCTTGATTGAATGCAACTTCCCTTCCGTCTTGTCTTAACTTCACCTCTTCTTGCTGTTTATGGTTATTTGGAGATAATTTACAATATCCAAAGTAGATACCAGGCTCTAACCCTGATAACTTATTGGTGATAGGAATATTGGCAGTTGGTATACCTAATTCGGAGGACCCTCTTCCGAATCCGTTTATGATTTCATTTGATTCTTTTATAGGGTAAGGAGCTGATATTTCATCAGGAATGACTGTGTTGGGTCTCATGATGATTGTGGATCTGTGTAAATTGTGCAAGCCGGTGAAATGTCTGCGACCGCGATAAGGTTGGCCGTTACTAAGCTTAGTGATTCATGACTAATAAATTTGGCAAGGGTGATCTTTATTTGGATTAGATCAAGAGCAATCATCACATCATACAGTACCACCGTTTAATTCTATATAGAGTGACTGCTAACTCATCACAGATCACACCAGAGACTAGAGCAATGTTCACGAATCATGAAAGTATCAGACATTAAATCACACTATATTAAGTATTAAAATCTTTCTTCCAATTGAGCTAATAAAGTCTTAGCATCTTTAGCAAAGTTTCTAATACCTTGAGCTAATTTTTCAGTGGCCATAGCATCTTCATTTAAGGCGAATCTGAAAGCAGCTTCATCATCAATGTAAGTAACTTTAGCATCAGTTGAAGTTTGAGCAGTGGCAACATCCAATTTCTTTGGAACTTGTTCAGAAGAGTTAATTAATTCTTCTAATAATTTTGGTGCAACAGTTAAGTAATCACAACCAGCTAATTCTTTGATTTCACCAACATTTCTGAATGAGGCACCCATAACAATGGTTTGGTAGTTGTATTTTTTGTAGTAGTTGTAGATTTTTTTAACTGAAACAACACCAGGATCAGTTTCTTGAGTATAAGTTTCACCAGTTGAAGCTTTGTACCAATCTAAAATTCTACCAACGAATGGAGAAATTAAAGTAACTTTAGCTTCAGCACAAGCAACAGCTTGTGAGAATGAGAATAATAAAGTTAAGTTACAGTGAATATCATGTTTTTCTTCTAATTCTTTGGCAGCTTGAATACCTTCCCAAGTTGAAGCAATCTTGATTAATATACGGTCTTTTTTGATACCAATTGAGTCGTATAATTTGATGATTTCTAAAGCTTTATTGATGGTTGCTTGTTTATCAAATGATAATTGAGCATCAACTTCAGTACTGACTCTACCTGGAACAATGTTTAAGATTTCTTTACCGAATTCAACTAATAATCTGTCTAAAGCGTGACCAGCTTTTTCAGCTTTGGTTGATCCTTTATCTTTAGCGTAATCAATTGCAACATCAATTAATTTAGCGTATTCTGGTTTTTTAGCAGCGGCTAAGATTAATGATGGGTTAGTGGTAGCATCTTGAGGAGTATATTTAGCAATTGATTCGAATTCACCGGTATCAGTAACAATGACTGTACCTGTAGCTTTTAATTGTTCTAAAGAATTTGACATTTTAATAAAATTATAGCAATTCCACAATTTTTAAAGTTCGGGAATTTATCCAATATTTATAATTTTTCAATTGGACATTGTCCGAATTCAGGGTCAGTGCGATCGTGGTTCGATGACGGTTGGAATTTAGCCTGGGGTATCACAATTGCGGTACTACCATGGTGCGGGTATAATAACAGGTGGGGGTTCGGCTAACCTAATTAATTATTTACGAACTAATTGATCAATGGCAGAGTTTGATTTATTCACCTACAATTGTGATATATCAATTGAGGGTTTAGTTATAATCTCCATGATAATGGATCATGTTTCGCTTAGGTGTGATTCGAACATTTCCCAAAACAACACGTTCGGACTATTGTCGACCTGAACCAAGATTTTGCGGCTAACTATTTTTTCACGATTCTATAAATTTCTATTGAATTCTTAATAATAGTTAGATGGTCTAGATTACCTTGATAGTGCTAGAGATCAAATTATTTTTGAAGTTGTTGCTTTTATCAATCGATGATGTGGTGATGGTATAGACACGTCTTTTGCTGTAACTATTATAAGTAGAAGAAACTTATGGAACGTTCTTGACTATCAAGAAGGAACGGAATCAGACTCGCGATCCTTTGGTACTATTCTCGCCTTAAATCTTGTCAGTAAACTGTTAGTGTCTTTCGCAGTAAATATCACCAAGAGGTTTGAACAAGCCACGACAAAGCGCGAGGTTCGTCGAAATTTTCATCCAGCACTTGAACTTCATTACACAATGTCAGGACAAGAAGAATTGTTAGATTATTCAGATTCCGAAGAAATCGCCGTTCAACAACAACAACCAACTGATTCCAAAGAAACTGATAAAAAAGGTTCATACGTTGGGATCCATGCTACTGGTTTTAGAGATTTCTTATTAAAACCAGAATTATTAAGAGCAATTGGTGATTGTGGGTTTGAACATCCATCAGAAGGTTCGTATAATAATCAATTAAAAGTATGATAATTACAATGAAATAAGATCTCTTGAATACGTTATTTGAGTGATTCGAACCTGATTTTACTATGATTATGTTGAGTCAAATGAGAACCTTATTATAGGTTTGGAATTTATCATTAGACTACGTGTTTTCTGCTTCATTTGATTTATTCTTAACAGAAGTTGACATATTTGTCAAACAGACATATATAAGAGTCATATACGTTATTATGTCAAAATGTCAAAGTAAACCAGCCCTTAATGATGAAATTATCTAGAACAACAAGTTTACCTAATATTTTGGGTTCATGATACCTAAAGTCATGATAACCAAGGGCCCAATATTCTTAATTTGTGTTTCATCTTATAATTTCAGTGTATTCCATAGGAATAATATAATGATATGCCATCTTAATGATTATAAGAATACTCATTCACACAACAAGATTTCGGATTTTATTATAATTACGTACATTCTCATAAATTACATACTAACAAATAGTTCAACAAGTTTGTATTCCTCAATCAATTTTAGGTACTGATGTCTTATGTCAAGCTAAATCTGGTTTAGGTAAAACTGCTGTTTTCGTTTTATCAACTTTACAACAATTAGATCCAATTGCTGGAGAAGTTTCAACTTTAGTTATTTGTCATACTAGAGAATTAGCTTATCAAATCCGTAATGAATATGCTAGATTTTCTAAATATATGCCAGATGTTAAAACTGAAGTATTTTATGGTGGTACTCCAATTAACAAAGATATTGCCAAAATCAAAGATAAAGAAACATGTCCTCATATAATTGTTGCTACTCCAGGTAGATTACATGCATTAGTCACTGAAAAAGCTCTTAGATTAAACAATGTCAAATCATTCGTTATTGATGAATGTGATAAAGTTTTAGAAGCTGTTGACATGAGAAGAGATGTTCAAGATATCTTCAGAGCTACTCCTCATCAAAAACAAGTTATGATGTTTTCAGCTACTTTATCTCAAGAAATCAGACCAATCTGTAAAAAATTTATGCAAAATCCTTTAGAAATTTACGTTGATGATGAAGCTAAATTAACTTTACACGGTTTACAACAATACTATATCAAATTAGACGAAAAAGAGAAAAACCGTAAATTAAGTGATTTATTAGATAGTTTAGAATTCAATCAAGTCATTATCTTTGTTAAATCAACTCAAAGAGCTGAACAATTAAACAAATTATTATGTGCTTGTAACTTCCCATCAATTGCTGTTCACTCAGGTTTAAAACAAGAAGAAAGAATTGCCAGATATAAATTATTCAAAGAGTTCAACAAGAGAATTTGTGTATCCACTGATGTTTTCGGTAGAGGTATTGATATTGAAAGAATCAATTTAGCTATCAACTACGATTTACCAAATGAAGCTGATCAATATCTTCATAGAGTTGGTAGAGCTGGTAGATTTGGTACCAAAGGTTTAGCTATTAGTTTTGTTGCTAATGAAAGTGATGAAGAAGTTTTAGAAAAAATTCAATCAAGATTCGATGTTAAAGTCGTTGAATTTCCTGAAGGTGGTGTTGATCCTTCAACTTATATGAATACTTAAGACCAGCCTCAAGTCTCGTGACACATGAAGAATTGTAGTGTATAGTGTAAATGTTTAAATAAAAGTTGTTCCTCCCGTATTGTGTTTATTGGTGATGTTCACAAACATCATCTATTATCCTAAATACAGTTCTTATTTCCTTTTTGGGCACTAGAAACCATTCGATGTGTATGTTATAAGAATCTTTACTGCAGTTCTTACAGAAAATAATACCTTTACCATATAACTTATGTAATCTGTTATGAATCTCTATTTCTGCATTCGTGGCATCTGATGTATGAAACCCTCCTTGTTTGAATGTCTTATAACTGTTCAAGCTTAATTTCTTAAACATTGAAGTTAACGAAACCTTTCTAAATCTATCAGTTGGGGTTAGAAGTCTTATATCATGCTTACATTTATTCTCCCATTGTTTTATACGTGCTTCAACTGTTTGAGTTGTCATCCCTATTTTAACAAATACATAAGGTGATCTTCTTAAATGGTAATTACTCCAATCTTGGTGTTTTGAATTCGGAAGGTTTCTTGTGACAAACCAATTGGTTTGATCTTTATCAAAGAATTTCTCTAACGTATAGATATATATGAATCCTTGTTTAGCACTATTGTTTATATTCTGTGATATATCTGATTTGACAACAAGTGACTTCTTACTTACAGTACTTTGATTTATATGATAATGGCAATATTCCTGATTAGTGATTAACTTACATCGTATGCCTTTAGTTGTTATACCATTACATTGCATTGTTTAGATGTCTCAATCGCACCACTAGAAGGCAGGTTCAGCCGCTTTACATTTAAGTCTGCAGAACCACAATATTAGCCATCAAATGCCACTACGAGTCTAAATTAGAATCCAAACGATTAAACTGCCACAACTCACATAATCAAGCTTTTATATTATTAAGATCACAGTACTTGGTTGGCCATTGTTAAATATTTTCTACACAATAATATTGTCGTAAGATTTACCCCAAATCATGTGCCGAGTCGAAACCACAATTTCTCGTAGTTTATATTCCCTAAACCTGCCGAATCTAAATTTTATCAATTCCAAATTTTATCAATTGTGTCAACATGAGTAGTGAAGAAACTTTTAAATTCGAAACCTTGCAATTACACGCAGGTCAGGAAGTTGATAATACAGTTAGAGCTCGTGCTCCACCAATTTATGCTTCATCATCATTCGTATTCACTGATAGTGAAAATGGGGCAAACTTATTTGCTCTTAAAGATCCAGGATACATTTATTCTCGTATTGAAAATCCAACCAATGCAGTTTTTGAAAAAAGAGTTGCTAGCTTAGAAAATGGTAAAAGTGGTATAGCTACTGCTTCAGGTCAAGCTGCTCAATTCATAGCATTGACAAGTTTATGCCATAGTGGAGACAATTTCATTACTAGTTCATATCTTTATGGTGGTACATATAATCAATTCAAAGTTTACTTCAAGAAATTAGGAATTGAAGCCAGATTTGTGACTGGATCAGATCCTGAAGATCTTGTTGCAAAAATTGATGAAAACACTAAAGCCATCTATTTTGAGTCAATTGGTAACCCAAAATGGAATGTACCAGATTTTGATAAGATCAGTGTTATTGCTAAGAAACATGGTATACCAATTGTTGTTGATAACACTTTTGGGGCTGGTGGTTTCTTAGTTAAACCATTAAATCATGGTGCGGATATTGTGGTCCATAGTGCTACTAAATGGATTGGTGGTCATGGTACGACAATTGGTGGTATTATTGTTGATTCAGGTAAATTTCCTTGGAAAGATTATTCTGAAAAATTCCCACAATTCAGTAAGCCATCAGAAGGATATCATGGATTGATCTTTAATGATGCTTTAGGACCTGATGCGTTTGGTGCTTATGCTAAAGTTGAAGGATTAAGAGATGCAGGTCCTGCATTGAATCCCTTTGCTTCATTCTTGTTCTTGCAAGGTTTAGAAACTTTAAGTTTAAGAGTTGAACGTCAAAGTGAAAATGCTTTGAAATTAGCCAAATATTTCGAATCATCTCCTCATGTTCATTCTGTTAGTTATTTAGGTTTACCAAGTCATGAGAGTCATGAGTTAGCTAATAAGTACTTTGAAAACAAAGGAATTTATGGTGGGTGTCTTTCAATAGAAGTCAAAGATTTGCCAACTAAAGCTGAATCTGATTTCAAAGAAGCAGCTCCACAAGTTGTTGATCATTTGAAATTATTCAGTAACTTGGCTAATGTAGGTGATTCAAAATCCTTGGTAATTGCTCCATATTTCACTACTCATCAACAATTATCTGAACAAGAGAAGTTAGATAGTGGAGTTACTAAGGGATTAATCAGGTTGTCCATTGGTACTGAACACATTGACGATTTGATTAGAGATTTCGAGCAATCTTTCAAGAGTGTTTATACTTAGATGGTACTTAGATAGTATTATGCAATGTGGTATTAATATACAATGTGGTTATTCTACAATGTGATTATTCTATAATGTGGTGTTAACTCTTACAGGAAGTATGTCTTCAGAACCCTCTCAAACTCTTCTTAAACATATACCCTAAAATCACTTGATTAGCTAATGCTAACAACAACACAAATTGTAAGTATCTATATCCCAGTCCTATGCCTAAATCTGCCATATTTAACTTAGTAAATAAATTATGCAACTTATAAAAGAACCTGTATTGAGCTCCATATGATGCTAAGAAACAAGTGAATTGAATAGACTGTATACCACATCCTACCCCAAGTACATGAGAGGAACATGAATTGAAATGCACATATACCACCAATATCATTAACACTGTGGTGGTCAAAAGTGATATACCAACAGCTACAATTGGGAAATTCGTCATGGTACTTCCAAACTGTTGGATATCATATGAACTTTTACCATATAGTAAAAAAGATTCATCCATAGAATAATTCCCAGACTTTTTGCCTTCATGGTACCTTTGATTAAAGTTAGCGATTGTCCTTTGGTATGGAGTCAAAAAGCTTTGGATAAGATTTTCTGTATCTTGTTGATTTGAATGTGTCATATTACTCAATTGTACACCTACATCCTCTATTAAACAACTCAATATATCTAATCCATTACTTGATCTTTCATAATCTGGATTTAACCTTTTGTATCCATTATAACTAAACTCAAATTGAGTGCCTACATCAAAAGTATCAAGTTTATTAGTAGAAACTCCACTACCAAAATCTAATGCAAAAAAACTGATGAGTTGAAGACTCTTTCTCATAGTATTTAATATAATCTCTGATTCATTATTACCTTGTTTCATTACAAGATTGAATTGTGGACTTGGATTACTAAGTATGAATATATTTGACCCAAATATTATGAACGATGTTACCAACACTAGAATCCATTTTTTTAAATTTGTAGGACTGGGTCTAAGTTCAAATTTCTCTTGTAAATCTACCGACTTTCTTAATTTTATAGTCATTGTACTTTATATGGTAAATCTATACGTTTGTATTTGTGTAACGTTCTATATCACTCTATAACATAAATCTATAAACGTGGGAACTTAAGTGAATGTTTATTTGAGATAATTGTTGGTTTATATTACCACAAAAATGATGCAAAATCTTTCTCAGTAAATGTTTTTGTAATTTCCTAAAACGGTTAAGTGCGTACAGTGAGGATTTACCGAATGAGATTATTACTTAAATAGGCTAATGGGGTTTTGATATCTTGATAACTGTACGTCAGGTTTATTATTGACTTTCCTTATTAGTTTAAGGTTAAAGAACTTGCATTTGACAGATTTGATAACACGAGGTGCAATAGGGGTATTAAGAGGTTTTACAATTATGGATGTTTAAACTATGAATTATTAAGTAAATGTTTACTAGTGGTCATACTGCCTTATGTACCCTGAACTAAATGATAAATTCTCAAAACTATTTATTGCCTAACATGGGTATATAAACAGAGGCTTACTATTAATTTTCAGCCTTGTTGAAATGAGTGCTTATTATTGGTGTTGCTGTGGAATGAGCATCAGATCGTCTCATATTATTTTTGACCCACCTGAGAAACCCCACTTCCTCAGAAGCAGAGTGATAAGAGGCATAATGATAAGCCGGAGTTTACACAAAACGGACAAGTTCATAAACCAAAGCATTCAATTTGTATACTAAATGTTATTTGTTCAGTCGTTTTTCAAAAGCGTCTTGTATAACTCATATTAGTATAAACAAATGCAATGCTGTTCATCATTATACACATAACATATCATGAGCCAAGAATCTTATATTGGCCCAAGAGACCATTACCTGCCGTTCGTGGGAGAAAAAGAAAAAGAATATATCTCGAAATGTAATTAGATATAAATATGACCTATAATCCATATAAGTCCAAGAAACCTTTCACGTTTGATGTTTCAAATTACTAAAATGCTTGTCTTTTTTGGGCTTAATATTTTCGAATTTAGCAAAACTGATAAATCTTACTCCAAAGGAAATTATAGCAAACTTACCGACTCTCTTATTGATTTGAGAGGTCAATCCTCATAGACGCCAACTTTACCCCTTTTTTGCTAAGTCCGGTATCTTTAAACGAGAAGAATAACCTTGGGTGTTGCTTAATTGCGATAAAAACCTTAGTCGGTAGCCTACATATCATAATTATTTCAACCGTCACGTATGATAGACAAAAATTAGGAACACTGACAAAACTTCGAAGTTCTAATTATAGGTTTGGGTTCTTAATGGTTAGTAGTACAATACAATGTAACAGAGTCACATAAACCTTATTTGGCTGTAAAACCCCATACCAACAAGGGATCATGATTTAGAGTAACCTTCTTTTTTCGGCTTTTGTTGGCAAGGAAATTGTTTGTTAAGCTTTGGTTAAATCCGCTTATTAAATGACAGTTGCACCTACCAGTCCGACAACAATAGAATTTCCTATAAATTTGCATGAAATCCACTACTTCTGATTTTCATCACAATCAAAAAAATGTTAAAACAGTTTGTTGGTTTATTGGTTCTCGTATCAACAGTCATGGGTGCAGAATCTGCTCCTAATGTTGTCTACAAGAGTAACGCTGCAAATGTCACTAAAGTTGAATCGAAAATTCAAATCTTTAGTGGAAATATTACAGGATACTATTATGCAACAACATCTTACTTCAAGGGAACTGGAGAAGTTGGATATATGGGATTCCAGCCAAGAAAGGGAATCGAGAAGCAACATTTAACTTACTCTGCATTTGGTAAAGGACCTTACAGTCATGATTCCCATTGTAGCTCCGGTGCTGATGGTGGAGCTGGTGTCTCATGTGCTTTAGAGTATCCATGGAAGTTTCATACCAATTACACTTTCGTTAACGAAAGACTGCACCATAATAAGACCACTGGTGAAAATACTTGGATCGGTTATGTTAAAATTGAAGAGACGGGTGAAAGCTTTTATGTTGCTCTGTACATTACACCAGCTAGCTATGGTTTAATTGATTCTTATACCATATGTTTTAATGAGAATTACAAAAACTATACTCTTCCAGCTGAGTTATCATGTTTACCAGAATCTAGTTACATTCAATATTCCCCAGTTTTGACCCAAGAAGACGGGAAAGTGTTCACTTCAGAATTTAATTACTTTGGTGGTGGTACTCATGAAAAGGTTTCTGATACAGAAGCTTATTATACAGTTGCAAAAACTAGTGCGTTTAGATTAGCAGGTGATGCTGTTAAATTTGTCAATGGTGTTTGTAAGTAGGAGTTGATTAAGTTAAGAGTATTCTGAATATATGTTTTGATTCTGGATTTGATTAAAGATGATTAAAGGAGTTAATTCCAATCTGGGGTGGAGCTTCCGCATTTGAAATGTAGTTCATGGTATAATATCTGAGCTCTAGAAGTAGGAATTGTCATGCAAAACAAGTATTCAACGACTGCTAATTTATTAAACTTTGGAACTTCTTAGATCCTATATTTCGCAGCCCGTTAGGGAAAAGTGAGCCAGCCCCTCGTAACACAAAGTCATTTTTAGTACTATGCACATACCAAGGGTACAGAATATTGACCAACGGAAAATTTCATGTACTTCCACAAATGTGTCAACCAATACAAAAACAAGACCAATCCAACAACAAGGTTACAGCTCAAATAGTGTACTCCTATATTACCTAAAGCATCATAAACTTGTAAAGCACCTTAAACTTGACCTAATAAATTAAGACTAATGCCACCCCTTAAAAACCTTCTCTAGTCCTTCCTTCAACCTGCAGATATTATTATTCAATCTAGTCCCCTCGTAAACCTTTATTGGTTGCTAAAAATATTTTATCTTAGGTTGTGACTTACTGTATACGAGAAAATCCAAGTCGGTACAATAATGCATGAACTAAGGAATGATCTTAACAAAAACTTTAACCCCTAATCTAAGTTTAAACAATTCTATTCAGTTCAACCTCTAACTGCCACGTTATAACAAGAACGTATTAATTAAATAATCCGTCAAAACCCTTGAACAATAGAATGAAATTAACACCTCATCATCGTTGTCCTTACGATTTTATCGTTCATTATGTGATTTTAGCAACATTTAAATTAATTCAAAAATCAAATAGTTTTTGGGGTTTTGAATTCAATTGCATTCCTTGCATTCAAAAGTCAATCATTATTTTTTATTCAAATCGTTCACTACGGTTGTTTAACCAAGCCCACATTGAATTCAAATTCTTCTCTCCCTATTGAAATTGATGTCGGTCCGTCATTTACCATAGTTAACCCGACATTTAGTTCCAGATAATGGTTCCTCAAAAGTCACCAAACCAGTACGACCGGCATATAACACATTCCCTATTGTTCGCAACTACTCTTTTTGCAACAACCAGCAATCTGTGCTCCCTTAAAATCATTGATTTTCCCATAATTTTTTTTTGTAAATCATAACTATAACAATATCATATTGATCTTAACGGTTTTATAAAGTAGGGGTTAACAACGCTTTAAGTCAAGATGAAACAAAAGTTAACATCATTTGATATGCCACCAGAAATACCAGCATTACTGATGGATTTATCTCATATACTGCAAAATTTCAAACCCAGTAATTTGAGTAATGATGATATTCCCAGAGTGCCAGTTATACTGAAGAATGGTAGACTCAAACAGTTTGTTAACAAATCCAAGAGAGTAACAAGTATGCCACTATTGAAATTTAAAAACCTTCCACCATCTCCTATACCATCAAGATCCAATTCTGTGGGGCATGAACAAATTCAAGAAAGAAGAGCTGTAACAATATCTGCTGATCATCACAGGTTTTCAATGCCAATTATAGCTGATGAAGATGATTATGAAATCGATGATATTTTTTCACCAATTGCTCAATTGATAAGCAGACCTGGTACTGTAAAGCTTGTAAAAGTACCAAGCTTTGATCAATTGAGAAGTACACAACCTGAAGAATTCACTCACCCTGTAAATATAGAAGTTGAGACACCTGAAAGTAAACCAAAAACCTTACCAAGTACTCCATCCAGTAAACCTATTACACCATCTAGTACCCCGATTACCCCAATTACCCCATCTGAAACAGAAACTGCCGATCATTCCCCCAAAGGCAGTATATCCAGTACCACCACCACATTCATCGACAGTCTATTCTCAAACGACAACCCTTCTGATATAACCAACAACTCAGAAGATTCTATTGCAAATTCCATTTTAGAAGTATTGGAAATATATAATGGCAGTGAAGATAGTTTACCAGCCAAAGGTTTGAAGAGCTTACCCAACAAATCAGTCGAGTCACTTGAGACTGATGCTGATGATGGATCTGTTGCAAGTAGCTTATACACTTCAGCTATATCACAACTTACTGATGGCTACATAAATGAACTAGTGCCACAAAAAGACTTGGACGTGGTGTCAGTCAAAGATAGTTTATTTAGTGAAGATTCTATTGACAAACCTGAGGTAATGTCCAAGTTACCCAGCCCAAATAACTCAAAACTAAATTTTTCCAAAGAGTCATTGAATAAGGATTTACCACCACTGCCATCAGATTCAATTCAAGCCGAACCTGAATTATTGGTCAAAAAGGTTCCAGAAGTAGAACCAGCTCTCGAACCACCTTTACACATTAAAAAGACGAGAAGTGATAAGAATAATGAATTGTCTAAATCTATAAGTATACGTCATAGGAACTCATACACAAGACCAGTTAGCATGTATGACCAAAGACCAATCAGTATGAACTTGGATTCATATAGAGGAGTTTCAAATGAACGTCCCTTAAATGAAAATAGACCTTATAGCATGTACACAGCATCAGTCAACCAATCCATGGGAAATATTTCTCAGATGTCTTTGGGTCTCCTAAGTTTATCAGAAGTCAAGTCAGAGATCAAAAACCAAGTTAGACAAAGACCTTACAGTTTCTGTCTTGACAGTCCTAAAGATTATGGATATTCAAGGTACGCTCCACCAGTTTCAAAACATAAGATAAAGGGCAATCCATATCAGACAGAAGAAAGTCCAACCAAAAGAACTGTTAGTTCACCATCAACTATGAATTCAGTACCTCGAGTACCATCCAAGTCATCAAGAATCCCAAGGTTCAGAAGTACGGGTAAACCAGTGTTGACTCCTATTTCAAGCGATTCAGACTTACCTACACAAATTCCAAATAAGAATTCAAGCAATAGGTCCATATCTAATATTCCTCAAAGACTTCCACAAACTCCACAAACCCCCAGGTCTTCACTGATGACGCCAACTACACATATGACACCTAAGTCCCCCGATTCAATCTTTTCACCTCAACTTAATAGATACTCGATGCCAACTCCACCAACTTCACCACCAGAAGATGCATCTGACGAAAAGATAAAAACCATAGCAAATTTCCTTAATAAGGAAAGAGTCAAACCAAAAAAGAAGTACAAATTCTTTTAGAATGTAATATAATGTAATTTATTGTATATTTACGTATAGACCATGTACAAAGTGTATTATTTTTTCTAGTAGTTCTATTAGTATAAGTCATGTTTGAGACTATTGAAGTGGTGTGGCATGTAGACAAACCATTTAGATTCAGCTTCTGACGACAGTACGTTTTAAATAACGTATACCCTAAACCGGTACACCAAACCGGTACACCAATAGTTTCTTATAATTAATAGAAAAACTATACATCTTGAACTTGCTGAAGATTAACAACAAAATAAGACCCCCCCTTCCTAAGAATCTTATATTACTGCCTCCCTTCATACCCCCTTAACCTTACGTAACCGTAACCATCAACTTCATAGTAAGATGAAACTCTGGATCGAAAATGCGCGTGTTCCTGCATAATTGATCGACAAATACTCGCATTATTTCGTTAGTTTTCGTCGTTCAATAGTAAACTGTGAAACATCCACAACAGAAGTTCCAGTTATAAAAGGTGCCTTAACTATACGTAGTGTAACAACATACCCGGAAATCGAGTAAGTCACGTAGTAGGAAATCAACGACATTTTTGAAATCTCAAATTATAACAAATCAAAGTAATTAAATCTCAAATCTCAAAACTAAACATTACAACACATACCTCAAATATGGACGAACTGTATAGTTATGAATCACCATCGATGGTATCAAATTCCCCAATGATCAATTATCGTAAAGATGCCAGAAAGGGTATCAAATTTACAATCATGTTGGTTGGAGAACTGGGGACTGGTAAAACTACATTTATTAATAGTTTAATAGCTAAAAAGATTTTAAACCATAGATTTGAAAATAGCAGTACTGTTGCTGATACCCAGACCATATCATTTACAAGTGCTAAATCAGTTGCATTGCCCAATACTAGTATATTAACAAGAAATGAGTTCAATGCATCAACTGCTAATGAAGAACCAGGTATTGCCATAACTGAAACTAAAATTGATATAATCGATGATGCTAATACCAAATTGCAATTAACGATCATTGATACCCCAGGATATGGTGATAACTTGAATAATGAGATTTGTTTTGTTGAAATTGAAAATTACCTTAAACAACAATTTGATCTTGTTTTAGCCGAAGAAACTAGAATTAGAAGAAACCCAAGATTCGTTGATACCAGAGTTCATGTCATGTTATATTTCATTAGTCCTTCAGGTCATGGATTGAAAGCTTTGGATGTAAGTTGTATGAAACGTTTAGCTAAATATGTGAATATCATTCCAGTTATATCAAAAGCTGATTCATTCACCGAATCCGAATTAGCATTCTTTAAGAAGCAAATTAGAAGTGATTTAGAAAAATTTAATGTCCCAGTATTTCAATTTGATAATTATTTAAATGAATACGATGAAGAAGAAGATTATGAGTTAATTCAAGAATGTAAATATTTAGCTAAAATTCAACCATTTTCTATAATAGGAAGTGAACAAGAATTTGAAGTTACTGATAACTCTGGACAAAGTAAGATCATTAAAGCAAGACAATATCCATGGGGATTAGTTGATATAAATAATCCTCAATATAGTGATTTTGTTACATTAAAATCGGTTTTGTTAGGAAGTCATTTACAAGATTTGAAAGATTTAACTCATGATTTCCTTTATGAGAATTATAGAACTGAAAGATTAACTAAGGTCACTGGTAGATCAGATCCTGATAATGAGAAAGAAGTTGATGATGAAGACTTTAATCGTATTAGTGATACAACTACAGTACCATCATTATCAAATTTAGCACAATTAACCTCATCAAACCCACTTAGTAATTTAACTAATGGAGATGCTGAAGATTCTTCAGTAGCATCATCACCATCATCCAAAAAACCAAAATCAATGTTATTAGACGATGAAGATACTAAGCCAGATATGCCATCACCAAGGTTAAAGAATGATAATTCATCATTTGCATCATCTTCATCAACGATCTCATTAGATCAACCATCAAGGAATTTGAATAGTAATAATCCTGCATTCAAACGATTATCCATTGGACCTCAACGTAATCAATTAAGGCAAATCAGTGAAACTGTTCCTTATGTCATCAGACATGAAAGAATTTTGGAAAGACAACAAAAGTTAGAACAAATGGAAATGGCCAGTGCTCAAGAATTAGCTAATAGAGCTGCGTTATTGGAAAAGAGAGCAGCAGAATTAAAGGCAAGAGAAAAGGCAATGAAACAAAAGGCTTTAGAAAGACAATCAGCTGTTGAACCTAAGACTGACTATCAAGATGATGATGACACTGTTAATGATACTCAAGAAACCGTAAGCCATGGACTTAGGAAGGAAGAGACATTGACAGATTTACATTCAATTGTTTCTAACAGTTGAGCATGTTCTCTTTTAACAATGTCTATTGGTTCACTCTCTATATGAGCGTATTAAAGAGTTTATATAGGTTCTAATAGTACGATTTGAATATATGTATCATTATGTGAAACCCATGAGGTGTTCTCAATGTCACAAGCTCAACCCTTATTTAGGGCGTCGTAGCCGCTCATTTGTGATGTTAACACCGTCGCGCCCTCACCGCAAATCAAAAAATTCTCAGTTGACGATACTTACAATAGTTATAAATCAAAACCGATCATCCCTTGATTAATCGACTATTGTAATCTGTAAATATAAGAACTTTATCAACACTCATTACAACAAGTTTCGTCCACTTGATACCTCATAGCAATACATAAATCGTAACGATGGATCTTAGTCAAGTTTTAGAAAATGCCATCTTAGGTACAGATCCATCAATTAGAAGTTCAGCTGAATTGAAATTGAATGAAATTGCCGAAAACCATTATGCTGAATTTATTACTATGTTGGCTAAAACATTAGGTGATGAACAGGCCAAGACTGAAGCAAGAATGTTGGCAGGGATTGCATTAAAAAATCAATTAGTTGCTAAAGACTCAAATTTAAGGAGTAAGTATCAAGACCGTTGGTATAACTTAGATATTGGTACCAAGTCTCAAGTTAAAGCTACAAGTTTAGCAACATTAATATCA
Organism: Yamadazyma cerambycidarum; assembly: GCA_030574835.1. Lineage (NCBI taxonomy): Eukaryota > Fungi > Ascomycota > Pichiomycetes > Serinales > Debaryomycetaceae > Yamadazyma > Yamadazyma cerambycidarum. Next base: position 621,112 of record JAJMFR010000001.1, read on the forward strand.
AAAGATGAAAGAGTTGGAAGATCATCAGCTCAATTGATTGCTGCAATTGCTGAATTGGAATTACCTTTAAATCAATGGCCTCAATTATTATCATTAATGATTGAAAACACTAAACCAGAAAATGAAAATTATATTAAGAGAGCTTCCCTATTAACCATTGGATATATTTGTGAAAGTTTAAATCCAAGTGATCCAACTGTAATTGAACAAGCTAATGGAATTTTAGTTGCAACTATTCAAGGGGCTCAACCTAATGAAGATGATTCTGTAAGATTAACTGCTTTAAATGCATTAGTAAACTCTTTGGAGTTTATCAGATTCAATTTCGATAAAGAAGGTGAAAGAAATTATATAATGCAAGTGGTTTGTGAAGCTACTCAAGCCAATAATGTTGATTTACAAGAAGCAGCATTTGGATGTTTAGCTAAAATTATGTCATTATATTACAGATACATGTCAGTTTACATGGAAAAGGCCCTTTTCAATTTAACCGTACTGGGGATTCAAAGTCCAAATGATAGAGTTGCTTGTATGGCAATTGAATTTTGGTCATCAGTATGTGAAGAAGAAATTGAATATTCAATGCAAAGAGATGAATTAGGTGAAGAATATGCTCAAGAATTGATTAGTTATAACTTTGGGTTAGTGGCTCTACAATCAACATTGCCAGCTTTATTGGAAGCTTTAACTAGACAAAATGATGATCCTGAAGATGATGATTGGTCAGTATCAATGGCTGCTGGAGCTTGTTTACAATTGTTTGCTCAAAATACTGGTAATTACGTTATAGAACCTGCATTAAATTTTGCTTCAAATAATATAGGTAGTAATAACTGGAGAGAGAAGGAAGCAGCAGTAATGGCAATTGGTTCAATATTGGATGGTCCTGAATTAGATAATTTAACTGAACCTTTAAATCAAGCATTACCACCAATTATGAATTTAATTCAAGATGAATCTTTACATGTAAGAGAAACTGTTGCTTGGTGTTTGGGTAAAATTGCTGAAGTTGCAATTGGAGCTTTAGATTTGCAAATTCATTTACCAAATTTCTTAAATGCTATTGCTTTAGGATTGAAAGATCACCCAAAAGTTGTAACAAATTGTTGTTGGACTTTTATGAATTTAATTGAACAATTATGTACTCAAGGACCACATGCACCAACTACTGTTTTATCACCATATATCCAACCAATAATTGCTATTTTATTGGAATTATCAAAACAATCAGATAATGATGGTAGTGCAAGAGATGCTGCTTTTGAAGCATTATCAGTTTACGTTCAAACTAGTGCTCAAGATTCAATTCCAGTTATTTATGAAATGGCCCAAGATTCAATTACTAGATTGGAACAAACCATAACCGATAGTTCTAATGAGAATTTAACTCCTGATGTAAAAACAAATATAGAGGACTTACAAACAAGTATCTTATCATTATTAACTACCATCATTAGAAGATTAGATGTTGAAATTGCCGGAGCTGGTGATCAATTAATGTTGATATTTTTGAAGTTATTAGAAGCATTAGAACCTAATGCTCTTATAGAAGAAGATGTATTCATTGCAATTTCAGCAGTTGCAACTGCCATTGGACCAAATTTTAACAATTACATGCAAGCATTCTTACCATATTTAAGTAAAGGATTAACTAATACTGAGTCACCAACTGCTAATACATCAGTTGGAATTGTAGCAGATTTAGCTCATTCATTAGGTGATTCAATCTTACCATGTTTAGAACCATTGATGAATATTTTAGGACAAAACTTAAGTAATGATCAAGTTAAAAGATCATTAAAACCATCAATTTTATCATGTTTTGGACATATTGCTACTGCTTTAGGTAAGAATTTCGAAACTTATGCTGGGTTTGTAATGCAAATGTGTCAAATGGCTTCTAATATACCTGATGATGGTTCAACTGAGACAGCTGAATTTTTGTTCAGTATCAAGGAAGCAGTTTTAGAATGTTATTCAGGTATTGTTGGTGGTTTACAAGATTCAAGTCAAATCTTATTCCCATTCATGGGAGAAATTTTCCAATTCTTACAACATATTTCAAATGATATTGATTTGATTAGTATTGAATCAATTGCTTCATCAATTGTTGGATTATTAGGTGATATTGCTACAATGTACCCAGGAGATCAATTTAAACAAGTGTATGAAAGTCCTTGGGTAACTGAAGTTATAAAAAGAACAAGATCTAACCAAACCTTCAGTGATAGTACTAGGAATACTGCTAGGTGGGCCAGAGATCAACAAAGGAAGAAGACACTTAATTAACCTACTACAAAAAATTAAAAAAAATGTATCTCTAATGAACCTCTAACGAACCTCTAGAATGTTGCATAAATATATATTTATACAGTAGTGGTCTTTTTGTCTCTAATCTGTTTCTTAATACGTCTGAGGTTGCCTCCTATTAGGTTTGGGGTTGTACTATGTGGTTCTGTCGCGGTACTGAGACGATCGTAGAAGAGAAGTGTTTACTGACAATCTTACACAGAACCACCAGAACAGGTTTGTACAACACAAATAGAACCTAGAAATTTAGACTTACACAAACACAAGTACAAACACAAAGTAAACACACAAAGTACACGTGATTGCAGCATCATATGACTTACAATCCAATTCCTTTTGATCTCACTTATATAGTGTATGATCCCTCAGATCCTATAGGTCTCATATGTGTTCATTTATCCTTGTTTCCAATGTACAACATGGTGTTCTACTTATCGTGGTTTCTAGTGTCGAGAGAAATTGAACCTGTGGTTGTGGTTGGAGGACACTTGGTTAGTGAAGTTCTAAATAAGGTTGCTAAACTCATATTGAAAGCTCCCAGACCTGAGTTTCACAAAGAGTTTGGACATGGCAGTTTGAGTTTTGGGATGCCTTCAGCTCATGGACAACACATGGGATTTTTCAGTAGTTATTTCATTTGTATACTCTTATTAAGAACCAAGAAACTAACCAAACCACAAAAAGCGTTCGGGGTCTTAAGTCTTTTAGCTGCTAGTATAAGTGTGAGTTTCTCGAGAGTCTATTTACTTTACCATACATATCAGCAAGTAATGGTGGGGACCGTAATAGGAATGTTCTTCGGGGTCAGCTACTTCTATATATCTTCAATATTAAGAGACATGGGAGTTGTTGAATGGGTAATAAATTGGCGTATAGTGAGATGGTTCTATATAAAGGATTCTTATTATTATGTCTACCAAACATATGAAGATGAATTCAATAGCTATATGGATTTAAGAAAGAAGACTGTTGAAGAGTCGGGTTCCGTTCAATAGAACTTCAGCCCTGATAATCGAGTATAATCATTTTGTATATATAAATAACACAAATATAAACCTTACATTGACTCTATAAGGTGTCTAAAAATCATCCCATTCATCATCATCCTTCTTCTTATTTCCTCCACTGACACTTGTTAAGTTTGTCTTCTCTTCAGGTCTTTGAAACCCAAATGCAGTTTCAACTTCTTGCTTTTGTTGATCATTCAAATTTAAGCCTTCGAAGAACTTTCCAAATTTTGCATCAACAGCTTTATTGAACCCGTTACTTTGAATTTCATGGGTAAATGTTTGGAAAGTTTCTTGACCATACTTTCCAGTTTCTTGCATTTTTTGACCAAATTGAGCCATAGCTCTTTTTGTTTCATTACTTATATCACTTTGTTGTATTTGACTTAAACCTGGCTTTATGACAGATTCATTCACTTCATTCACAGATTTGGCTACAGTAGATGAGAATAACCCCCAACCTTTGGATAAGGTTCCTAAAGGATCAGCTTGAAGATTATCTAAAGTAAAATTAGCGAATGAGCCTTTAGCTTGAGGTTGAGGAGCTGGTGTATTACCAAATCCGGAGAATCTTCCACCTTGAGATGGTGGTAAATCCTCAGGTCTTGAATTGTTTTTATTACCTAATTCAGCGAAGTAAGCTTCATTCTTCAGCTTCTGTTCAGTTGATAATTTTGGATTTTGACGACGATTTTGAATTGAATCTAAATTGGATGTACTGGAGTTCTGAGACCCTAAAGGTTTATTAGTAGTACCATTGGTCGATTGAGTTGAATCTAATGTCGGTAAAGTTTCACCACTATGGTCTTTACTTACAAATTCTTTACCTTCAACTAAACAAGTTAATTTCTCTTTATAATCTTCAGCGACATAATTGTCATATTTTAACTTAGCAGGTAAAGTTAAGTCAACACCGTTGGTTTCAAAGTAAGATTTCAAATTATCATTACCACCATGTTCCATTCTTAAAACTTCATCAGACTTGAACTGGTCCATAGTAATAGATCTAACGAATGAGATATGAACACCTAATCCTCTATGAATACCAGCACATTCAAGACAAATAAAGATCCCGAATTTTGGAGATGCCCATTGTGGATTTGGTGCATTACAATCAATACACTTCTTATTACCACCAGACTTTTGCAATACTAATAGTTTTCTACGTGTTTCAGGATCAATCGACATGATAATGTTGGTCGCGTTGAGTTTAGTTGGTCGCACGATACCGTTCAGCCCTGCCTCATCTGAGGATTTCAAGTCTGTGGACTTGAGACTTTTCTGTTTGTGTTGGGTTAAAAGTCCCAGAGTTGATTTGGTCCATGGGTCTGTAACCACCTACCATATTATTGACTATATCCTAATTAAGGTTCTATATGAAAGGTGAGTTCAAATCTTCGAACGTGGATCATTATTTCCTTTAATCATAGTAACAGGATATCCTTCTTTCGAAGGAATTGCACCAGTATGCCAAATACCTCCATCAACAACTTGAATTGTACCAGTAACATAATCAGCAGCATCGGAAAATAAATAAATGGTGGCATTCGCAATATCCTCAACTCTACCAAATCTTTGAAGTGGTACTTTTTCAGTATAATCATTTTGACCTTTAGCTAAACGATCCATACCTTCAGTACCTTCAATGAAACCAGGAGCTATACAATTGGATCTAATCCCCAAAGGACCTAATTCCACTGCCAATGCATTTGATAAGGCATCAACACCAGCTTTGGCAGCCCCTACATGAATTTGAAATGGGATACCATAGTAATGTAAAGTAGCACTAACAAAAATAATTGAACCTTTATTCTTTCTTAATTGTTCAAAACAAGCTTTTGCAGTATTGAATGAACCAAGTAAATCAATGGAAATAACTGATTTGAATGCATTGGATGATAAATGGTTAAAGTCACTTAAGAAATTACCAGCAGCTCCTGCTATAACATAATCAATTCTACCCAATTCTTTGACTGTCTTATCAACAGCTTTAACTAATGAACTTACATCTCTAACATCAGTATTGCTGCATGAAATGACTTTAGCATCTGGTCTTAATTGACCCATTTCTTTAGCAGCTTTATCAGTCTTCTCTACATTTCTACCAACAATTGCTGCATTTGCTCCTAATAAGATCAATGCTTCAGTTTGGGCACGACAGATTGTCCCTGCACCCCCTGTTACAAACACAACTTTGTTCTTAAAGAGGTCTTTCTTCCAAGGACCGTTATCAATGAATGATTGCCTGATCTTTAAGTCTACCATATTGCCGCGGCTTGCGATTTGTGGAGTTACTGGGGGTTATATATCTCGTTTAGCGAGACACATGCAACCATAGAGCGGGGGGCCATGGCCCTACAAGGATCTATGATGTTTGAGTCTCTGATGGCCTCTAAACCCAAAACTAGAGCCTCTGATAATCTTTAACCCAACAGGTATCTGTCTGTAAATATTTACATTATGCTACATAATATACACTATCCTTCACCAAACTTCCCCTCCTGAAGTCCTTCACCAAGTCCTTCACCAAGTCCTTCACCTTTTCCCTTCTCTCTCAATTCTTCATATTTCTTAACTTTAACTTTTGTCAGGTTAAGTGCTTCGGTAACTCTTTTCTTTTCTCTCGCCATATCCTTTTGAATATCGGCAAATAAATTTTTGGCTTCCGGTTCTTTTGTAAGTTCATCTCCATATAAATGGCGATCTTCATAATCGTATCTTAAATCATCAAAAAATGCTTCATCATACCCATCATCGTAATCATCGTCTTCATCTTCTTCATCCTCATCATCTTCGTCGTCATCGTCGTCTTCCTCTTCATACTCATCCAAATCTTCTATGATATCTTTATCGGTGGGTAAATCACCATTAGAAATATCTACTCCTTTGAACTTTGGTTTCATAGTAGATAATTCTAAACTCTCATATAACGTCACTAGGTTAACACCAGTTTTAACTGTATCTAAACTTAAAAGCATCTGTTTATAATTATCAACAATATACTTGATAAATAACTTGAATATAGATTTGTACTTACCTTTACCAATATCATGAAGAATTTCTAATAAGGAAAGACATGTGGAATTTGCTAGATTGTTCTGATGTTTGACTGTTTCAAAGAATTTAAAGAACCTATCAATGATTCTATTCTTAACAATGAATCTTAAATGAAACTTATCATTCACTGCTAAGATGTTAGATAGACATGTCAATGCACTTAGTTTTAATGTCATCTTACAATCAACTTCCAATAATTTCATTATCCCCAAGAGAACATTATTGGAAAGAAAGAAATTTCTTTGTAAATGTTTATCGTGAATAAGAACACAATATGAGAATAATTCACACAATTGTTGATAAAGGAGTTGATCATTTATCACATGTTGTGCTATTGAAGTTTCCAATTCCTCTTGTTCAGCTAATTTAATAACATCACCATATAAAATCGGTGCTACTTCGTTATAAAATGCTTCAAAATAATCCTGGGTGCTTATATCATTCCCTAACTTATTAGAATTGTAATCAGGAATCGTTCCATTTTCATCAACTTTGCCAATATTTGTATCCAACAAATTCTTTAATGCTTCAAATGCTTGAGTCTTTATGCCAAAATTTCGTTCTTTGAGAAGAACTTGTGATAATAGAGTCATTAATGTCATATCATCTGACAATTTCAAGCCAATATTCTTATCAAGTTCAGGTAAATCATCAGGAGAATCATTGGAGGTATTAGTACCAGACGTTAAACCTCCATCTAAATCTTCTAATACTTCTCCATCATCTATAGAATTCACTAATGACACATCTTGTTTGATAATACTCACAATCAATTCTGTTCCTAATTCTCGTATAATCAATTCTGTTTCGCTTAAGGCATACTTTATCATATCAAACAACCCATCAGATATCAATAAAGAAAAGAAATCAGTTCTTTGGAATCCTGGAATGTTCTTAGTTGATGTTATGTACTGATGAATCAACTTTACACCATTTCTTTTCAATTCAATTTCCTCTTCTGGTTGTTTATAATAATTGAAAAGCTTCTTTAGGAAATTATCATTAACTTTAGAATCTTTTAAGAAGTCTATGACTTTGATCTGATTGGTCAGAATCGAACTGTTCAATGCTGTGAATGTTTGATCGTTAAGAAATCTAGACAAGACATCTTTTAAAAAATTCAAATAATAATCTTTCTTAAACACATTCATTTCTTCATTGGTTATTATAGGCAAATCAAGAACATATTTAAACCTCTGTTGTTTGAGGAATTCTCTATGACAAGATTTTTGATTTGGATATTCTGCATCATACTCTAAAATCCCAATAACTCCTAATATACAACTTTCTGTGAATAGAAACTTATCAATTATGTTAGTATCACCATAAAGGATTAGGATCTTGACTATTTCACTAAGGGTATATAAATTGACGATATTATGACTAGCTTCACTTTGATTGAAAACTTGAATTAGCTCCGCTATGAACTCAGTCTGAATCACATAATCTCCTATACAGGTTTTGTAATAATTTATTGTTGAAGCTTGATTGATAATATCTAAAATTGGTTCAAGATTGTTCATAGTTGGTAATGGTGGATAAGTCACTGGACCAGTTATCAATTCAGTGACTTCATTATTATCGCCATTTGGCTTGGATTCATTAGTGATTATATAATAAAGACTAATATCTGGCAGATAGTTCTCCTGTTGAACTTTCACAATGAATTCACATAATTCAACACATCCTTCAGTTTCTTGAAACAGTAGGGCTATCTCATTCCCTTGTACATCAGTCCAGACTATCAAAGTATTCTGCTGACGTTGGAATGTTGTATTGCCTTCTAAGAAAGCTTTGAGGATGATCTCTGATGAATTCAATTCATTCTTCACTATAAAGTATGGTTTATTGTCATTATCTATTTCTCCTGAGCAGAACCCTGTCCCATGATCAAGCCAATTTCCATCCTTTAAAATATAGACCTTGACTCTTCTTTTCGCTTTAGATAACGAAGAGTCATCTGAGTTGATAATCTCAGTTGAATTTCGTTTCTTATCAAGGCTTTCATTAGATGACGTTATTATGGTAGTCATAACGCGTAAACCCTGAATTCGCACACTTGAGTTTCAACGACTTAAAGCGATGGGGACTCAACCAGGCACAGATGCGGGATCGCCTAACGGTAACTCTATTGTTCTATTTACAAATCTATACAATGCGTGAATGTGCATTTGTGTCTAATTACACAAAAGAGCGGCACTAGTTAAATTCCTCAACCAATCGACTTTATCTACATCATGTGTATCTTCCACTTCACCCCAGGATTTGGTTTGAAAGATGATTTCCAAATTTCCTAATTCGACTATTTCCTCTATAGTCTTGAAATAGAATTCTCCTAAGGGTTTATTGACCTGTAAGTAACTTTGTTGCTTATTTTGATCACTAATACTGGATCTTAATAAGGTAACGCCACATAAGAATGATTTAGATGTTAACACTGCTTTCTCTAATGCTACAAGTTCATAGATTGATAATTCATTTAACCAATCCAAAACCACATTTTGGGTGGTTATGGTTTGTGTATTACCTCTTAAACCATCGGTTTCACAGTCTAAATATGATAATTTAATGGAAGAATCTGATGGTAATAAATTAGGTTTTGATCTACCCCAAGCAGTGAAAAATTGTTCAAATTCTTCAATTAATGGAAAGTACAATTCATTTTGTTTAGCTCTTAAATTCCCTTCGTATTCGTCTAAAGTGGTGAAAATCAAACAAGTATCAGTGTCTAAATACCTTAACAAATTGAATTTAACATCATCAATTCTTCCAGCTTTAGTCATCAAATCACCATCATTCAACTTATCGGAAGTTTCCAAATCTATAGACCTCGTAGCTAAAGAAGTTAATGGTAAACTATGAGTTTGAATCTTTAAACTTGGTAAATTTGACCATTCATGTTGAATCAAGTAAGCTAATTGTTTCTTGTCTTTTGGTAATGCTAAAGGAAATCCAAGCGGAGTTTTCAAAGTTTTACCATCTAATTGAACTTCATATTTACCAGTACTTTCATTGAATGAAGTATCGACTTTTTCCCAAAACTTGGTCATCGTCTTCGATAATCTGTTTGTGTCAGATTTAACATTCGATTCAACACTATTATCAATACCTAATGGAAGTTTCGTATTTGGGGCTTCAGTTGCAAGTAAGGAGGATGAATTTGAAAGAAATGCTTTTGTGGTTATTGAGTTAAAGCAAACTCTCGAACTAGTTCTTGTGGTTCTAATTCCTAATCTTAACATCTTTTTGTGTCAGTCCGTTCTCAGTCTTCTCACTCTTCTCAGTGTTTTCGGTGCCAGTCTTCTCCGTCTTGTCTCACGTCCTCACTTAATACCACAATCATGTCACTGAACCCAGAAACCTTACAAAAGCTATTGATTGAAATGGACAATCAACTCAATAAAACAAGAGCTGAATTGTCCATGTGTGAATTACAGCTTGAAAGAGTCGAAACAAACTTAAACATCATAACATCCACAACTAAATCTTTAAAACAAGTATGTCAAGATAAAGAACCTGTATGGCAAGGCATTGGTAGAAGTTTCGTCCAAACTGATGTTGACGTTTATGTAGCTCAATTAGCAAAAGATGAAACTGAATTTAAAGATAGCAAGAAGTCATTATTGACGAAAAAGAATTATTTAGATACCACTTTGGATAAAACTGTTGAAAATATGCAAAGATTAGTAAAGGGTAATTAAACTACCATATGATGGCCAATTTTGTGTATATGCGATTTGAGCCTATGTAGACTATATATGAATAAATAAAGATTCTAATCAGAATCATCATCAACTCCATCGAGTATTCTCTCCTCTATATCATCATTCTCTTTAGTCATTCTCTTAGTTAAGAATTCATTTATATTATCTTGTAAACTAGTAACTTTACTTCTTAATTGTCCTAGATATGTACTTGAACCTTCACTGGGTTTATCTCTATCTTCACCCCCAGCTTTTATGACAATATCTGATATTTGAGTAGTTTTACCGTTGGTTGTATGAGGTCCATTACCTATAGTAATTTGGGTAGTTTTATCTGGACTGGTATAATCAGCTATTGGATCCATTGTATATGTGTTGAGCTTGAGTTGAATTTGTATTGAAGTTATTTGTCAACTGATCTTATTTCAGTAAAAGTGAGGACCTAATGAATCTTTGGTTGTATGGATCTATAAATGCACAGAGAAGAGACTGCGAAAAACCACAATCCAGAACCACAAACCACAAGGCCAAACCACAAATGCGTATATACATATAAAACCTAAGTCATTTATCGAATATATCTACTTTATCTTTTGACAATACCTACTCATATTCCTTAATAGGTATGATTTTTGAAGCATTAGAATAGGCATTGAATTTGATCTCAATGATCTCATCTTGTGCAAAATGTAATGATGGTATATCAAAACATGACAGGGCCATCAAATAACCATAAAATACTTTCAAAACGGTTTCGTCAGCAATAATTAATATATCACCACTCATTCTTTCCATTTCTAAAATCAATGGTTCAATCTTTATTGCTAAATCATGATACAGCTCAGCTCTTGAAAATCTATGATGATAAGGGTCTTTTAAGAATTGCTCATATTCAGTTGGATATTTCTCAGAAATTTCCTGTTCTGTCATTGATCCTACAATCCCAGGATTCTTTTGTGACAATTGAATTCTATTACGAACATTTATATTGTTCAGTTTAAAGAACATTGTGGTTTCAATAGTTCTTTTCTTAACCGATGTCCATACAACAAGAGAATTTTCATCAACTCCATCAGCACCTGCTGGTAAATGTTTTTCATCAACAGTTCTTTTAAGGGAGTCAACTCTCATAAGAGAATTGGTTCTACTTAAATTATTAAGATTATCAGATGATGTACTTGTAGAATTAGCTGGGGTCGATAATAATGGTGTAACATAACCTTTACCTTGTTTTTTCAAATAATCAATAAGGGTGTATGTTAAATTCTTTGCATATTTCTTACCTGAATCATCTAATGGTGGATCATCACTATAGTTGATAGAATTATTATAACAACGGGCAAAGAACACTGATCCTAATTTAATCCTTGAATTCATTAAAAAGAACACAACTTTATTAATTAAGTACCCGTAATTAGAATTGAATAATTCAATTCTTTCCCCAAAGTTTATGAACTTAATATAACTCAATTTATTGTCGCTATCAATATTAGACATTGGTTGATAGTATGGAGTTAAATCCTTGATCCTATTACTATAATCAGCATAAGCCTTATTATAATCCCAATTCAGATAATCTGGTGAAGACCTAGCAGCACTTTCAATGTTCTTCATTATAATAGAATCATCAGTTACTGAACTTTCAATAAACAAGGTTTGAATATTCAATTTCTTGAAATTTTCATTCAATTCACTTCTATTCTTTATAAAAGGATTAACAGCATCATAGATAGCAATTTGACCTTTGTCATTTTCAAAAAAGTTTAAAATATCATTCATACACTCATTAACTAATTTTAACCTTAAATCAGTATCATCGATAAATAACTTTTGATCTAAATCATTGAAGTTTCTTCTTCTATAATCACCAAGATGAAACACGTGAGTTTTGACTCCTAACCATCTTAAATATCGAGTTAATGATACTGATAAATGGGTTTTACCTCTTCCTGGTAATCCCACTAATACTATACAGATCTTACCAGCATGGAACAATCGACCACTTTCAGTCGAATACAATTGTGCAGGTGAAATATGATGTGAGTCGATAATTTTGTGAACTCCATCAATATCACTTAATCTTCTTTTACCTTGGTTAGTAGCTTCTTGTGGTCTTTCAAAAAGGTTTGGCCGAACATTATCATGAAATGACCATCTTTTTTGGGTTCTTTTACTATGGTTTCCACCGGTTGGGTTAGGGTTGTTAAGAAGACTATTTGCTCCTGAGGTATTGGTAGGTGATGGAGGATCAATTGGATCTGAGCCAAAGCCATTAATTATTTCATCTGTCATCCTTATGAATTGCGCTGACCGATAACTACAATCGCACTGTTACCTCACCAAGACCGTGTGCACTGGTTACAGACTTATTTACGGTGTTTACAACATTTGCGATGGATCTTTTATTTACATCAATTTTAGTTTACATACAAGTCTGACGTTCAAACCATACACCAGACATCGTTCCCATCGATTCCTTAGAGACTAGAGACCTTCCTAAGACATATACCACACTAGTGCATTATTTATATATTTATATCATATAATAGAACTTACATTTATTCAAATTTACCACCTTTTCTTTCAATTAAAGCTTTTCTATCTTTATCTAAATGTAATTTGGTGATAACAACTTTTGATGGGTGTAAATTGATTGGGACTGAAGCACCATTTGATTTTTCTTTTTGGACTTTATCAACTTGAATAGCAAATTTTAATCTGTAAACTGATGAAATTTTACCTTCTGAACCTTTTTTGGATCCTCTGACAACTAATACTTCATCTTCTTTTCTGATTGGTAAAGATTTGATATTATATTGTTGTCTTAATTCTTTTGATAATGGAGCTGATAAGATTTTTCTTCTTTCAATTGATGATGAAGTGAAATAAGCTTTTCTAGCTTTTGAACGAGATGATGAAACGTCTAAAATTGTTAGTAATTACTCTATTATGATTTTTATGATGTTTACTGGAATTCGTATGGTTCTAATTGAGTTCTTGGTTATATTCATATTGAAGTCTATGCTCATCGATTCTTGGTTTTTTGTCAGCTTGAACCTTAGGAATAAAACTTTGTAGGTCTTATGTGATCTATTACTTTCAATATCCCGATTCCATATGTTATAATTCATTATTTAGTGGTACATACCTTGACTAACTTTGACCATTGTATAAACTAATTGAAAATTTTACAAAAAGATTTTTTCAGTTTTTTTCAGTGAGAAATTATTTTCGTAAAAAAACAGTCACAGTGCGATAGCCCTGGCACACTATAGGTAAACTAACTAAGTATAAAGATAAACTATGATTAATAAAAACTATATATCAGTTATTGATTATATTTATTTGGCTGTAGGTTGACGTTGTTTAGAATAAACTCTGAAGTGATTTTATTCATTTGTTGCAAATAATTTTTTTAACTCTGAATGTACACTTGTTTTGGTTAATTATATTGTGAATATATTACTCATTTGCAGCCAAACAATTACAGATAAATTAAGAGCTTTTAACTACTCATACTTATAGATAACAGAGTATAATACATCATTAACTTCTATTTAAAAAAAATACACGGAAGAAAGATCAAAAATTTAATGAAAAGTAAGCCCGAGGCGGGACTCGAACCCGCAATCATTAACTCCGGAAATTAACACCTTAACCAATTAGGCCACAAGGGCAAATTTTCACCTTGTTTTTGCCCCTATTTGGTCCATAAGCTCACATACAACTTTTTGGTCACGTGATACAAGTTGATATAATTGATATTTTATTTTTTAACAATAATATGCTACAGAAAAGCAAGTTTAGAACTTATAATCGAAGAGCTTAAATGATAAGGATATTCTAGCAAGAGTTTTCTTATAAGTAGTGTTGTTAGGAGAAGTCCATGATTAGTATAAAAAAACACCTTATATTAGAAAATTCACGATAAACACTATAGAATATAAATCACCTAAAGCTTTTGATTTATAACCTCTTTAATTAAGATATCCGTATCAAGATTGTCAAAAGAATCATTTGAAACAGTACTCAAATGTCTTTTTGGACCTAAATTATCATCTTCATCATCACCTATGATTTGGAGAATATCATGAGGGACTTCAGTAGCTTCAGTTAAGGTTGGTTTGGAATTATCGCTATGAATACTTTGACTTGATTTTAAATTGTTTAACTTGTCAGGGAAGAAGGAATAAGTATCATCAATTGTATGTAAGGTTTTCTCATCAATTGGAGAAGAACTTGCACTATAAGACGAAGAATTACTAGAATCATTTGAGGATGTCAAATACACTAAAGCACTCGAAGATAAGTTCCTTGAATTATTGGCCAAACTTGCCCAAAGTGAAGTAAATGGTAATAATAATGAAGTCAATGAAATACTTATATGAGTTAAGATGTCAGCATATAAGTAAGACTTACTTATAGCATAAGTTGATATTGTCAATACGGTTGGAACTATCAAAGTGGAACTAAACATGATCAACATTATATGATAATAAGAAAATTGTTTTAACCCTAAGTATCTTCTTGTTCTGATTGCAAAAAAAAGCTTTAAAACCAAAATTAAACTCATTACATTGATAGATACTGAAAAAAGAATTTGGGGTACACCCTTTACCCAACCATTTACATTTTCAATTGGCATATCGCTTGCTAAAGCTTTATAAGTTCTTGTGCTGATTACAGCATTATTAACATAGAACCCAAAAGTGGTTGCAATTAAGACTGCGAATAACCCCATTGATAAGTTCCTAAAAATCTTTACTTCTGGAGATTTGAAAATTATCCAAGTTTGATATGTAAAAGAAACTTGAATCAAAAACACCAATAATATAAGCATAGCGTTTGAACCAACACTTACTCTATAAGAATCTCTAAATTTATAATCCACAAAAGCAGTAAATGCAACTTCCATTGAACCAAGAGGACCTAATTGATAACTTAAGAATAAAGCCGATCTCATGATTGACACCAATAAAATGACTTGATTCAAGATGAAAATTGGGGTGGTTTTGTTCTTAATAATTAAAACAAGTAACACAAAGAATGAGAATGATGCAGCTATTGTACTTCCATGAACTACTGAATAATTAACTATATAACGAGCTTGTTGATCTAACATTGCAAATGTTACCACATAATAATCATCGGTCCCTGGTAATGAATAATTTAACATTACATCACTTGGATGGAAATCACTTAAATCCATATCCATTATTGAAAAAAGTTGGTTGGGAATTTAAGTGATTTTTGCAATTTAAATATTATTTAAAAATGTATCAGATTTTTGCAAAAATTACCTGATTGGGACTTTACAATGGATTTTTTAAAATTGTGTGAACTTTTTTACAGAAGCTTAAAATCATAGACCTTGATCTAGATCGTTTCCCTTTTGTGGACAAATGATTTACTATTTTGGCTTTGTGATCATTTAAGGGTTTTTGTAAACATTTTCCTGGGTTTATGCATATTAGATGTGAGATTTACTAAGTGAGATTGGGTACGAGATTTAAAAATTAAATGTGAGGTTTGTTAGGGCATCGTGTGAGAGTCAAACAATAGAGGCTCTTAAATTTAAATGATGTTACAAATTAACAACCACAAAACCGAACCAAACTATATCAAACCAGTTCAATAGTTATTAAAGAGATTTCTTCTTCACGTGATTATATGCTCAAGTAAATGATCATTAACCATACTCTTTTTCTGGGCTTCACCTTAACAGTTAATTAAGCCTCATTTTCAAAGGGTGAAAAATTCGCAAATTCCTTCAATCAACGCCTGTCATCTACCTTGGAGATATCGGAATATCTGAACATTTCATAACACAACGACAAGATATTGCTAGCGGAATACACCAAAGACCATTTCAATTTCTGACTGTGATAACCTGTGAATACTTTCAAACCCTTAATTAAAATTCAATAAAAAACAGTGACGTGGTATAATATCATATAGTATAAACATAACTAAACATGTCAGAGGAACCGAGGGATATATCAATGGTTGATGTATCTAATGCCTTAGAAGAATCCACACAACCTCCACAAAGACGTAAAAGTACATTGATACTCACAGATGAAGATCAAATGAATGTTGATCAAAGTCATGTTGATTTAAGTCAGGCCAATAATTCTAAGCCTGAAGTTGAAACCGGAGCATTACTGGACCAAGCTACACCAATGGGACAACAACCAAACCAATCCGAATCTACAAATAATCAAAGCGTACCACCAACGTCAACTCCGGGTCCTGATGTTACGGTGCCGGTTGAAATAAGATGGACTCAAGGCGGGGAGAAAGTTTATGTAACTGGATCATTTACCGGCTGGCGTAAGATGATCGGTTTAGCTCGACAACCTGATAACAATTTCCTTATAACTCTTGGATTACCAGTAGGAACTCATAGATTTAGATTCGTTATTGATAATGAATTAAGATTCAGTGATTATTTACCAACAGCCACCGATCAAATGGGAAACTTTGTTAACTATGTAGAAGTTACTCCTGAAAACGTTAGATTATTCTTAGAACAACAACAACAAGAACAACCAACACCAGAAACTGAAACCGAGACTCCTGAACAACAACAACAACAGCAGCAACAAGAACAACAGGAACAACCACAACAACCACCACAACAACCAAGAAAACCTTCATATGATTCAGAGTTACCTCTGCGTAAAAGTTCATTATCAAGAACAAGACAAGATTCAATGTGGGGTTTAACGAATGACGACGATGATATGGGTAATGGGTATTCTAGATATCATGATGAAGATGGCGATGATAAGGCTATCGATAAGCAATATGAATTCATTACGGATATTCCACCAATCTTTGTCGATCCTAAAGTTATGGAACAATATTATATTGCCATTGAAAAACAATCAAAATCTCAAAATGGTCAACAAGCATGGTTACATCCTCCACAATTACCACCACATTTAGAGAACGTTATTTTGAACAATTTCAATTCAATGGACAGAGATAATAATTCTGGAGCTTTACCAATTCCCAACCATGTTGTATTGAACCATTTGGCTACTACAAGTATCAAACATAATACATTATCAGTTGCATCAGTTGTAAGGTATAAGAGAAAGTATGTTACCCAGGTTTTGTATGCCCCATTACAATCTTAGATAGTATATAATGCATTTACGTCATATTTACTCTTTTGTAGTGAACACTCAACGAACCGAGACGGCTTTTGAGTATTGGATAAATCAGAGGATGCATTCAAAACAATCGTACATTCATACACATAACTCATAACTAATAGTTGGAGCCGTAATTATCGGATCTTTTGGTTCTACTTCCTCCATATTCATCTTGACCACCAAATGAGCTTTGGTTTTGGGATCCATAGGAATCGCTAAATCCTGAGGATCCATAAGAATCAGTGTTTTGATTATGTTTGTGTGAGGATTGGGTGTGAGATCCGTGTTTATTAGATCCATGGTTACTAGATCCATAACTTTGTTGATCTAAATCTTCACCTCCCCATCTATCTTGTTGGTGACGAGAACCTTGTTGTTGTTGACCATATTGATCTTGTGAATATTGTTGATGTTTATCATCATCTTTATCTTTGTGTCCGAATCCTAAAACCATTTTAACTACTCTACTAATATGTACTAGGTCAATCCTTGTGAAATCGTGATCAATTTATATTCTTTTTGCAGCCAAATTTAGTAGTCCAATTCCAGGCTGCGCACCAAGTAGGCTATCACATTGAATCGTGGTCAATTGTTAAGGTACGTCATTTTCAAGCCATAGTTATTCAGTGTTACATAGTTAAGACTTACATTTGATAAGGTATCTTAACCAAAAAGAAAATAGGATTAGATCATATTGAAATTAACAATTGACAAGTATTGCTGGGGTATGACAGGATTACATAATGAGATCCTCAATTTCATCAGTACACTACTTTTGCAACACACTACTTCCAGACATTATTATGGCAACGTAATACATTACACCCCTAACCCCCCTTGAACCCCTTAGAACACGGTGTCAACAGAGTGAATTGGGTAAATTAAAGTTAGTGGAGTATCATATGAATCAATTGAGTCTGTCACCTAAGAAGGTGGCATCGATTTGCTCAATTTGCAACTGGCCACTTCTGTGCCACATCTGACAAAAAGAAACCCTGTAGTAAAATCGATGAAGAATCAGGGGCAAGAGAGTTAAGAGGGGGTTTAGAGTTTCAATTGCTGAGACGGAAATAATACGTTCATTTAAACTAATAATCGTTATCTCTTCTGTTAGAAGAACCATAGGAATCATTACCACTTCTACCTGATGAACCATAGGAGTCGTTACCACCTCTACCTGAAGAACCGTATGAATCAGAGTTACCTGAACCATATGAGTCATTACCACTTCTTCCTGAAGAACCGTATGAATCAGAGTTACCTGATCCATATGAATCATTACCACTTCTTCCTGAAGAACCGTATGAGTCGTTACCACCTCTACCTGAAGAACCATAGGAGTCGTTTCCACTTCTACCAGATGAACCATAGGAGTCGGTGTTACTTGAACCATAGGAGTCATTTCCACTTCTTCCTGATGATCCATAGGAATCGGAGTTACCTGAACCATATGATGAGGTCTTGTTTGATGATCCATAAGAATCGTCATCATCTCTTCTTGATGAACCATATGATGAGGTTTTGTTTGATGAACCGTATGAATCGTCATCATCTCTTGAGGAACCAAATGATGAGGTCTTGTTTGATGAACCATAAGAATCATCATCATCTCTTCTAGATGATCCATATGAATCATCATTACCTCTTCTGTCTGAGTCTTTATCTTTATCACCGAATCCGAAAACCATTTGTACTTTTTAATCAATTGATCAATTTAACTTGGGGATTGGCTGATATTTATAGTTTTGGATTTAAATGAAATTTTAAATTTTCGTCATTCCTTATTGTCATTTTTGCAACCACTACACGAGGTGAAATGAACGAAAAACCGGAATGCCACACTCGGTGCACTGGTGCAAAAAATCTGGACACTGTTTTAAGCCTTGTTAATTTCAGTTATTATTTACCCTACCGAAAGTTATTTCCCCATAAGTTCGTGTTGCAAATAACAATTTGAAATTTCAGCAATCTTGAGTGAAATAGGAGTTATTATATGACGGACCAGGGGAAATCAATTCTTTATGAACTACATAATTGTTAGCAGAGGATAAGAAATAATTGACTAGTATCAACGTCTTAGGGGGTCAATTGACCAAAAGTGATTGGTAATTGGTAATTACGACTCAATTGAGGGTAATAGCATACGTATACAGATACGATTCGTAAAATACTGCTTTAACCAATGAAGGGTCTTGTTCGATTCCGGACCAGGTTTCATTAAATAAAATTTGATGTTCTATGACGTAGTTGATGTGTTGGAGTGAGGAAAAAGTGACGCCCACAGATCTGACCATATTGACCGTAATAACGTAAATAGAGATGGTATGCATAAAACCATGCATAGAAACCATCAATTCTGAAATTGATCGATCACACCATTAGATAGATCATGTATATGGACAAGTGATGTAATAGATACTTTTATTAGATCGGTGAAATATTTATAAACGACTTTAAGGGGTCAACTGAGGAGATCATTATGTGAAAAGTTTAGTAATTTACGTGGCTCTTTTTCGATGAAATATCTGTGAAAATTTACCATGGCCACAACTTGATCCAGACAATTTCATGATAGGATGTAATGTTAAGCACGGCTATATAGTATACGAATTGATTTGGTGGTGACTAGGTCCTGTTACTAAATATAGTGGCGTGTCTAGATTTAACAAACTTGAAATAGGAGGGGGTAATATTGTTGATGGTATTGTTGACGTCTCGATGATACCTTGGCTCACACTCAAGACATAGAACCGCATGGTTGTACCAAGTCGGTGTATCTCTCATTCAGACAGAACTAATGTTCGCACTATACCGCAGATCTCATCTCTATGGATATTAAGTCAAAAATTCTAATACTAAATCCATCGGAGAAGATCGATGAAATTGTCAAAAAGGCAAACCTACAACATTCTAAGAATGGTCCATTTGAAACCATAATTCTTTTAGATACTCCCAAATCATCCATAGAACATTTCAACCAACAGACTTATTTCTATGATAGTACTCCATCTCAAATAGGTACCAAGCTTAATTCCATTAATGGGGTAGTGAAACTTTCAAATGGTATAACAATTTGTTTCTGTGGAGATGAAATTGTAAACACAAATGAATCAATTGATATTTTAATAACTAAATCTTTACCCATAGTTTTGAATGAACAAGGAAATTATAATATCGATAAGATGATAATCAAAACCAAACCTCGATACGTTTTCTGTTGTGGAGACTTTAAAGAGTATTCACCATTTGAATGGAGTAATGGTACTATAACTAGAGTATTAAGTCTAAGTCAGGAAGGTCAAGGAAAATGGTTTTATGCCTTTAATATATCAAAGATTCCAAGTGAAATTGATGCAAATTCTTTGGTACCTAATCCTTTTGTCCACGATAAAAAACGTTCAAATGAAGAACAAGGAGATAAATCAAAACCTCAAAAGAAGCTTAAAGTCATAACACCAAATGAATGTTTTTTCTGTTTGTCTAATCCTAACGTGGAGACTCATATGATAATAACCATTGAGACTTTATGTTATTTAACTATTGCCAAAGGGCCATTGACCAGGTATAACAAGGACATTTCGTTTGCAGGTCATGGTATTATCATTCCAATTGAACATTCATCTACCATTGATATCACTTCAGATACTAATAAAGAAATCGTGGATTATGAAATCAAATTATACAATAAGTTCAATGAAAAATATTCAGACTTTGTGCTTGTGTTCTTCGATATCAATTTGAAAACCAATGTTCATTACCATAAACAATTTCTACCTGTACATAAACGATTCTTAATGTCAAATAACTTCGAAACAATTTTAGAACAAAGAGCTAAAGTCAATAATGAAAAATACACCAATAACCACAAATTGAATTTTAAAAAGGTACTGGAAGTCGATGAGGACTTAAAGGATAAGCAATATATAATGTTCAAGATCTATGAGGATAAAAGACCTGTGATTTATATAAGTTTGATTGAGGATGATTCACCAATTGATTTGCAATTTCCAAGAAGAGTTTTGTGTAGTGCGTTGAATAGTCCTAAGAGGTTATATTGGGATAAATGTAAGCAAGGGAAGCATCAAGAGATGAGGGAGTGTGAAGAGTTTAAGAAGTTCTTGAGCCTTTAGTTCAGGCCTGCTTTGACTTAGCTTCTTGTACAGTAGATCATATAGATTAATATATATATAAAGTCCTATTTCCCTTATTGGTAGTCCACCCCTTTTAAGATTGGCTTTGAGCTTCAGCTAACTCATCATTACATCTCATACATCCACAATCAAAAAACCATTCACTCAACTGTGACTTCCTAACATCAACCTTCTCATTCAAATAATTCCCATAATCAATACATAATTCATCATTAATACCAATTTCCTTTTTAGTAACAAAATGTAGCTGATTCCCTTTTCTGGTTTTAACAATATTTGGATCACAACTATGATTGAAGAATGATCCTGATGGATATACCCCAAAACCGAAGAAATCCTTGTTTCCATCAATGGACCAAATTCCAAACCCATTGGTTAAGTTTCTACCAATGATCAACCTTATATTATCGGGGTTGATGAATGGCTGGAACTGTGAAGGACTTGTAAGTTTTACGAATTTGTAAATGGTGATATAACTTTCAAGTAATTCTGGGTACTTTTGAACTTTTGAAATCTCATTAGATTGAAGGTATTCGAATAATTGTAATTCAAAGTTGGAGGATTCAACTGGGTTCAAATCTTCAAGGAACCCAGTGAATTCCGTGGTTGTTTGTTGATATTGTTGATATAAAGCTCCTAAGATATATTTGATTTCCATATATTCCAGATCACTTATTCTCGGTATGAATTTAGACCATTTTGTGGATTTTAATTTACTTATTTCATTATCCCATACTTCCACCTGTTTCCATTTACTAGCGATAAGTTTCACTAAATTGTCAGCATTAACTTTATACTCCACTTCAGGTTTCTTTAATCCAGCATTAAAATGAGCTTCTAATGATAATAGACTATTTAAGAGTATATTGTCATGATCGAATGCTTGAAATTCTTGTAGACAGTTATCACTACAGAAGTATAGGAAATATTTAGTTCCTAATTTGAACTTCAAAGTCTTACCGTTATTATATGTGAAACACCACTGACAGACTTCTTTTTTATACTCTTTGGCTATAGTGAAACTTACAGGTAATTTTGATACAAGAATGGTTTCACCACATGGTATGGTATTATAACTAAAACAACCTTTACCACCATACTTAGTTTCTTTTATGTAGAAATACTTAGATATCTGATTTAGTATATCTTGGTCTTTATCTACAAGTGTTTCTTCTTCTTTATCTTTTAAGCACATGATGACATATGTGGTTATAGCTACGTAAATAGAATGAGAAAATATGAGACTTGAGAAGAGAGAATGAGATGAGGTCTCATAACCTTCGTATTTGTGTTTTGATTTATGGTGAATGATTTAGAGAAACAAAGGTTTTGAAGAAATGGCTGGAAAGTAAAGATTGGGTCGAGAATGCATTCATGATGTAAAAATAGGTCACATGATTTAAATATGTCTGGGATATGGATGATGTATAAACTGACAGATAATTACGACAGTTTTACGAAAACGTGCGGGACCTTAGACCAAGGTGTCAGTATCGATAAGATTAGAGTGAGGAGGGGTTGATTTGATTTTAGGAACTTTTGATGGATATGTTGATTGTTGTAGAAGGATTCAAAGGAAAGAAAGCAGCTTAGTATTGAACTTGCCCTGTTTCATTGGTCTAGAATTTATAATTTTTTGTAAGTAGTACTAGTTCGCAAGACTCATTAAGTTTTTCTGTCTCATACTGAGCTCTAAGTACCTGAATCCTGTATGGGGAAACAGGTACTTACCCACTGATCGAAGTTTGTCACTTGCATCTTATGAAAAGGGTGAGAGAAGCCAACAAGTTAATTATAGAAATTGACACTCTCAAAATCTTAGCACGGCAATCTCTCTAAGTCATGCCTTAGACTACCTGTTATGGAACTAAATTCTCAGAGTTACAACCCACAATCACATGGCTGAGCACATTAAAACTTCCTATCTTGTCATATGCTATCACCACAAACTTAAATCTATTATCAGGACCTTATATACTACGAATTACATTACCAAATCAGGAAACCCTATTCTGAAAAGGTAATTCTACCCATAAAATGAGCCTTTACTCTTGTCATCTTCGTAGAAAAATATATAGAAGTCTATAGAAAGAAACAATATATTCAAAATCAATACTTTTAACTGAACAAACTCCTATGGAGTCTTACTTACAAACACCATTGACAAATTTAACAGCATCGCCTGCTAATCTAAACGCACTAGTTTTTGAAACTGTATAATAAGCTTCTGTATCAGAAACCTTTTCATGAGTACCACCACCAAAGTAATTAAATGCTGAAGTGAACACTTTCCCATCTTCTTGAGTCATAACTGGGGGATATTGAATGTAACTAGATTCTGGTAAACATGGTATGTCAGCTGGAAGAGAACGGTTTGTAAAATTCTCATCAAAACATAAGGTATAAGAATCAAGCAAACCATAGCTAGCTGGTGTATTGTACAGAGCAACATAAAAGCTTTCACCGGTCTCTTCAATTTTAACATAACCGATCCAAGTATTTTCACCAGTGGTTTTATTATGGTGCAGTCTTTCGTTAACGAAAGTATAATTGGTATGAAACTTCCATGGATACTCTAAAGCACATGAGACACCAGCTCCACCATCAGCACCTGACTTGCAATGGGAATCATGACTGTAAGGTCCTTTACCAAATGCAGAGTAAGCTAAATGTTGCTTCTCGATTCCCTCTCTTGGTTGGAATCCCATATATCCAACTTTTCCGCTTCCTTCGAAGAAAGCTTCCGTAGCGTAGTAATAGCCTGTAATATTTCCACTAAGAACTTGAACCTTTGATTCAACTTTAGTGACGTTTGCAGCCTTACTTTTGAAGACAACATTAGGAGCAGGTTCTGTACCCATGACTGTTGCTACGAGAACCAATAAACCAACAAAGTGTTTAAACATTTTCTTTTTGACTTCTGATGATGGGAATTTGAAGCAGGGGAGTTATGCTAGTTTATATAGGAAGTTGTTCAGTGTTCATTGATGGGGACTGGGAAGTATAACCGAATACCAGAGTGGTTGACAACAGCGGCATTATTGTATAAGGGAATATAACCAAAACCCGACCAGCTAAAACCCTAATCAACGACCCTAACCGTAGACATCTAAATAGTCAAACGATTGGAGGTCCTAGGAAGGACTTTACAACCCCATGAGACCTATGCAAGTATGCTACAATTTATCCCTATACTAAGCAGTAAGTGAATCACCTTAGAATCGTATAGTGGGATAAAACCTATTATTAGAAGTTTCTTATCACATCATTGTTCCTAACTTTTAGCCCAATTGCATGCGAAATAATATTCGTTTGCCTTAACCAACAAATAAGGTTTACTATCGCAATTATGCAGTGTCCAAAGTTACATGCACTGTAAAAGCCTTACTCCGGACTACTACAAGACATAAACGATTGCTATAGGGTTAAATTAGAAAAAAATAAAAAGCAGCTCAAAAGTGGAGTGTTGCATGTATTTAGTATTAAAAAAGTGAGTAGTGCGATGCCCAATGTGACAGGTAACATTCATTCAGTAACATAACAGCTTATGTATATCGTAATTGAAGGAGGTGAAATAGACGGAACTGAAGGAACGGTATGTGTTAGTATAGATGTAAGAGAGGTTCAATATTAGAGGGCTCTAGGGATTTCTTGTGTTCATTATATTCGTAACTATTTATGATGATATTAAATAAACCATATGGTAATTCAAATTTACGTTTTGACAACGATACGGTTAATACTAACCATGATCAAGGTAAACCTGTGCTTTATTCCTATAGTTAGATCTACAGACCTACAGTAAGTGCTTATGGTTCTTATGTATAAGTGTGGTTGAAATTGTAATTCTTCATTCATGCAGGATCGATTTACGTGTAGGATCGCCTTTTGTGGTTCACACTAGCATACACAGAGTCCGCCTCAATAATATCATGATCTTCGTAGGTTCCTGGCCATTAAAGATTAATTTAAAATGATAAAATATCATAATTAAACTCATCGTCTAATTCGTATAAATAATTAACCGCTAATGGGACATTGCAATTCGTAACCGGTTGTTTTCTATTTCTTATTGACTGGGTTTGTGAGTTTTCTAGTTTTAAAACATTCTGTGATTGTTTATAATAATTAGAATTCTTATCGACAAAGAACTCTTCATCTTCATCGTCTTCTTGTTTAAAGGTTTTGATGTTCTCCGCATTGGCAATTAAACTGAGTTCGGTCTTATCCATGAATGAAACCTTATTTACATTCAAGTCGAATCGGTTATAACAGAGATCAAACAATTGTTGATACCCTTTAAATTCGAACTTACTTTTCACATTGTTCCTAGAACAAATCGAATGGAATAATGGTGGGAACTGTAATGTGAGTCCATGGTTTAATGGTAATAACATTTCAGTTTTATCTTGACTTTGATTCTTAACTAATTTGTCAATCAATGAAATAATTTTTTCATTGATAAATTTGGATATTTTTTGAAAATCTTTCTTTTTGTGGAGAATATCATCCTTATATGAAAGATGATGATTATCTGAAGTATTAACCAAAATATTTGGAATATTCTTATACGACAAATACTTGGTAATATCTTCAGCAATATCAGCGTCTAATTTACCTTCAATGGGACCATAAATTACCAAATCAGCGGCAAAGTTAGGATAATATTTGTCAATAATGTTATCGATAAAGATCGACAAAATGTTAAGAGGATTCTTGGAATTGATATACCAATGATTATTGTCTAAAGGATCATTACCAAATTCAATGGTATTATTAATTTTCAATTTATTGTAATTGGTTTCAAAATTCTTTAAAGTGGTGGAACTTATGATGTTCTTGGCAGATCTCGGCAATTTGAATTTTTCAAGATTCTTAAAATACAATTGATTGGAAGGTAAAAGGTAAGAAAAATCACCGCCATCATTAACGTCATTAACACCATCAGAATCACCGTCATTAACACCATCTAACAATCCAATGTCCAATACTTCAGTGTTTGGAATTGATTGATATAACGGTGCTACAACCAATACATTATGATTTTTAGCTACTAAATCTTTATATAATAATCTTATATTCTTAGTCACCCAAGAATCTGTAGTTGATAATATTATATTAAGAGCATTTATATATGTTATTAAGAATAGAATACTTACTTTCATGATTATATAGTCCTAACTCCTAACTCCTAACTATGAGTTAACCGTTTGTACAAGCTATTATGGTTTAATGTGGCAGAAACTTAAGTATTTATAGTTTCGTAAAAACTAAATTTCAATTATCGCCTAAAGTCTTCTAATAAAAATAAATTGTTCTTCAAAAAATATCCCATTATTTTTATCTTTATATATAAGAACTTACAGTGTGGTTTAATTTTAGGTTTGGTGGGATCGACACGACTGTAAACTGCAAAAAAATTTAAAATTTTTTTTGACACAATGTGGTTATGAACATCATATCCTATATAAGTAAGCCTATCACGAGAACAATCTGGACCCCAATTCTGTAAGTTGCAATTTCAGGTTTCCGAACCTCAAGCTTGCCAGTAATTGACAGATCGGGAATTTTGAACGTGCGGATTATGACGTTTAATGTCAAAGTTGAGGTCAGTTATCCTTTAGAGTTTTCGAAATAGGCAATAAAACGTTCTCACCCTCCTATGATTATAGTTAATCCATAAATCAAATTTCAGTAAATGATGGACATGATACTTTTACTAGCTAAAAAATATGATGCCTTTACGGCATCGTAGTAAAGAAAAAATAATGTGGTTTTGCGCGTTTTTCCGTATTCAGGCGTTCAAGTCACACGAGGATAATTTCTATTTATAAAATCGAGTACTAATTAAAGGTTAGGAGGATTTAAGTTCATACTATTAAGGTGATAAATTTGAATGAGATACAATTTTTAATCTATTAGCCGATGGTGCAATGAAGGTATGGATCTTAAAGGAGTTTGGGTAGTTTCAATAATATTCTTATCAGTGTTGGAGCCCCTTATAAAGCCACTCTAGTTAATGCATCCTCAACCAAAGTGATGTTCCTTGATATTACTCAAAACTTCTCTGCCGCAATAGATAACCATGTGCCATAGATAGATTTGTTGCCCCAGGTCCAGTTAGGTCGTACTACTTTAATTAATTCCAGATACCTACAGTCTTTTTACCTCAAGTCCAAGCCTCTACTATTTTCTTTCTTAAGTACTAGGGAATGTAGGAAACGGTTTAAAAAATCCAAGCCTTCTTCTATAATTAAATACGCTGTATAGTCTTGCATGTTATCTAAATTTAGTAACTAATAAGCCACTTTAGATGCGAATATTTTTACAGGATATCTATTGTAGCATTTCCATTTTACAAGATAACTACTTTTCGTAATTTTTATTCGAAAAAGACGTTAAAAATAGAATTTAAATGTTGAGCCGATTAGGGGAAGAAAGCGGACTTTTCTTTCCGATTTTCTATATTTATTACAGGCTATACAAGGAGTTTCATAGCTATATGATACGCTGACTTGTGTTACTTGTTTTGTGGATCGAAGACTGGGAATGGATGAGAATAAAGAGCCATAGACGATTTCAGGGGTTAACAAGATTTACTTCCTGAGGTTGACAGGTTGCTAAAAGCTTAAAGATTGACATGTATATTTAGTGTGGATGTATGCAAAGTGGGTAAAAGCTTTGAGTTTCGGCTCGGTTATTTGAAAACGGGGTATAGTAATTTTGGGTGGCATGATATTACAGCAACGTTGGGTATGAACCAAGAGTGGCTATGAACTGGGAGTTAGCGTATTTGAGTTATGTGTATCATTCCAGTTCAATGTTCTAATCAACCGCAGCACTCAACACGACTCAATGCTCAGACATTTCAAATAATTCCTTATACTTCCCATTATTCTTGACTCTTAATAACCCCATGAAATTATTAAATATCTCGAAAATGTTGATCCCATCCAATGGTGTAACCTCTAATGGATCTTCAACAATTTCGTCAAAATGTAACTTTAAATTTTCCTGATTTAAAAATTGAATATACTCAGTTTGACTTACTTCTTCATCATTATTCAATGAGTTTTGAATGCTACTACTTATATCATCTTCATCGTCATCATCATCTTCAAGTTCTGTTTGTGGTTGTGAAGGTTGATCACTCAATTCAAAATCATTATCATTCATTGAATTGAACACTTGTTTACGTTTATTCAATTCAGAAATTTGATGGGGTAACTTCTTGATAAGGTAAAGCATATTATTCCCGATGTTGTTGACCATAATATTATTGTTATTAACCAATGATATCATCCCCAAAACTGACAATTTCATATCATAGACTCTCGTAAGTTTTGGTAGTGAGTTCATCCAGTTTATAAGGAACGTATTGAATTGTTGATTGAGTAACATAATAGTTAAGTTGGAGTCATAGATCACACAACTAATTAAAGTATTATTGAAGTTGATTTTGAATGCAAAATTGTTAGTATCATACTGTGGAACGAGATTAATGATATGGGGAAGGATTAGTTTAAGGTATGGGATCAGTGATACTTTAAACACGAGGATAAAGTATTGAATCAATTCAAGGTTGGACGTAAGGTCTTGTTGATTCAAATTTGCTTGACTGTTGATCTCAAAGATTTTAATGAATGTTAAGGGAAATCTTTTTATTGATGATTCAGTTAATGATGGTAAATTATCGATACTATTTGAAGAACCTGGAGTACCAACATCACCACCGGAATAAAAATTAGGCGAAAATGGCGATCCAATTGGTGATACGTCTCTTGACCCTGTATACCTTGAAAATGCTATTAAAAAATTCTTTAAACATGGTAAGAATTCTTCGAAATAATCAACGCCAATTCCTTTTTCAAATAATCCTAAAATCAACCCTAAAACTTCAAATAATTCTTCACTAACATTTCTATTTAAATAAACCAAATTCTCAATAATTTCTGCTATTTCACTAAGAAAATTCTCATTACCATTGATTAACACATGCTTTAATAATGGCACTAGAATCTCAGTTAATTTAATGATGATCATATGATTATTCTCAAATGACAATAATACAGTAATGATGGTATTTAAGTTACCGATACCCGTCATAATCTTATCTGTATTATCAGGATCATCATCATCAATCTCATTTACTAATTGCATGAAATTATCGACTAATTTACTGATCAATTCAATACCAAATGGCTGCAATTGTTCACTAAAGTTTTCAACACATTCTTGCATTACCACCAGGATAGCATCGTTATCAATATCATTACTGATTTGAAGAAGTTTTGACATTACTGGAAGAATCATAGTACTTAGTTGTTGTTTGAATTCTGGTGTATGAAGATAACTTTGAATAGCTAATGAGTTCTCTAACATGATCACAAGGTTTAAATCTTCAGATGTTTGAAAATTTCTAAGAATACTATAGATGACAAGGTTCAAGTTATCAGGATTTTGGAATTTCAAATCTGAAAATTTACTTATGATTTCAAAAGTTCTGGCAATAAGGAATTGATGAGAACTATTAAGATTTGGAACGATTTTTGTTATTAAGAATTGTTCAAGTGTGTTTGGGTTTGTGTTTGTGCTGGTAGCTGTGTTTGTGGTCATATCTGTCTCTCCATTCGTACTTTCAGCTATTAAATAATTACTTATAGTTC
This sequence comes from Yamadazyma cerambycidarum, assembly GCA_030574835.1. Taxonomy (NCBI): domain Eukaryota; kingdom Fungi; phylum Ascomycota; class Pichiomycetes; order Serinales; family Debaryomycetaceae; genus Yamadazyma; species Yamadazyma cerambycidarum. The sequence continues at coordinate 651,170 of JAJMFR010000001.1, forward strand.
CCAAAAGTCTCAAAATCCCTTCTTTCTGTTGTGCTACTGTTAAAGTCTCTTCTAATTCATTCAATTCTCCTAACCTCTTATATATGAAATCAACAACCATACCTAAACAGACAGTCCTCTTCTTCTCTACTAGAACGTTCAACAACCCTACGGCAGCAATATCAGGACTATTCTTCTCATCATTGAAATAGTTGAATGTCAATTGAATATATTCTTGTGGATCATTATCGAAGATTTTGATTTTATGATCATTGGGTACTACTATAGGATAAATCAAATATTGCAAAAGCTGAGGAACTATGGGTTTAATGATCAACCATAGACTTTTAATATAAATACAGTTGGAAAGGGTGTCCAATAAGTAATATAACGATGACAAGTTTAACCATTTTTGGTTCATACACCATGATTCTATGACTTGAAGAAGATTCCTTACTAAATATGGTAAGAATTCTGTGATGAAAATTTTCCTAAACTGTACATAATTGGTTTTATTGATGACATACCGCTTTATAAGACGACTTAAATTGGCTAAACTCCATTTTAGGACTTTACTAATTTGAAGTAAATCCTTATCATATTCATTATCATAATTTTTCACGTAATTAGGAATCGTCATATTGATAACATTACCATGTATTTGGCCCCATACACGAATTAACTCCGGGGATTGTAAGTATATAGGCATATCAAAGTATGTTAAGAACTTGAAACCCTTTAACGTGAGTTTTAAGATTTCCGCTTTGAATTCCGTCAAGGTTTCGGAATTTTCGATTAAATAGTTACATATAGTGACTAACAAAGGCGATGCTTGTTCGAGTATGGATTCAATTATTGGTCTCTCATCATTTTTGTACCATCGATATTTCCTAAAGATTTCATTCAATGCAATAATGGCCGTATAGATTTCATTGAAGTCTTCATCTTCGAAAGATGTCGGAGATTTTTGAAGATACCCCCCGATTTCCAGAAGTACACCATCCCAATTCCCAGGGAATTCTATGGTTATAAGTAATCTTAGTACTGGTATCAATTGCTGTTTGATATGATAATTATTTGAGTTAAATATTAGCAAGATTTTATTTTTAATTAGATTTCTCTCCTGTGAACTTATACTTTGTGTCTGTGGCTGTATGTGCGTTTGTGTTTGTGTTTGTGTTTGAATTTGTATTTGTTGATCCTGTGCCTCCGTTTGTGTAACCAGTTCCCCCTTCCCCCAGTTCTTTATTATTTGATTCTTAAAAAATACTGACGTTGCAATCTTTATATCTTGATTATGATTCGATTCTAGAATCTCAACACATCCTTGATAGAATCCCGGCAATAAGCTTAACCGCTTAAGCTCTGTCTCTGCTTGGTTAAGTATAATTGGATCATTACTTAAGGTGTTTTGAAACCATATTAGTAGATCCATAGTAGGACTCATCGCGATTTTTGACGATACCTGAGTTATGAGGTACAACCAGTCCGGGGATATGGACTAGTAGCGATAAAGAGGCCAGATGGTCGAGGTTTCTTGGTCGTATGCACGGGAATGTTAGATAGAGAACAAAAGGCTTGAGAGTGGGGTTGGTCATTTTATGACTGAATCATGGGCCCGGTACAGGTATCGTGAGATCAATTACGTATCGTGAAATCTGATACAGAGGTATCATGTGACCAGATACAAGTATCGTGAGATCAGATTTGTGTACTATGGTCTGCAGGTTGACGGTATTAAGTATTTACAATTATATTAAGTATTTAAAAATGGTTCAACACCACAAACCACAAACTACGAACCACAAAAGGAATTTCGATAAATCCTATACCGTCACCAACCATAAGAAAACATCCAAAAGCTAGTCTAAATGTTTCCTTGTTCTTTGGCTTTTGCGGTATGGTCATCAATATCCATAGCTTCCCAAGGGTAAGCAATCCATTGGTCTTCAACGGTTTCTCCAACTAAGTATCTACCATTTTCAAATAATTCCTTTGGTAATTCTGCCCTTTTAGGTTTATTCTTATTATGTAAGACGAAAATTGAAAATGTGGTCTTTTCGTTTTCTCTTCCTAATTCCTTTTGAAGAGCTTTGACATCCTTTTCTAACTCAGTTAATGCATAATGTAAGGTAGTTCTGGTATCATCAACTTCATCTACAATGATAATATTCTTACCAATCAAAGAATCAAAATGTTGAGCCAAATTACCGAAGTCAATCCATTGAGTCCTGATGACCTCTTTACCAATTTGTTCTTCTGGAGAATCTGTCATTTGTTCGTAAAGTGATAATCCAATAGCTTGAATTGGAATATTTTTTTTACCGGTTTCTTTGATGAAGGATCTAAGAATTCTGGCAGGGATGAAACCACCACCACCTATGGCGATAATAAGATCAATGGTTGGACCTTTTTTAATATCTTCAGCCACTTTTTGACATAATTTGTGAACGAGTTCGTAGGAGATGTAGACTTTATCCATGATGAGATGAGCCAAATCCAGGTTGAGACAAATGGTGCGATGAGGTTGGGCGATGTTAAGGTCACGTGAGTTAGGTTTGGAATTTAACCATTAAAACAGTGAAACAGTGAAACTAGGAGATGATGTTCTGTGGGTGGGGACACGTTTGACAATATGACAGTAGATTGGTGTTAAACACTAGAGCTGAGTTAAAGTTTTATTATCTACAAAAATCTACGTTTTCCTGTCGTTGTTGAGTCTTGTCTACTTACCTAAGTTTCAACCCAAGTACATCACCAGCACCTTCCCAAACTTCTCTCTAATCATCATCCTCCCCATTTGCTATGAAAACTGAATCATCATCATTACCAAAATCATGATCTTGTACCAAATCCTTGTCCTTCAAATCCTGTTGTAACCTTATCAAATTCAATCTTCCCTTCAAACTTAACAAACTCCCCATTAAGTCAATCGACTTATTCAAATTGCTATTCAATGATTTTACCTTGTTGGACTTAACTGAGCTAATCCCTTGTTTATTGACTATCAATAGCCATTTTAACCATAACGACAATGTTACGGAATTAAGAGTATTCTTTGATATTTTAGGAATAATTATCTCATACAATTTGATCTGGTTGGCTGAAGTTAATGCTAAGATGTTCTTCTTGATTTGGCTTTCTTCAACAACATCATTACAGTATTCTAATACTTCATTTTTTGAGTTTGTGGCTAATAATCTCGTTAATGATCTATTTGATAACACTTCGACTTCAAGTCCATCTTCTCCTTCTTTAACGAGTTTTAACAGTTCATTGTTAACAATGTCTATGTATCCTGGGTATTCTTGTTCAAATATGACTTTATCAGTAGTTATAAACCCATAATCATCATGTTTAACTACTCTTTTAACATCAGGAATTTCAAACTTTTTGCCTCCTACAACCACATCATCAGGGGTTATGATGGCTAATTCTTTGCCTACACCTTGGATTATTCCATCTTCAAGATCTTGGACTTCACTAATACTTCGTTTCACCATCTTATATAATTTTTCTGTACTACGCAAATATACACTATCACCACTAATGATTTGTATGAAGGATGCATCATATTTGATGGGTTTAGATTTGGTAGTAGACCCTATCTTGATCTCTATCACACCACCATCATAACAACCCCATATATGGCCATTAAACTCGGTGATGTCTTGGATGTCATGATCTAAACTGATATCTTCTAGAATACCTTCAATTGGATCTATTATCAAAATCTTTTGAGATTGTAACACTAAAATTTCATCTTGGTACCATATATATTTTACAAAGGGGTCTGCGAAAGTTATAGTGTTGATTAATGTGAAGTCTGAAGTTTCATACACCTCTAAACTTTGGGGTTTAGGGTTGATGTAGTACGATGCCATTGATAATTTTCTGCGATGCGATGAGAATCTTAGAGGTGCGTTTGAGCTGTGTTTGTGGATGGGTCTTTGGATTTGGGTTTGTGTTACATTGGTTTTGTGTACACTTAAATATTGATTATTTATCTTGCTTGTGGTTCATTTTAATGATTAACATAAAAGAGTGGGGCTTCAAGGCTATGATGCTATAGAGATTTGTGGTTATTTGATATTGTGGGTGTTATACGACATACCTTTGGTCTCGCGACATATATTGAATGTGACGAAACTTGAATGCGGTTTCTCCTAAATTACAGTATGCATTGCTATGTGTTGTCCAAGTAATGTTCATGTAATGTCATGTGTTGCTCATGCATCATCCGTGCTTGTTATGCAAAGTCCTAACTTCCTTTAGTCTCTACTTCCCCTGTGCTTCTTGCATTTCTATCATTTGCTGCACTTGCTGCCTGCATAAATCCTTTAAATCATGAACGTCCTGGACCAACTCACCCAACTTCTCCTCTTTTTCACCGATCAATTCTAACAATTGGCTTTCACGTTGACTCTTTTCATCCAATTTATTATTCAATTCGTCTATTTCCAGCTTTAACTCGTCCACCTTGTTGGAGTTCTTAGTCATCTCCAATAGCTTCTTCTGCAAATCCTGCCTAGAACTTACAAGGTTGGCATTATCGTCTTTTAAGCTAATAATTTCAACTTTTAAGTTCCTTATAGATGATGACATTTTCGTTATAAGTTGGAACGATTGGGACTGATCATTTTGACTCGTGAATGAATAATCTTGGATTTGGGTAATATCAGAATTTTTGTCATTCAAAGATGAATTAAACGAATCATACCCGGAAAATGAATTATCAAAAGATTGGTCATGTGACTCTGTAGGAGTTAATTGTTGTGGTGTTTCTGGTTCATTCTCTATAATACTCTGTTCGAGATTAGGGGTTGGAGGATAACTAGTTGGGTAAGATGGGAGTTGAGTTGACGACGTAAAGGGTGATGGGATTTGTGAAAGCCTACTAGCTTGTTGTTCCTCTAACTGTTGTTCTAACTGTTCTATCTTCTTTAATGACAGAACTTTCTCGTTATTATAGATCAAATTGATCTTATCTAACTTAGATTCTAAGATGACTCTTTCTTCATTCTTATTATTCAATTCTATTTGTAGCTGTTCAAGTTTGGCCTGATGTTCTACCAATTGTTGATGCTTTTCAGCCAGTTCATTCTCTTTCAAAGCCACTAAGTTTTTGAGCGATTTTAATTCATTCAAGGTCTGCAACTTATTCTTCTTCATTATATCAATCACATTAGTAAGTTCAGATACTTTAGAGTTCAACGACATTTCTATCAAATGCCAATTTTCCTTGGATTTTAAGAATTCGTTCTTTAAGGTTGAATAATGAACATCAACACTTTTACCATTACTATCATTAGAGGTTTGATCGGTCATCAATGACTCGATCTTAGTCTCTAGTCTTATAAGCTCCTCATTATGAGACTGTTCGATTTGTTTGATTTCATTCCTAACACTGGTGATTGTATCTTCCTTAGTACCAATCTCGATTTTGGAATTCTGCTTATACAAATCGAACTGAATCTTTAACTCATTGTACTCTTTTGATTTGGCTTCAAGTTCAAATTTTGCTGCTTGTACGTCCTTTGTAAGCTGTTGTATTTTGTCATCATAATTTTCGGTTTCATACTTTTGCAATTTACCATAGCTTTCTGCCAATTGTTCAATATTCTTGAACTTATACTTCTTAAGCATTGTATCAATTTCAGAAATCTTGAACGAGTTCTCTTGGTTCTTCTGATCGTAATCTTCTACTACTTGCTCTAAGTTCTGATTGGTTACTTTCAATTTCTTGATAGTATCATTAAGTTTAAGTTCTTTAATGGATAACTGTTCCCCTTCTTTCATAAGTTGTTGTATAAGCTCATCTTTCTTCTCAAGCTCTTTTTTAGTATTTTGGTCTTTTGGTGTTTGTGGTTTAGAATTCTGGACTTGGGCTTTTAAAGATTGATTTTCTTTTATCAAATCTTGTATTTGTACTTCTAAACTGTTCACTATTTCAGAATCTTGTTTTTGTGGCTTTTGATTATGGTTTAGTATTTCTGGTTGTGGTGATGATACTTCTTTTGATAATGGGGTTTCATCGAGTTTCTCCTCTTCTTGTGATTTTGGCGTCTTGTGATCCTTTTCAGATAAATTTTCTACAACTGTGACTTCATTAGTCTCTTTGTTCAGTGATTTTAGCTCAGGACTAGCTCGTCCCTTTGCTGCTAATGCTAATCTCTCTTGAAGTGTTAGCCTCTTTTTTTTTGGTTTATCTTCCTTTTTGACCTCTACCTTAACTTCTCTACTATCATCTTTGTGTTCGGTATTCTTAGGGTTATCATTGGATTCTTCAATCGCTTCTTTATCCACAGGTTGTAACAGGTCTGATTCCATTCTGTTTGAAGGTTGATTTTTTTCGCACCTTGTTACTACCAGTCTGGTTCTATGGACTCATCAACAAGGTACGGTTTGTCGCAAGGAAGCTGAAGGTCGTACCATTAGAGAGATACGAGTAAGACACCGTAGAGCAAGGAGATACCGAAGAGTAAAGAGACACCAAGAGCTTCTGATAATCGGAAATATACAATAATAATACATAAAGAAATAGATCTATGTGTAATGCAAATAGTACTGTGGATTTCTATGTGTTTTATGAACTAAAGTAGTACTAAGCTTTAGAACGATTCTGATAGTTAATGTTAAACGGCTGGTGCTTGTATCTGAGACAATACTTCAACCTCATAATGGTGCATGTCAATAATGCTTCACACTCATATTGGTCAAGCCCAAAATGAATTCCTCTGTTTCGTCCATTTCTAAGCAAGGATAGGACTAGACTGGCTCTTATAGTGCCCTACTTTGGCTTTACATTTAATGGAGGTAAAGTGATATTTCCAGGTGATCTCATTGCTTGATTAGGACTTTGGATAGATTGGTTCGGTGATGTCTGTTGGTTTGAGTGTGCTGGTGAGAGTTGAACAGATTGGCCTTGTTGAACAGATTGTCCTTGAAGGTTTGCTTGATCTGTAGGTGGATTATGAACTGGGTTTGGAACAGGTGAATGATAAACTGGATACCCTTGTTGCATTGGTACCATTCCTGGAATGTTCTGAGGGGCATAATTATATTGATATGGCACACCATTTGGTAATAAAGGGAGTCTATTTGGAACTTGTCCATGTAAATGACCAGGAATTTGACCAGGGTGATGAATTTGGTTTGAATTAGGACCTTGTGCTAATGGGGGAGGAATTTGTCCCGGTGGTCCTACAATTTGACCTGGAATTGATGAAATATTTGGCATAAGATTAGGCAACACAGATGGAGTATTTGGAGAATGACCTGGATGTTGATGTCCAGGTTGTTGATTTGGCAACGGACCACCGCCTGGACCACCTGGCATACCACCTGGGATTGCCCCAGGAATACTACCCGGCATACCTCCAGGGATAGCTCCAGGAATTCCACCAGGTACTCCACCAGGAACCCCAGGATAAGGAAATCCTGGTACTAATTTTGGAAGATTTGGTGGAACCATTGGATAATGAGGATGCTGGTTCTTAATATAATAATATGGATACCTGTTTGGTTGGTACCCATACCAATAATTCCCGGAATTATAATCCACTTCATAATCGTCATTATGAAAGTCCAGCTTAGACTTTCTTTGTCCATGTTTCTTAGTTACTATATGAGTATTTAAGTGATTCAAGCTACCGTAACTCTTATTACATCCTTGGAATGAACAACTGTACTTCCTCACAATTTGATTATATCTTCTTCTAAACCTTCTACCTGGCTTATCGTCATCATAATACTCAGCTGGGAAGTATGGCTTATCACTATTGTCAGACTTATCGGATTTATCTGACTTTTCATCCAATCTTGGTGATTTTTCGATCTCTATTTGTGATTCTGTTTGTGATCCTTGTTGGGGTTCTGATTGTGCATGTGGTCGTGTTTGTGTTTGTGGCTCTGATTGTAGATTTTTTGTTGGTTCTGGCCCAGATTCACCTGATGTCTCAGATCTAACATTCAACATGGAGGTGATTGATAATTTGGCTTCATCCTGACCTGGTTTTGGCGACAATTCCCTTGAAGATCCCTGAGATCCTTGAGATTCTTGAGATTGTGGTGTCGAATTTTCTGCATCATCATTCTCTATAGTTTGATCCCTCAATTGTACGTCATGATCTTTATTGTTGTCTATATGTTCATCTACATGATTCTGTGCATTTATATTGCTTTGTGCATCGGATTCTGACTGTGCATCTTTATCTTGTGATTTTGGATTATGTTGTAAATCCCCTGATTCTTGGACTATTGGCCTATCTTCAGATTCTGACATTCGCTTATCGATATGAGTATCATCAGATTTAGCGTTTTCTTCATTGGTATCTCGTACTGAATGTCTACGCTTCATATCATTCTTTTATGAAATCTAGATGATAAAACCTTTCCTTTCCAAAGATTTACACGTAATTCCTTTTGTTATAAAAACACAAAGTGGTTCTTAAATATATTTACACAATTAACGAATTACCCTAATTGATGATAGTGACAGAATTTAGGATATATGTCTGTTCAGAAAATATCTTTATTCAGATAATTTAAAAAAAATGTTTGGGAAAAAGGTTTTAGTAACATTTATATACTCTGAATTAAAAATAAAAATAAAATAAAAAAAAACATTAATTAAAAAAAAAAAGTAAGAAAAAAGAGCTTTTTTTGTTAAAAAAAAAAAAATCGATCCTGTCGTAGTTCTACTATTTACTGAGATTCCGGGAGGAGTTAAAGCCTTGAAATTGAATTAAAATAGAAAATAAAAATAATAAAAATAAATTTGTTAGGGTTTTGATTATGTTCTTACGGTGGAAAATCAAAATTAATCAAATGGTTGTATGCATGTACATTGAGGTTATAATTGGTACAATTTAAACAATTTAAATGTTATAGAATAGTTACTAAACCCAATTATTTTAGTTAATTGAGCAGCAGGAAATTTATGAAAAATCTGATGACTTTCAATGAAATCCAAAATTAATTCTACGTATACTCATGCATATACTAAGAGATTAAATACTATGCATATCCTATATACCCCCAAACTTTTCTCAAAAATCATCGATTTGTTATTTGTACGTGTCATTTACGTTTACGTAGTTAAACCTAAATATCTGTAACCGAAAACATGATGAAACAAACCAAAAATTCCACGCACAGAGAAAGAAAAACGTACTATAATCATAACCCTGTTTTTTTTTTTTAATTAAATGTTTCCGACAAAATAATTGACCTGACAGAACTTAAATTCCATAACTAAATTTAAGTTTGAAGATTAAGCAGGTAGCTTTAGTAAAGTTAGTAAAGGTTTTAGCCTAATTAATTATCGGTTATTTTTAGTAAATATAAATGTCTAAACCTGATTTTCAAAAAATAACGGGTGATTTCCTTCTCAAACCAAAACGTAAGCTAAAAAAGATGTACCCAAATTAGCGCAGGTGCTTACCGACAATCTTTCACAATTATAATCGGTAAATTATTTAACATCCAAAAATAGAATATCCATTCCTTAAGTTTCAGTGTAACGAAAAGATGAATGGTTGATTCAAGAAATGACTATTACGCGATTACAATTAATTTACGTAGAAAATTCGGGGTATAATAAGTGATGACCCTATCGCTGCGTAAGCACGTAAATTAATTTAAATTCTATAATTAAAAGCTGGAACTAAAATATTTAAAAAAATAAGCCTGCAGTTACCAATCAAGAAAAAAAAAATTGAAATGAAATCAGGATTAAAAATAGTCCTAATTTAGACAATACCGGTGTATTCTCCGGCAACGGAGCATACCTTACTTACCGGGGAGATGTGGTCAATTGTAAAGCTGTGTTCCATGCGTGAGTATGCATATTCGAGAATTAATTGATTAGTCATTGCGGTGGCAGGTGCAGAGTTTTCAGGAGGATTAGCGCACCTTTGTTAAGTTGATGTCGTACCATATATAAAGAGACGACTATTATATACTACCGTCTTAAATAGGTATTTGCCCCGGTTCGGGTGTAAAAAATATCACCCTTGCATCATGAAAATATATTGCATACACGAGATACATAAATGTTGAGTCCTTTATCTAGAACTTTAACTTTACTCATTTTGTATAGAGTTTAATGCTTCTATAACCATTATGCACGGCTTCTAAGTGATCTTTACCGCGGTACAACCTGTATTATGGCTATTAATGCCCCAGATTGATGATACTCGCAGAAGCCCTTCATTTGGCTTTGATGTAGAACGATTATTTCTATTGGGTTAAAGTTGTACCAAATTAAACGGTTGAATCAAGAGGCTGTGTCTGCATTAGGTGAAACAGATGCTTTGTATTGGTAACCTCTTCTTCACGAATAGTCAAATCAAGAAAGTCAAAGCGAATTTGGAGAAAGCATGGTAGATGAGGCTGAAACACTGTACTAGGAAATTTGGTCATACCAGCAATAATGAATGTTGGGGACACCCATAGACCTGGCTAAATTCTGTTGAGTTCCTATGTATGTTATTCTGCTCTTTCGGTGATTACAATAACCAAGGTTTAGCGAAAGGCGTTCTTACAGGCTGTATAGATGAAACGGATATCTGACGGATATCTGGGGTAACTTTGACAGGTTCTCTCTTACCACTAGTTATGACCTTCCTGACAGTACATAACGTCTGGCATTAAGACAGTACTGATATTCTATGGATACCCAGTTTAAGAGCAATCGAATCTGTACACCCTAGTCCGGGTTTGTGGTGGTATTAAGATTATGAACCATTTTTCACACCTTCACTATAACATCAATTAAGGTTTCTTATTAAAATTGACATCCGGGCCGAAGAATTAGAGTTTTCATAATACTTTGATCTCTGGTACTATTCCAAGACAACGAAAATAAAGTTTGTGTAGTATCTGAATCCCTGGAACAATAGTCTGACTGGCACAATAGAATTTGGTTTGGTAAGCCTACACGATCTGGCGGATATATGCCCTAAAGCGAGTTTCACAGCACTGGATTTTTGCCCAACTTTTTATTACACCAGGTTAGTTCACATGATAATGCTATTGAACGGCTCTTGTTACTGAGGCAAATAAAATAAGGTTCTTTCAATTATTTTCAAAACGATCGTATGACAAGAGTGGGAAGTAAAGCGCATTCAGCCTCTCCTAATAATAGAACATTTTACTTGCATGCATAGGATGAACGCAAGATAAAAATAAATGAAAAAATAAAACTAGAAGTATTCAACGGAGTGGCTATACTGGGTTACACATACTTTAAATGGTACGATTCTCAGTACGACTGGTTAACTATAACCATAACCATATTTCCGGAATAGATGTCAACGGAGTTTTACCACTGATAATCTTAAATACTTTATTGTCACTGTTCTACCAGGATAGATATCGGCAGTTGAGCGGCTAAAGGCGGCAATGAGTGGTATCTTTACTCTAAGAGAATAAAACACATCATCAGCTAACTCAGAATAGAACCCTACAATCAACAAGTCCGTACTTCTCAGTAATAATCTATTGCCATGATGATTCCAGTTACACAGAAAGGCTTGAAATGGGATCTTTACTATCATATCTCGTACTAAAGGAAACTGTGCAAACTCTGATTATGCCTGATTTGAGTTGTTTAGCATGCTGGTCAATCAAGAGTTATTGAGCTTTCGTACACGTAAACATACATATGTACGTTTTACCCTGTATGCTGATTTCGGAGAGGATGCCAGTTTGTGGAATTTGTGGAACAGGTCTTTAATCAAACTTTCGGTCATAAATTCAAACTTCATGCTGCAAATAACCTTAACAACTGAAACTTGACAGAAAGTAAAATAAACCTTTTGGTGGCTATATGCCTTTGGGCTCGTACGACGACAAACTTAAAACTGGTATTCGTTTCAAAGATCCGAGGATGTCATGTTATTAATAATCTCCAAACTATGTTAAAGTTCATGTTTGGTATATCATTATGAATATCATTAGTAATATGAGACTAGACTCTCATTAATTTATGGTAGCACGGAATTATCAAAATGCGACATCCCAAATGCGAAGGTGGTCAATTTCCGGATAAGCTGTATTTCAGGCTAAAATGTGAAAAAAATAAAACTAATGAGGTTTGGCTAAAATTCTGCAATAGAATATACTACCCAAGACTTTTTTTTTTAAAAAAAAACATAAGTATTTCTTTTGTGTTTTGTTGGGTCACAACTTAATAAAAGTCATTATCTGATTTTCTGAAATCTTTAAGTATTTTCATGTTCCATGTGTTTCTTTGCAAACAGTCTTGCCCGCACCTCCAAGTTTACGAACAGTTCATCTACCTAACTACTTATTTGTTCATATGCGGCATCGCGAAAAAAAAACAAAAAAAAAGTAGTTCTCAATAAATTTCTCATGCTTAATTGACTAAATCGAAGCCCGTAAACATAGTAGAAAAATAGCAACTGCAGCTTTTACCGACAAAAATAAGATTTACGTCAATCTAAAAAAAGAAGTTGACAACAGCATTTCCGAAGATAATACCTTTAAACAGTCCTAGAATGTAAAGTTCCAAAGGATTTTCATGTTAAGTAGCCTGCTATCATGTGCGTCTCGTCATTTTTATATGGCATCTACTGTTTCGTGGGAATATTTACCGACCCAGTTTGAAGCCCGTTTTCTTTTTAAAAATAAAGTTCAGGGGCAATCCATATAATGCACCAGCTGGTACAGTTCTCCCAAACCAGTTTACACCTCTGTTAACAACATTTTGTCTTCACGACATGTAGAATTCACATAGGGTGTATTTTGAATTCGCTGTTGTTTCTTTAAATTTCGTAGTTGTAAAATGTACAACTGGGAGTAAAAAGCCAAGCCTAAAAATTCGTTCAGGTCATCTGAAGATCTTTAATATTCGGTTCATTAAATTTTGTAAGGAAACAAAACATTTTGACTCTGCTTTTCTTACGTTCTGAAATGTAAAAATCGGTAATCAAATGTTCAAAAGGCACCCAGACCGTCGCTTTAAATTACTACCAGACGTGGTTCCAACTCGCACGGGCGTTTTTAAAAATAGGTCCAAGATGCAAAATATCTGCTGCACTACGCCGCACATGATCTAAGAAGCTAAATCAATGATAACGACTATTCCTAATAGAAACGTTGAGTGATCTGTGTGTTAAACTGATAGCTTCTGTAGTGTTCTACTATTGTAGTCTTACCGTGTATATTAAAATGAGTTACCATATTTATTATAATTGGGAGCCTGATATCTATCTCAAAAATTCGCAGCTACCCTTGATTTCAATATGCCTAATCTTTGCAAAAAAAGAAGAAGATATAACCCAGAATACCTTAAGAAATTGCACAAATACGCGTTCTATGGAGAATAGGAGAAGTCTGAAAAGTTATTACTTGATAATCAAGTACTTGATCAACACTTTACTACAATTTATTTTTGTATAAGAATGGGGTGTTCGAAGAGTTTCAAATTTGCTCAATAATTCATTAGTTATGGAACCAGTCATAACAGCAACTTACTTGAGGAAAGGTCTCTATAATGAAAAATTATACATAGAAGAGTATGATTATACATTATATGGACATTTCCCTAAGGAGTGTTGAAAGGTCTTTAGCAATACAAATACATTCATATTTGCTCAGCTATATAGTTATTGTAAACGGGTGGGAAAAAACAATATAGGCAATTATGATACAACTGCTAATGATAGATTAGTAAATGCAGCTAAATTGTACTTCCAGAGTAGGCAAGATTTCGAGCAATGTATTGTTGATGATTATATCAAAGGGAATCCATCTGAAAAAATGGTAGACTCGAACTTGTACAAGATACATAACGACGTGAGGTATGCTTTGCACAATTATCATCAGGGGTTGGAATTCCAAGATTGTCCTTGTAAAGGGTTAAAACTCCTCGCAAAAGGTATGTTTTTAAAGTTAACTACTCTTCAATACAGAATACCTCACCTAGAAGAGTATTTCAATATAATGTACCATAGCTCTAAATTTGAATGTTATGATCTTTTTGAGGGATTTGTGGAACTTTAATTAATAGAGGTTACAATAAACTCTTGCAATTGGCTTTCATTGAAGTTTTTAAAAAATCATTTTGAAAAGTACAAAAAGTGTTTTCAAAGCTAGATTCGGTGAATGAAACTTGTGTGGATGATGACAAACTATATCAAATTTTGAAGATATAAAGAACCTTAATTCAATCTGGGACCTTATAAATATAGTTATGTTGATATTGATTGTGATTTCAGGGCACAAATGGGTGGTGATGACTCTGATACATTACTCAATCAATATGGAACTTCAGGGTTAGATGCCATAAGAAGTTTTGTCACAAAATTGTGTGGAAATTTGACTTAAAGGGCTGTTTATAAAAGCACCAATATTAAGAATGCATACTTGCTATGGATAAGAATTATTCCAGCCTTTGGGTATAGACTATATCCGACTTTCTCTCCTTAACCCAGTTCCAGTGAACAGTTTGTATCTTGTCAAAACCAAACTCAAAGGAGACAAGCTCTTGGAATCAAAAACTTCAACTCAGAGAATCACTGATGCTGTAAAACGTACCATTTGAATATATCCAGAATTCTATACAGCACTCTGTCAACTGCTTCTCCAGCTGCATCCTAAGAAAACACTCTAAACAAGCACATTTATTAAGTACGTAAATTCTTCTCTCATTTTCTCTTACGAATACGTTTTATGATGGCAGTGAATTCGTCAATGTTGCACAACTTATTTTCAAATTAAAGCAGTGAATTATTTAATTGTGGTGAGCCAATTTTAGATTGCAAGTGAACGACATCCTGTTAATATAGGTGCGGTTTGTAACTCACTAGTAACAATTACCATAACGGCGATCCTACCCTAACTTAAACTTTTTATAACTATGTCACCAGAGAAATAGCCAATAAATCTTTTGTATATGTAGGAAAAACCGTCAATCATGCAAGTTGGGCAAGCACGTCTTCTCCTCTGGGAATATTTCTTAGACAACCTGCGAATTTATGGGGATTACTATGTTCTTAGCGTTTGAACTACGGGTGGGGTTGTAGGTTGTATATCCGATGAAATGGGGAGTAATTACACAATTCAGATCAAACCACGGTCTCAGCTGTAACTTTATCAGCCGATCCGTGTTTAGGGATATGAGCGTCCTGATCATCTTTATTGCTGCAAGTCAATACTTTCAGGTACTGGTGATCCATTGGACTTTTTAGTCGATAAAAGATCAGAAGGTTGCTAAAAAATCATATAAGTACTAGAGCACCAAGAACAAGAAGATCTGCAATGCTATGATACTTAAGTATAGTAGCTTTAACTGCTAATGTTATCTAAACAACTTTAATTACAGGGTTATCTAACGCTTACTGACGAGACGAAAAGGGGACGCTTTTCCGGATTGCCAAGGTTTCTAAAACGCACATTCTACGCTTACGGTCAGGAAACATGCATGTAGTATGGTAAGTGCTCAAAGTATTTTTTTAATAATTAATTTTTATATTTCTATAAATGGAAGCATTATTAAAATGGAGCCCAAAATTAATTAAATATACTAGTCATCTAATTAGCAAATCCTATCCAGGTTGAAATTTTTAGTGATTAATACAAAATAAAGTTGGAAAGCAATCATAGCACAGTTTAGATATGCAATGGTTGGAGAACCTTAGCTGACTAAACTTTTGGAGTTGCAGTAATTTTATTTACTTGTTGGCCAAGTGCTTGCAGACCTAGCTTACCACCTAAACCAGAAGTAAAATTAGTGATATGCAGGTCTTGTAGAAGACGTACTGAAAGATGAAATTTAATATTCTCCACTTAAGCTAAGGTATGAGCCAGTGTGTAGTTGCCACAAAACACTAACCTAAGATCGTTAATAATTTCGGGAGAAACCTTAAATCTGAACCGTGTTCTAAGTAGACCAGCTACTTAACAAATCACTTCCAGCTGCAGATGATTTCTCTCTGAGTCTACGTCATTAACGCCACTAAAAGTTAGGTAGGACAGGTGGTTAGAAACCAAGATCCATATTTTCAAATTGTAAAATATCTTCGGAGGTCTTTAACCCAATGCAGAAATACAAGGAATGTTTTGATATGAAGCAGACCAATTAGGGGTGTTATTCATTCTACAACCATCCATAGGACGTTTATCCCCATTTCTATAACACTGATACAAGGGCCACCGGCCACTTCTTTGAACTTTACCCCGTCTGCATAGTGTAAGCCCAAGTTTCAGGCAAGCAGAAGTACATCAGGGTCCTGAATCCTAGAATCATTGATTCAAACTTCACAGCCACTAGTAATTCCTGATAAACCACTTATCAATCAAGTCTCCTTCGGTGTCCGTGCTGGGTGTCTACTATTGGGAAAACTCTATGATCTGAAATGGCCCTTACCTCCTTATACTCACCAAAGTACTGGGCATGCTTCGGTAAGTATCTCTCCGTGGATTGACCTTCGTTGCATTCATATCTAAATTTTTGGGATTTAAGTTGGCAATAGACTTCCGACTTACTTTGTGTTTGTACCGCCTGACTAATCATATGTACAAGGGGGCCAGTTAGAACAGGGGTTGGCTTAAAGCTTTGTTAAAAAGATTTCAGATTTTTGTTGGGTGTGAGTTCGAAACTTCGAAAACTCCCATGCATCATGTACTCCCAAAAATGCTAATCAAATCTTAATTGTACAGGGGCATTGCCCAACAGGTAGATTGCAGAATCAGTGCAATTCTTTGGAACCGAAACATTCTTTAACTAAAAGTTTTGCATACAAATCTGTATAACTCAAACGAACTTGTAAAGCACAACACTTGTTTTTTTCCCTTTTACAATAAAACCCAAGAACTCAATGATGAAGAACTCAATGATGAAGACCTCCACAGATAGAAACTCCAATTCATTGGTTGTTCGTTTCATACCCTTTTGATACATCTGCATATCTGCAGTTAGGCAGTTCCGAAGAATCGAAGAAACCTTCTGATTCATCCAACCTTAAATTGCATCTAATGCATGCATTATTGTTTAATATTTAATTGATATTACAAGCAAGTTTACGTTGATTCTCGCCTAATGTTTCTCGTTGATTAAAATAAAGGAATTTAACGTATTGTGGAAACAAAGAATCTATGATAATATAGACGCGCTGCATAATTGCATCAGGGTACGAGTCATTAAAATCCACCCAGCAGTTTCACTTATCCAGGGATCAACAATAGATTGTATAGAAGTTTATCCCCTCGTATATGTACATGCAAGTTAAGCGTATATGTGGACGCAATTTGGTGCGTATATGTATGCGTAATTCTCAAGTAAACAAAATTAAACAGCACATTTTTAAAGACACGTACAGAAATGACTAGAGATCAAAAATACTCATAATAAACTCCGTATCTATGACCTTTTTATCTAAAATTCCCGACAGATTTGTGAAATGAATTTCATGGAATTACAATTATGCATTAATAATTTTTTTATACAGAAATTATGCGTATTGCCTTCATAAAATGCAGCTAGTTTAGTCTATGATACGTCTTCTAGAATTTTATCAATTAAATTCCGCAAGAATGGTTTCTTATTTGGGATCATATGACCTCCTTCAAATTCAAATTCTTGCCCTCCAAAAACCCAGGCCCCGTATTGTGATCTGATTTTTGGTACAATCATATCATTTTCACCATAGACATGAAAGTATTGAGTAGGACGGGTTTTTGCGTTTGAGTAGTATTGTTGGTAGTCAGGATTTATTTGACTCTTGTTTGCGTATTCTTCAATATCTTCAATCTGGTAATTTATGTTAACCCTGTCATAACTTGGGTCACTTGGCACCGTGAAACAGAATCCTGAAAATGCAACACACTTTTTAAATATTAAATCTGGATGGCTTGACATAAGCAACAGCATTCCTGCTCCTTGACTGAATCCTATTATTCCTTCATAAGGTCCATTTTGCTTAATGTATGAAGATACATATTCATATGATTTTTCAAACCCTAAATAACCATTCTCATCAGTATGCTGGAACCAGCATCTATTGCAATTAGCATCAACTATCTGCTTCCATTTAGCGTCTCTCTCTTCCTTAGTTTCACCTAAACTGAACCCTAACTCAGTATAATCATTAATGATCATAGGTGGGTCGATATAGTCTAATTTATGATCTAACTTTGTCATCAACTTACGAAACGTTGACCCTTTTTCTGCAAGGGTTTTACCCGACTGAAGGTATCCTGGTAATACTAAAAACCTCATGATCTTAGAATTGTAGGAGTGATAGATGTGAGAAGTTTCTGTTACTACGGTTTTTAGTAAAAAGTGCGTAACGCCGAATGCAACAGAAGCATATGCATCAGACGTGAGTAATAAGCACAATGTAAGAAGCACAGAATTAAACGTATATATAAATAACCTCCCTTCTTAGACTACCGCAAACTCAACTCAATTAGACAGATAAATATACTCATTAACACTTTGAAGAGTATTCCTACTAGGGTTAACACTAGTAATTTCATTCAATAACATAATGAATTGTTTGACCAAGTCCTTGTTCCCTCTCCCATTGCATGCTTCTAAATTGATGTTGAAATTCCTACATAAGAGAATCAAAACTACTCCCACACTCAAGTCCTGGCCTGTGTCACATACTACCATGGTTCTGACATCAAGCAATGGTATAAGTTTGGGGAAAATGTCTCTTAGTTGCTTAGAACCTTTCTTATTCAGTTCTATTTTGTAATGATGAAGTTTAACCAGTTTAGGGACATTGTGTATGGTTTTGTGACTTAGAACAACCAAATTTTCGATAGGGTATGTCTCCAAGTATTGTGCATCCGCCACTATTCTTCCAAAAACGATCCATGTGTCTCTAACTGGGTATAATCTGAGATTACCATCTGTGACATTCTCTTTTATATTCACCTGAAGCTTCTGGGAATAGAGCTTGTTAATCTTATCGATGAGCTGTTGGTTAGTCATCTCCACATAAACATCCGGAGTCAAGTCGTGATAAAGACTCCACAACAACTTGGCATCGAAGTTGCCATTACAAAGGTCCTGCACCCATAATTCATGATCATCAGCAGCTCCTTGAATATATTCAAACGTCACAGTCTTTTGATTCTGTACGACATTAATACGTCCCTCGTTTGGCCTAGAAGCACTAAGGCAAACAACAGCGTAATACTGTGGATCAAGCACTGGTGCTGATATGCCTGGATACGCCCAGTACGGTACTAAAGGTTTAGTCAATTTTACGCTTAGATTCAATCGTTGTGCCTCCGTTGCAAACTCAGGGATCTTCTTGATGATCTGATCTCTTTCAGTGGCTGGAATTACTCGTGGTAGACGTAACCAATTCGTATCATTACCACCAAAGTTCATATAGTTTAGCACAGCACACCAAATTGGGATGGTTTTAGATAAGGCATCGGGCATGGGCTTACCTTTCCTGGTACTATCCACTATCACTATACCGCCGTGTTCTTCTAGCATTGGTATAAGATGAAAGTTCAAACGTCTATAGGAGAATTTCCATTCATTAGTATGGCCATCTGTGGACTTAAAGTAGCACGAATTGTTCCCGTCACGGACGTACCACGACCCACAACGTTCATTGGCCACTAACGGTAGTCCAATGGCGATTGAAATATCTTCCACGTATTCTGAGTCGTATATTATGGACTGCACTCGGTTTAAGACAGTGAATGTGTTTTTGTGGAGTTCTTTATTCATGCCATCGCAATGAGTTTATCGCGGTGAGTTTATCGCGCTAGTACCAGATTAAGTGAGTCTTAAGCCCGCGACCGGTGAGAGCTCGTGCTAACAATAGTCACCACTACGTTCACCACTTTGAAGTCAAATACTTCATAATATGCATAACTATTTACTAAATTTTTTTCTTTGCCTTTTCAAATCTGCTCTCCTTTGTTCTTCAAGCATTTCTCTACGGTCTTCCTCTTCAGCATTACGCCTAGACCTCAATTCTTCATCAAATATCTCAGCTCCTGTAGCTTCCATATCATCTGAATCATAATCATCATTGTATTCAGTTCTACGTCTTCTATTAAACATGGCCCAAATTTCATCTCTATCGTAATCGTTTGGATCCTCGACGTCATCCTCAATGAAATCATCAAGTTCCAGGTCCAGGTCTGCGTAAGATTCAGTGGTCCTTGAAGGTCTGATAGTCTTAGGCTTGACCTTTTGTGAAAGTTTTTGTGAAAGCTTTTGTGATGGGCCTCTGGTTGGCAATGGCCCTTTGAAAGTTTTTGCTTCTGCCAGCTCTGTACGATTAGCTTTTGGCGGTAACATTTGTTTCTGTGGTAAATGCTTTGGTGAATTCTCTCTTTGTGCACCGTTTCTTTGTGTAATTTGTCTTTGTGTACTTTGACTTTGTGGCTTAGACTTTGTCTGTGGCTCTGATGCATTTGCTGCTTGCTTCTTCTTGAACTGAATTGACAATTTTGACAGATCTATGGAGCTTGCCTTCTTCATTAGTTCATTGAAATTCATCTTAGCAGGTGGAGGTCTTGATGGAGGGGGTGTTGGAGAATGAGATGGTGATTGTGAAAACCTTGGCCCCTTAGATCCATTGGTCTTTGGTTTAGTGACAACATTAGGGCCAGTTCGTAGTGGAATCGTTGCCTTAGGTTTTGGTTTTGGCTTTGGTTTTAGTCCTTTCTTCTCCCTTAAAGCTTTCTCTTTGGCTTCACGCTCTAGGCGTCGTGCCTCTTTAAGACGAGCTACCACTGGATCAATAATTTTTCTTTCACCATTTGCGTACTGGTAGGTTGAAGATTGGTGATTCATGGCGATGGATCGATGTGACCTGTGATCTGTTCCAGCGCGAATTGTCAGACAACTGAAACAGCCTAGGGAGATAGAGAGATGAGACAAACTTAGAGCCGACCAAGCCTAAGCTACCACCATATTGCAGCCTTCATGCTAGTAAAGGTCTACACGGTAGTCACTGATAGAGGTTAAGAATATATTCAACTACAATTAATCCTTTGGACCAATCATATTTTCAGGTCTAACCCATTGATCAAATTCTTCTTCACTTAAGACTCCTAACTCTAATGCAGATTCCTTCAAAGTTAAACCTTTCTTGTGAGCATTCTTTGCAGTCTTAGAAGCAGCATCGTATCCAATCTTTGGATTCAAAGCAGTGACCAACATTAATGATTCATGTAAGGTCTTGGTGATTTTATCTTCGTTAGCTTTGATACCTTCAACACAATTGACTCTGAAAGAGTTGGAACCATCAGCAATCAATCTGATTGATGATAATAAGTTAGAAATCATAACAGGCTTGAAGACATTCAATTCGAATTGACCTGAAGCACCAGCGAAAGTAATAGCAGCATTGTTACCGAAGACTTGAGCAGCAACCATGGTTAAAGCTTCGTTTTGAGTTGGATTGACTTTACCAGGCATAATTGAAGAACCAGGTTCATTTTCTGGTAATGATAATTCACCATAACCACATCTTGGACCTGAACCTAAGTATCTAATATCATTAGCAATCTTGAATAATGAGACTGCTACGGTGTTTAAAGCACCAGAAGCTTCAACAATGGCATCATGAGATGCTAAAGCTTCGAATTTGTTTGGAGCAGTTTTGAATGGTAAACCAGTCAATTTGGAAACTTGATCAGCAACCTTAACATCCCATCCTTTTTTGGTGTTTAATCCAGTACCAACAGCAGTACCACCTTGAGCTAAGAATAACAAGTTTGGTAATGATTTTTCAACTCTTTCAATACCATTGGTGATTTGTTGAACATAACCAGAGAATTCTTGTCCTAAGGTCAAAGGAGTGGCATCTTGTAAATGAGTTCTACCGATTTTGATGATATCCTTAAACTCATCAGCTTTGACTTGTAAGGCATCTCTTAAAGCAGTCAATTCAGGAATCAAATGAGAAGTGATTTCAGTAACAGCAGCAATATGCATAACAGTTGGGAAAGTATCATTTGATGATTGAGACATGTTACAATGATCATTAGGGTGGACTGGTTTCTTAGATCCTAATTCTCCACCTAAGATTTCAATGGCTCTGTTACTAATAACTTCATTGGCATTCATATTACTTTGAGTACCTGAACCAGTTTGGAATACAACCAATGGGAAGTGATCATCCAATTTACCTTCAGCAACTTCAGTAGCAGCTTGTTGAATGGCTTGTGATAACTTTGGATCTAAAGCTCCCAATTCTTCATTGACAATGGCAGTAGATTTCTTTAAGATACCGAAAGCTCTAACGATTGGGATCGGCATACGAGCAGCTTCACCACCAATTTTGAAGTTCATTTTTGATCTGGCAGTTTGGGCACCATAATACTTTGAAGCGTCAACTTCAATTTCACCAAACGCATCGGATTCAATCCTTAATAAACGTTTGGAACTTGACATAGATCTGATGAATGATTTTCTTAACATGTTGGAATTCTGAGATTTTATTCGCAGTTCATCAATGGCCGATATACCCCGGGACACGTGATATATGTTGGAAAACTGTTGATCTTAATGTACAGGAATATGGGGTTAGGATACTTAAGAGAGAGGGTGTGATTTGTGGGGGTGTGTAGGGATTGAAGTCTATTACTTTGAGGATTGAATGTGCTGTAACATTCTGTATGATAAAATTCAGAATTTTACGGAGAAACGTTTACGAAACAACCCGGAGAACTACCTTGCAGTTTACCTGCATAATATATGTATGTGGACCCATACCACATGTAAGTCTCCAACCCATTGTATAATGTTTCATGCGATAATATGTGACATTTTACATGCTGTATATGCTAACTATTTACATAACTATTTTACATACTAATTTATCTACACTCTTTTCCTAAGTTCCTGTTTTTCCAGGCATATCGAGATTACAATTTGTCTACCCTGGGCCATGGCCATTTACTACCACTCTTCTTACCATGTACGATATGTCTTTTAGCAAAGTCTTCTGGAAGGGCCCGTAACAATGCCAATAACGTTTCTTCATTAGGTATGAACTCCAAATCTTCCCACCATTTCATAATCTCAGATAACTCGTCCAAATACCCAAAATTCGATAACATCTTTATGTACTCTTGCCATAGTAAGTCACTTCCCACCATCTCTTCTATGTAGAGCTTAAACTCGTGAATAGTAACTTGAGGGGCATATAACCCATCCCAGACAAAAGGTTCATCAATTGATGTCATGGTCGCCCTTATAAGTGAAGTCATACACACATCATTAGGTACGAGTTCTCTTTGTTTCAATTCCTGATTGAATAGGGTATAAAGATTTTCAGGTTGAATCTTAGCTTCAGCTTCCAACATTCTCCCTATGACCCCGGAAGAGAATTTTTTCCTGGTTGATTGATCATACAATTGCCTTGCTACCGTTAAGCAGTCTGCGGATTCAATCTTAGCTGGTACTAAGGCTTGAAGCTGCTGAGGATCAAACCGCTGTCCTGCATGTTTATAAAGCAATGTCATATACTTTTCAACCAAGACAGATACAAACTTGTTACTAATTTCTGGATCAATGGTTTTCATCAATTCTGACATTTGTGTTAATGTAATTATTGGCTTGAGTAAATTTAACATCATGGTTTTAGTGATGATCACATGATCCTTATCATGATTAAGTTTTTCGAAAATCTTAAAGGATCTTACTGGAGTCAAAAGTCCAAATTCCAAGAGTTTCTTTATAAACCCTGACCATGTACTTGAATTAGAATATTCGATATCATTAAAAGTACGGACCAAATCTTCAGGGGAATCTGACAACATGAGACGGACAAAATTGAAGCTACTTCTCTCTTTAGACCTAAGAGCAAATCGTCTATGAGAGTGCTTGACCTTACTCTTTTCGAACAAGATCTTAGCCTTGGGTTTGGAGTATAGGCTGATTGCAAGCACAATTCCCATGTGTCCATCAAGACTCAATTGTAAGTCAGGATCTTTAGTTATATGCTGAGAAAGGATTTGTTGAGCCTTCATCAATGCCAGGAACGATTTACCACGATTTGAGTTAGGTGACTCCATTGAATCATAAGCTGATTTCCAGATAAGTTGATTAAGATATTCATCGGTGATTATATTAAACTTGAATCCTGTTTTTGTGGATTTTAAATCATCAATAGTTTGAGTTAGAAACGCTGGTAGTTTCTCTAAATCCATTCTACATATATGGTAGACCAAATTACCTATGATGGTCTTGATAGTAGAAGGTTTACTATGGTACAAGCTACATATTTCGGCTGTGAAGGTTGTCCATAAATCAAGCTGTAGATGTAGTTCAAGCTTAGTCAAAGGCTGACGTAGTAGAATATCACTAGTGACCACTCCTGGTATATTATGAAGATTGGCCAACTCAGAACATGCTCTTACTATAGATGGGGCCGTTGTGGACTTGACCCAAGGAACAATATTGCTAGGTACGGGGTATAGATAAGCTAAACATGCCATTGAAACTTGAAATATCTCCTTATCCAACACGTTCAATTGACTGCCGATTGTTTCATATGTCTCCACCATCTTGTAGTCTCTTCTTGTAAGCTTGTGATACACATCTTTGAGCTTTTGTAGCTTTCCACAATTATGTTCAGACAGTTGGAGTGAGCTCAAAACTCCATACATAATCACAGGAAAGACGTCTCTTTTGTGGAAAGGATCCGGAACAAAGCTCTTGTCTAAGTTATATGGTCTCCCATTGGACTGCAAGTAAAGTTCCACTAAGAAATGTTGGATATTAGGCTGGAGTTTCTGAGGATTTAAATGGTGTACTAATGAACGATGATGTCTATCTAAAAATCGTGAACCAATGGACTCTATTTGTGAACTAATTCGTCGTATTTGTGTTTGTGTGTTTGTGCCTATTTGTATTTGTGGTAGTCGTATTTGTGGACTTGACCTTTTGTACCACAAGGTCCTTGATAAGACTAAAATAGGTCGGAACATTAACCTACTCATCTTGGACTAAAGTCAGTGCGGATTTTACTTATGTCTCACTATAGACTGTTACTAAAAGAACATGACAGAAGTAGGCGAAAAAACCAGGACAACGATGATAGTCATAGGAAGAAACGAAAACGAACAGTTCTTGTGAACGATGACTCATCCCCTACTTCAATTGACAATGATACTCAAACTGAACAAGAAACCAATGACTCTGAGTCATTTGCTATACAATCCATAGCATCAGATTCTGACTCTGATGACTTCGAAGATATAGATATAGGTAACCAAAGTGATGTTGATGAATCTGTTAATGATAAGGACACTGGTCTGCCGGAACAACACGTCGAATACACGTTCAATGATGCACAACCTGAACCTGAAACCTTATCTATACAATTACATCAGCCAGAAATAGTACCATCAAGACGAAAAGTAGAGTTCATATCAAAGGAAGAAAGGCACTCAAGAGTTCTTATTCATCAATGGTACATAGTTACGATGATATCACATGGGGTGCTCCGAAACAGATGGTGTAATGATTCGTACCTTCTCAGCAAGCTTAGGAAATCTATTTCTTCTGATGTCATTCAAGAGCTAGACAGTATACGACATAATAAGAGAATGTCCATGGTAAATGCCGTTAGATTCACAGACATAATAAGGCAACTCATGCAGGCGTACAGTCAAAGGTTTAAGGTCACGAGACAGGGATTAGTACGCAAGAATTGGAATGAATTGAGTATACCACAAACCAACATAGAAAGAAACGTCAGGTTCGATAAGTTCCAACATATGGTACTACTGATGCAGGGGTCTAGGGATATTGGTGCACAGGGGTTTGTATCATTTCTAAGATGTTTAGGGATGAAGGTACGGATGATATTTTCCTTACAACCACCGGATTTCACTATGGTGACTAAGTTGCCCACTATCCAGACTGGTACTGGTGATAGTACGGCATCGGTCCCAAACGGTTCAGATGCTACAACTGGTTCAGTCCCAAACGCTGTCAAAGTTCATGATAGTAGAAAAAAGTACGTAAACTCCAAGCATAAGTTTCTTACTGAAAAAACCACCAAAGCTCCAACCTATAAGTTCCCCAGCTCATCCTACCCTATCTTCTGGGTTGAAGTATGGAACAAGTATAACCAAAAATGGCTTTGTGTGGACCCTATTACCCTCCAGCTAGTGGAACATCCTCCATTGAGAAAGAAATCATCATTTGAACCACCTTGGTCAGACCCCACTAACAATTTGGTATATGCCATCGCCCTCGATGCTAAGGGTGGTGTCAAAGATGTTACCAGGCGTTATGCTCAACAATTCAATTCTAAAACTGTTAAGAAGAGGATTGGCAGTAAGAGTGAAGAGCTAGAAATTTGGTTTAACAAAGTGATCACTGCCTTCAACCACAATAAGCCTTCGATACCGTCACGTGTAGAGATACTTGAATTGAAAGAATTCAGACAACGTGATTTGAATGAAGGTATGCCTAATAACATCAATGGGTTTAAGGACCATCCATTATATGCCATAGATTCCCAGTTGAGGCAGAACCAAATTATTTATCCCAAAGACGATACTAGCAAAGTAGGTACATTTAGGTCAAAGAACAATTCTGAGTTGATTCCTGTTTACAAGCGATCAGCTGTTCATTACTTAAGATCAGCAAAGGCTTGGTACCTTCGAGGTAGAGTTCTCAAGGTTGGTGTACAACCCTTAAAGATCAAGACTCTTAAGAAGACCAAGAGGAATTACGATGACTATGAAGATGATGAAGACGAAGAGTCTACAAGGTTGTATGCTGAATTTCAAACCAAACTTTTTATACCCCCACCTATCACCGATGGAAAGATTCCTAAGAATGCCTACGGTAACATTGATGTCTACGTACCGACTATGATCCCGGAAGGGGGAGAACTTATAGAGGGGCCAGTAAAGTTGACAGAACAAGCAGCCAGGATTTTGGAAATTGATTATGCAAAAGCCATCGTAGGGTTTGACTTTACTAATTTCAAACGAGTACCAAACGCCAAGGAAGGTGGTGTGGTTGTTAGTGTAGAACATAGGGAAGCTATGCAGCTAATGATAGATCAATTGAAACAAGACCAGGAGAACCAGTTGAGGTTGCAAGTAGAATTAAGAGCCTTACAAAGTTGGAAGGTATTCTTAACGAGATTAAGGATCAAGAAACGTCTTGATAAGCAACATGGGGTTGTAAAGCAGGCGATTGTAAAGCAGGCGATTGTAAAGCAGGCGATTGTAAAGCAGGCGATTGTAAAGCAGGCGATTGTAAAGCAGGCGGATGGTAAGTCTGTTGAGAAAGCTGAGTCGTATGAGGAGTCTGACAAGCAAGATTCCAGGGAGTATGATCCCAGTGATATTAGCTCTGAGGCAGAGTTTGAGCCTGGTGGGTTTGATCCCGTTGAAGATGGAGGTGGTTTCGAAGTTGGCTCAGATGACGGTGGTTTTGAAGCTGGTGGTTTTGTTCCTGGAGATATGATAGCCAATTCAGATCTGGAATTAGAGGGTGGATTTGACCCTGAACCCGTGGACGAGTCAAATGATTTGGAACGTGGTTTTGAACCACCTGAACCACTGGAAACTGAAAGTATCGTAGAAATCCAGTCACAGTCTGTGAACCGCTTCACAGATGGAGATTCACCTACATTCACATCTCCTCTAACAGCAACCAGAAATTTCGTAGTTGAAGAGACCCAGAGTGTTGAAAGTGATCTAGATTCTCATCATATTGAGACACCGGATCCTGAGAGCATCTACAATGGCCAATCGCTTCCCAGTGTATTAAACGATGGAAACGCCAAGTATAACGGAGTCCCCTCTTCTCCTTTAGATGATTCAGACCTTCCAGATGAAGACTTTGAATACGATTCAAATAACGAGTTAGTATTCAAGCCCCGCAAAACACGGATATTTGAAAAATATCCAGAGAAACAGAGTCTAGAAATAGAACCAGTAACATCACCTGATTCACTGCCACACCACGATGGAGCCACCAATAGTCCAGTAGATGACTCGCCAGAACATTCCCCAAATAATTCGCCAAACGACTACGAATTTGAGTATAGTGACGATGACTCTTAAATATATATGAGAAGTGACTAATAAATTCTGTCTCATTGATCTTAACTCCGTGGCTAGCCTACGCATACAATTTCCTAAATATGAACCACTACAAAACCGGCGAAAAAGCGCAATTGAAAGCGCATCTTTTGGCATCTATAACGATGGAATTCGGAATTTTGTTCGAAAGCGCAAAAATCTAAAGTCCTATAAAAGATAATCGATTTCTCATCTACAAGCATAAAACCAATGCATAACGAAGTAGCTGAAAACGTACTTAGTACTATAGGTACAGTGCTATGGTGTATACAATTAATACCACAGGTTATAAGGAATTATAAGGTCAAGGAGTGTACTGGGTTCCCACCTCTAATGATGTTCTTATGGGCAGCTAGTGGTGTACCATTTTCAATATATTTTGTGGGAACTAGTGCAGCTATTCCATTAAGAATCCAACCACAGTTATTCACATTCTTCTGTATAATATCATGGGGACAAAGTCTTTATTATCCACCAGTACAAATGCCTATCAAGAGGGTGGTTTTCTTTTTAACTGCATTTGTCCTTATCTCAGTAGGATTACAGGTTGGTCTTGTATTATGGTTAAGACCTTTATATGAAAGACACATCACATATCCCATGTTAATCATAGGAATAATAGCATCAGTGTTGTTGGCTGTTGGCCTTTTACCACCATACTGGGAATTAGCAAAACGTAGAGGACGTGTGGTTGGTATCAACTTCATCTTCTTAGCCATTGATTCCCTGGGTGCTTTGTTCTCGATGTTGAGTATTCTAGTAGGGACTATGGATGTCTTGAGTATAATTCTTTTTGCTATAGTTCTAGGGTTAGAGATAGGGATTTTTACAAGTCAAATTGTGTGGTATTTCTTATTGGGTGGAAGACAAATCATAAAGCAAGAGAAGCTTGATAAGAAAGGTAAAAGTGCATTGACTGATACTGAGAGTTCAATAGAGAACAATTCTATGGGTGAACCCCAAGACCCTAATACAGTGGAAGAAGGTTCTGACACCCCAATAACAGCAGTTAAGTCAGAGGTGTCTAAGGTTAAGGAAGAACAGTAGCATCACAGATGCTCTCGATAAGTTAATGGATGGGTGATATAGATGATAGATTTACATTGGATAATAATTTAATAGATTAATGTATGGGACACGACATCGACTTTGCCTCATTACGATTGATACTTCTTTGTACAACATGGAAGGGTTGGGTTTTAGGTGGTGCGATTCTCTAAGTTTGTTCCTCTGTATGGTCCCAACTCGTGTGCTCGCTTCTCACGTCCCCCGTCTTAATCTTCACTCTACCGTGTGCGAAATCATTGACTATGGTATGTATCACAAACAACCACACAACCAATTACAACCGTACTAACACCCAGTCATTCCTTCCTATCAACCTCGTAGATGATGGGGTATCACGTAAGGACATTGAAGCTGAGCATACTAGGGAACTTCAGGTCGAACAGGCATTTCAATTGTTCGATGAAGCATTAACCTTACACAAACAGAATCAATTGGCATCATCATTCGCCAAGTATGAAGCATTGTTCAAGATTGACATAATATCAAACCACTACTATGAAGAGCAGGAATATATAAGAGGTATTCAAAATGGTACAAGTACTGATGAGTTGGGGTTTTTAGCGCCTAATGTCAAAACCTTAAGGTACCTTATATTTAGGAATAGAGGATTTCTTTACTTGGATATCCTTAAAACTCCCGAGGTTTTGCTGCAGTGTGAGATCAGTAATGATGATCCAATACTGGAAAGGATCAAACAAACGTTCTATACCATGGTGGATGATTTTGGAATTTGTTTGTTATACCAAGAAGCAGATGAAGTTCTCTTGGAGACTCTTTATGAAGTACTTACTTACATAAGGTGTGATAAACTAGCGAAGTACACTTTGGAATACAGCTTAAATGCTAAAATTGAAAGCGAAGAAGGATTCGTGCTACCTATGTACGGAGTTAAAAACTTATACAGAGATTTGACTGCATATTTGAAAGGGTCAGATTTCAAGTATACCGAAACAATCAGTACCATAGAGAATAACTATAAGTTTCTTAAACCTATCAGAGATGAAATACTACATCAAATTGAAAGTACAGGTGCACCAAATGTGCTAAATGTGAATGTCCGCAAATTACTTTGGGAAGATGTCATTGGCTCATTGAATGATGAGATCAAAAAACTCGAAGATAAATCCAAAACTGACTCAACTTCTTCACTGAAGGTTAAGAATATTGATCCGTACTTGTTTACTTCAGGCGCATTGGATAGAGTTGAGTTTGTGTTGAGAGGAGATGAAGATAAAATGGAGGTCGATGTCGAAGTAGTGGAATTGGATAAGGATGCAGTTCTGGACCAAATAGATGTAGATAAAGATTCCGAATTGCAGCCTGAGTCAAATCCTACAAAGGAAGTTAAAATTCAAGATCAATTAGATATACAGAAAGAGGAAATACCAAATGAGAATGCACAGAAAGAATCGGAAGAAGCACAGACGGAATCTGTACAAAAAGAATCAGAAGCCACAACGCAGCTTACGAAGAAAAGTATACAAAGAGCTTCCAAACGTTTGCAGAAGCTTGAGGACATCTCACTTCCCAGTATAATATTGACTCCTTCATTATTTGAGGAAACTAGCAATTTCTTCAACAAAGCAAATGAGTATCTTAATCAAGTTTCTTCGAGCACACTCAGAGACGTTGTGGAAGCATTTTTGAGTCCGAAGGAAACATATGTGCAAGATTATCTCGAAATCCTCAATAGTTATGAGGCATCCAAATATTTTGCAATTTTCAAGACTTCAAAAGATCAAGTACAAGATGATGAAAGGTTAAAACTTCTAGAAGTACTAAGAACTTTCGGTACGAAACCAAAAGCAAGAGACGACCAAAAACCAGGAAGATGTCTTGACGAAGACGTTTCTTCAGAAACCTTGAACCAATTTCTTAAACAATTAAATGATAAACATTATCATCCCAACGAAGCGAAAATTCATATTCTACGCCATATTCTAGGGCTACAACCAAATGGTACTTGTCTAGTAACCGACACCAAATGGCTGGAAAAGTTGTTTAATGATGTAAGGAGCTGGATTCTTCAATTGGAGTCACAATTGATGGTTCCAGCTCGAGATAAAGAGTCATTGGTTTTCGGTGTCAGTGTGTTTGAGATATTGACTGATACCTATATTGGTAAAAAGACAATTATAGACAGGATGATTTCCCAAAATAGGAATGGTTATTCAAGATCCACCAAGTCCATGTTGAACTTACAAACTTCTGAACTTGTTAAATTAAGATATGTTATAGAAAGGTGGAGAGTCTATATTGAAGAGACGATTTATGCTGTTTGTGGGGGAGAACTAGATGTATCTGGACCTGAAATTGTTGATTTGAGTGATGAAGTCCCTGTGAAGACTGCTCCAAAGGCTAGAACCAGGAGATCTAGTAGAGCTCCCAAAGCTCCGGAGCCTAAGGCTGCACCAAAAGTGGTACCACAGCCCAAAAAGAGACCCTCGGATGAAACTCTTTTCAAAACTATTCTTAGGTTCAAATGGACTTCGGTTTACCGTGAAAACATCGATAATGCTGATTTCCAATCAAGTAAATTCATAGCTGAACAACTATCAGAATTGCAGACCCTTTTCAACCTTCATTCTCAGGATATCATGATGCCTAACTACACCAACCTTAATGCAATCAGTGCTGACTCGATAAAAGACTTGTATAACACTGTTACCGTTCTTACAATGTTTGCAAAAATTGTATATACCAAAGACAACAGTGACAACAGTGAAGCAGTGATCTTGTTGGAGAAGACATTGTTGGATAAAGTATCATCAGGAACCGATAAAGTTGCTATAGACTCAATCAAGAAGTTCTTGGATAATTCCATACATATGAAGCTCAATCTATGGAAGATTCTTTTCCTGTATTATCATAAAGCCAAAGATTTCACCAAAATCCAATTCGGTTTTGAAAGTAACTTTAAGATGTTGATGGAATATTTGAAAGGTCCTTATAAGAAACTAAGCTTCGATTCAAGGTACACGACATTGTTAAGAATTATATCATTTTACGATGAACATCTCAATATGTACCTCAACCATCTTTCAAAGAGAAATTGGAGGCTCAATCCAGACTATGAAACTTATAAAGGATTATTAGAGATGTTTGAGTTGTCGTATTTGTTCAGTCTTCATGAAGAGGCATGTTTCTTGACATCACAGAAGACAACAATAGCACAAGGGTCTGTGGTTGTTTTTAACAAGTTCAAGAGTATATTGGTAAGAAATGCCACCATTTTACTAATCTATGCTGGAGAGTTGGGACATAAAGATACAAACGCCGAGCCCAATGGAGGAAAGATGGATATAGATGATCATTCCAATGGCATCAATGGTGCCGAAAATGAGCTAAATGGTCCTGTAAAAGAACTTATGTCTCTTTTCCATTCTCAGTTAGGTAACAGACAACTTTGTGACTCAGGAAATTCCATTCTCCTTGAAATGCTCCAAGACAAGTTCGTTCAAAGTAATCATCAGAATGATATCCTACAAATCATAGCTTGTAGGTATCATTGTCGCCTCACCAATAATGGTTTCACTCCTCAAGACCATTACACTGATAACATCGCTACTTTTGATAAAGAATCGATCAAAAACATTGCTGAACTTATACTTCCACGTTATTCACTTACCAATCCCCCTAAAGGAGATGTCAAGCAACTACTTGATCAATTCTATGAGGTAATAGGAGATCCAGAACACGACAAGTATCCGTTAAATCATAATGAAGCCCTAGTGACGCAATTTCTTGCTAATACACCTTTGACGCAAAGGTTCATGAAAGAATGTTTCTATGGAATTTACAACCTTGATATTTCACCAGTTGACGATGATATCCTGGATGTCATAGGTTATGGTCTATACTTTTTACAAGCCGTCGTTATGTTTACATCGTATAAGATCAGAAAGAAATCAATGCAAGGAAGATCAATGGAATTAGAAACCATCATTAAATTACTTGAGAATGACTTGGTGTATGGAAATAACAGAGTAGAGACATGGCTTTTATTGGGAGAAGCATATTCTTTCCTAGTTGAAGATGAATTGATTTGGACTTCTGATAAATTAGTCATACAAGATAGGAAAGCCAGTACTGCAAATTTACAACGTAAATCGTTGTTGTGTTATTTTATGGGGATCAATGGTGGTGTCAAAAACAAGCCTACAAAGCTTATCACGTCGCAGCTTTATGGAAATACAGCAGTAGAAATGTTTAATTCCATCATGATTCCGATGGAGATGATGGCCTTTAAGGTAGTTGATCATCCCAGGCTTTCAAAGACCACCACGATTGACTTCATTGATATCTCTGAACCAACGGTTACAAAGAAGTTATGTCTTAAAATCATACAACAATGTCTTCATGTGGCAATAAATACAAATACGGAAGAGTGGTTCAATTACTATATCCTTTCGAAGGTACAGGGAAAATTGGGATTAGATAACGATATTATTTTTGATACCTTATTGAAGGCTGTAGAATATTGTGGTGATACTCTTGAGCCTCATTACAGACTTTGTTCTGTTGCTTATAAAGCAGTTAAGAAAGGTATGAATGAAGATAGTGCAATCAAGTATGTCAAATCTGATCCTATGTTTGAACATATTGAAATGCCTGTAATTGAAAGCACAGACCAGAATAATGAGCATGACCACAAGTCCTACTTCAGGTTTATCATCAAATGTCTTAAGAAGATTGAATCTGTTGATAAGAAAAGATGGCATCACAAATATAGATATAGGCTTTCCAAAATCTACTTTGAGGAGTTTAACCAACTCGAAGAGGCAAGAGAAGCATTATCTACAATCATATCAGTTAAGCCAACTGCTAAATCTTTGGTACTGATTTGGAAGCCAGATAATGAAAGACCTGGTAAACACTTCTTCTACACTTACCAGTATGTTCTTCTATTCATTGATATTCTCTGCAAGGAGAAGAACCTAACATCGTTGATTAATGTGGTACCCAGATTGCGTAGATCAAGCTCAACCATGATATCCTTAAACCAATCATGGTCTATTTGTTGCACATCAGTTTGCAATTTGATAAGAGATGTTCTTGAAATTAATAAGACATTAATCGATTCCTTCTTGAGTTCTCCATATGCTGAGTTTTTGGATC
The DNA here is from genome assembly GCA_030574835.1 of Yamadazyma cerambycidarum. Classification (NCBI taxonomy): domain Eukaryota; kingdom Fungi; phylum Ascomycota; class Pichiomycetes; order Serinales; family Debaryomycetaceae; genus Yamadazyma; species Yamadazyma cerambycidarum. The sequence continues at coordinate 685,406 of JAJMFR010000001.1, forward strand.
ACAGTAAAGCTATCTTAGATTATATCAAACAAGGATTTCCCAAGGAATTATATCCCCATGGTGCTATACTAAGTGCATTAAATGATATGAAAAAGCTCAATAATGGGTTTGGTCAAACGGCTCTTATTGATGATACGATTTGTGGAGTATTCATTCAGATATCCAGGCATTTTTCCATACCGATAAAAGATGTAGATCCCAAGAAAGACTCACCAAATGGGAAAATTAAAAGGTTAGCTAAAAAGGATATTTATCCAGTTGTGAATGATATTTTAAAAACCACAAAGAGAGAAATCGATGGTTTATTAAAGGATAAACCTAACATTTTCAATGAATTTGTGGAAGAAGCCAGGGTAAAGCAAGAAAAAGCCAAAGAGGATGCTGCCAGAGAAGCTGAAAGAACAGCCAAGGAAGAAGCAGAAAGGATAGCTGTCATGGAAATTAAAGCCAGAGAAGATAGCAGTATTAGAGGGCCAATAATTCAATCGACTAATGTTCAGGAGCCGATTATCATTGAAGTTGATGAATCACCACCACGAACGCCAATTCAGACCCCATCTTCACAGCTTCAACCAAGTCAGGAGTCTCAGCTTAAACCAAGTCAAGAGTCTCAACCAAACCTTAGTCAGGACACTGAGCCTAAAAGTCAAGAGTCAAAGTCAGAGACTCAAGCAAGTCCTGAAAGTCAAGAAACAGGTTCAAAGAGTACAACATTAGAGCCCACTACTATTGAGATCATTGATTCAGCACCACTGACTCCTAAACAATAGCATTATCAAGATGTATAATATTGTAAAGTAAACAGGAAAATTCATATTTTACCTTTACCCTCCTATATTACTATCATTAAGTTATGGAATCTGTCCACCAAACTTGAACCAACGAGTCACCTCTCGAAAATGTTCTCCTGGTAAATTGTCTCTAACTCATCAATCTGTCTGCTCAACTCCAATTGATGCTCTACCATTCCATTCTCTTCAAATTCTGGTTCAATGACTTCGAATTTGTACACTTTCTCATCCTCCTCTATAACCTCATACCTCAATAAAGGTCTACTATTGATAATCAGTTCAACTGAAGTACCAAACATCCCTTCCAACTTTGACTCTGTCATTTCATAACATCCAATGGATTTTATAAAGAATTTTAATGCCAATAATTTTAAAATTTTCCCCATATCATTAATTAATTCATAGAACTTCCGTACACCTGTATATTTTGAGTTTACAGCATTATAAGATTTTGAAAAGTCACAGTCAGTATCCAAGTTGAACCAACGATAAAATCTATCAATATTAAGCTCATTTAAGGCAAGAAAGATTTTTATGAGAGCTATCCTATGTGACCTTTGAGGACCAGCGTTGACTTCCAACACGGAGGTAAGACACTGAAACCGGTTCTTTTCTGTCTTGTGTTTATCAACTCTAAGTATTCTTAATAAGAACAGAATTTCATGAGTGACTAACTTTGTAGGCGACAAAATCAGTTGTAAGTCACTAGCCAATAACACCCAATTCAAGTAGAAGGCCAATGATACTTCTTCACGTTTAGACAAGAACAACAAGTCCTTTGGAGATAACGAGTCTATGTCAGCATCATCACGACATGTTGGTGGAACTGCATTAGGTAAGTTCAAATACACTTTGAGGTAAATGTCTGCTAAAGTATGTTCTCTTATCGTGAATAAGTTTAAACCCACGTAAATGTAATAGTCAGAAATCATTCCTAAATCAGTTTCAATAGACACTGGGAATTCAGGAGTTAAAAATTTTAATTCTTGGATAGCATCAGAATACCCTGAGTCATATATACAGTATAAGTACCTGACTAATACTGCAAACATATGATTAACAATATTAGAATTATTATTGCCTGCCATTATGAATAAATCGTTTAGGAATATACCGATCTGTTGAATTTTTAATTTGCCATGATCAAGTCTATTGCAATCAAGAGTCAATTCATCCATACTCAACTCAAAGCTATTCAACAAAAGAGACTTTACTGTGGCTATGAAATAATTGGAGGACCACAAAGACGATAATGCAAGGTAATTGAGTTCATTGGTAAACAATTGAAGTTGAAGTTGGTCAGCTATGACACATAAATGTGAAATACTCTTCTTGATATTTTCGATTTGTTCTTCTTGTGGTTGTTTGTCTGGACTTTGCTCTGTTTGGGGATAGGGGTTTGTACGTTGCTGCTCTATTTGTGGTTCTTGACCTACTGGTGATCCCTCAGCTCCTTTTAATTGTTTTTTTCCTTCTTCAAAAACCTTATAGGAACAATCCTTAATTCTAACTAATTGACTCAACAATTGTTCAACCCCTAAGAACCAGCATACTTTATATTCATCCTTTGGTTTCCTATTTAAACCGGCAGAAATCGCCATGAACCCATCCAAACTTCGATCAATATGATCCTTGAGATCATCAAAACTTTCTGCATCTATCTGAGGATGACTAGATTCCTTAATACCGGCTATGAACTGGTTTATCAGGTCTATGTCTTCGTCTTTAGTGAACTGCATTTCGCGGTACTAACAAGTAGGGCCATTCTAAGTAAGGGTCTCTACGTCGCGGTGCTGTAGTGATTTCACCAGTACGGTAGAAGCTCATATTAACTATATACTTGAATCATGATCTATACCACCGCCTATCGCTATCTTGCTCCATATTACAATGAATCTTTACCTGGTAGGAAACGGTATAGCTCTATGACACCTACGTACAACTTCTAAATACTGTTCTTCTTCCACACTTATATATCCATGTCTGATTAAAAAATCTATTATAACCATTCCACAATTAGGCTTGAACTCTCCTTTGTTCAACCTTTCCAAAACCTCCCCAATATCCATCAATTTGAAATCTTCAGCTTCTCCATCCACTGGCTTGGGGATAGTATCACCGAAATCCAAATCAAAAATATATTCAACTTCAGGCTGTACTCTCTTCTCTCCCTTTGGCATGTACATATACAGTAAAGCTCCAGCAGGTTTTGCTTGCTTTGCTAACAGCTCAGAAACTCCAGCTTCTTCGTAGCATTCTTTGATAACAGTTTCATTGATTCCATAAGGGTATCCAAGACCTCCCGCAACTGTATTATCTAACATTCCAGGGTATGTTGGTTTTGTGGCAGATCTCCTAGGAATCCAAAGCTGGAGTTTTCCATTTGTTCTGGTATAACCGTTTATATGAGCTCCATAGGTCACTACGCCTAGCAAAACGGAAAATGCTCTTTCAATCAACATATATGGAGTATGACTTGGATTATAAACCGTATAAAGTTCATTCCTCCAACCTTTGCCTAGTGACTCCGCAAATTCAGGCAATTGTTTCCATTTCAAGCCGATTTGTTCCATAAGTTTATTCCTATCGTCAAAACCAGAAAATTCAGGGTCCATTACCACATCCTTTCCCTCCAAGGAAAATCCATTTTCTTGACTCAATTGAAGAGCAATTGGTTCAGTCAAGTAACCAAGAGCAATACCATCATGTGACTTGAATAGGTGATAAGATGAAGGTGCAGAATAAGGAAAGTTATCGGTTTTATCAATAATATCAAGCATCGTCATCTTGTGGATCAGTTGTCACAAATCGCACTATTTCTCCTACTGCATATCGCACTAGTCCCGTACTATCATCGCTACAGAATGTCAGGATCATCAAGGTCTCTAATACGAGATCTTAATGCTGTCTTTGGACATTGGGAGAATGATAAGGACATTGATACCCTTCAGACCACAGAACTATTCAATACCATTCATCAGTATCATGAAAAGCATAATAGTTTAGCAGTAGTAAAACTGCTGGCAAATATTCATATTGAGTTATATCAGTTCTATAACAATTACATCAAGCCAAGTGCCAACCTACCAACAGAGATTTTGTTTTTACAAATCTTGGTTGAACTTGTGCCGGTTTTAAACCAGGAAGAAGTGGAATTATGGCTCCATACTTACTTGAAACCAGCCGTAGATAGTGCTAATTACGATGTCAAATTCGTTGACTGGTGTAGGAAATTCATCAGTAAAGTCAGTTGTGATTTACTACATAGTGATGATGTGTTGCTTATGGATAGAAGGAAGGCTATTGCCAAATGTGTTATGGCTCATGTCCTTGATGTTTATTTGAGTAACCAATTCTCAACTTACACTATCATTGACATCAAGGCCACAGAACTGGAAAGAACATCGCAAGAGTTTAGTGAACGAATACGATTCATAAAGAAGAATTGTCGTCATATGCTTTACGATTTTGCGCTAAGTCACTTTGACCTTTTCTGTAACATTTGTGGACCGAAGTTTAAAGATTCAACCACTAGGTTTGGAGTAGTGACATTATTGTCAGCTGTGGTTAATTCTAAATCTGCTTGTATTGAAAAAATCTTTGATACTGATTTGTTTGAGATGTTATTCAAATGCTTGGTCTATGATGTCAATGACAAGATTTTACAATCGACTTTAGGGCTAGTGATAATGCTAGTACCGTCTATGACTAAGGATATTCTGTCATACGTACTGGACCTACTTCTAGTCTATACCAGATTATCCAATCTTAGCACTGGTGCTGATATTGGGTTGATTCCTGATGTGGACTTCACAATACTACCACAAGATTCCCCTAAACCAGTCGATACTGAGATGTTATTGACTCTTATCTATGGATTATTCCCATATAGTCTTACCAAGTATATCCAGGATCCTCAACAGTTTCTTAAGGACCATCCTCCATCGATTATCAGTCCATTCAATGTGGACACCATTGCTGATCTAACAGGGTTTAAACTTCATCCTAATTACCTAAACCCTAACGTTTCCATTGATTGGGAACTTTCAAATCCAACGAGTTGGTTAGGTGATGACGACATTCTTGTGGGATGTATGAACTTGAACACAAACCTAAATCTGTCACTGAAAGAAGTGGTTGAGCTATTCCTGGCTCATGAGAAGTTGTATAACCAGAGATTGAACGATAACAGTAATAAGAACCTTCTTGAAACTGACAGTCATACGGATGAGCATACTGATGATCCTATAATCGATAGTCCTGAATCTGATAAACTTCAAGAAAAACCAAACGTAACAGAAAAAGTCACAAATGGAACTATACTTGATTATTACCAACGAGAACTTCTTCTATACAGAAATGAGATGGAATTCGGTGAATACATGAAGGAACTTCATAAGTCCCAATACACGAAACTAAAATCGAAAATGGATAATCTTGTTAAAGACTCAGTTATTAACAGGAACAAATATAACCAAGTACAAGTTGAATATGAACAACTTCAAAGTGATTATAAAGACCTTAAGGCACAGTTTGAAGAAATAACAAATCAGCTCGATTCTACAAAGAAGACATTAACTGACAAATATCTTGAATGCCAGGACCAAAAGAATGAACTAGAAGAGAATATCATAATCCTCAAACAGAATGTTCAACTGATAGAAAATCAATTACAACAACTTAAATTGATAGCTAATGATAAAGACGCTGAGATGAATGAAGTAAATGCACAACTAAGACTGTTACAAGAAGACCATGAAGTTGCATTAAAGCGATTGCAGCACCAAGAAAAGACAATGACCACAAAATCACTTACCACAGAACCTGAAAGACTCCCAGACTCCAATGAAACTGCTAATGACAATCAAATTGCAAAGTTACAAATGGAAATCAATTCACAAAATGATACCATTGACCAACTACATAAGCAGATCAAAGAACTTAAGTCTGATCATGATCATATGGTTAAATCCTATGAAGCTAAAATGAGTACCAGTAAGAATGATTTAGCATACTTGATGAATACGTTCAGTAATAGTAATGAAAAGAGAATCCAAGAACTAACAGCGACAGTCATAAAGTATGAAAATTTAGTTGAAGAGAAGAATTCCAGGATTGCACAACTATCAACGTCAAAACCTATTTCTATACCAGGATCAGGTAGTATACCATCAGGTAGTATAGGAATTGATAGGAGGTTCAGTGAAGGTAAGAGTGAAGGAAGAAGCGACAGTAGGGTGAGTGCTATGGATATTTATAATCATAGACAGAACTCTAATTCATCTGCTGACAGTATACCATTCAACACACCACCATTACAAACGGCAATGATGAAGAGTTATCCAATGATCCAAAGTGGGAGACAAAATGCACCTATTATTAAGGGAAGAGGGGGGTACCAAAAGCGGTCAAAGAAGCATATGTAACATCATACAGCTAGTACGCTGACAAATTACCCATCCAGGAAAGTAACCTCTTCTAACAAGCATGTAGAATAACCTCTTCAACCATGTAAATAATATACCATTCATTGCTCGTAACCCAAATCTCGTGTCCGTTCCTCGCTTGTTTCCTCCACCTCACAAAGTCGCCAACTCTCGTGGCTATACCGCCGCACTCAAATCTGTCAACATTTGAACGTCTACTACTCACCAACATGAATAAGAAGAAATCATCTAAACAAGAGATTGAAAAAGAGAGTAAGTCCACCAAGCAAACTCAAGCAGCTCAAGAGACCCATGTTGCTAAAGAGGCTGACTATAAATACTATGCAGCCTTAGCAATTGCAGTTGGGTGTGCTATTTTCACCAGATTCGATAAAATTTCATTCCCTGATAGAGTTGTATTCGATGAAGTTCATTTCGGTAAGTTCGCCAGTTACTACCTTGAACGTACATACTTCTTCGATTTACATCCACCATTTGCCAAACTTTTAATTGCGTTTGTTGGTTGGTTAGTTGGGTATGATGGAAAGTTCAAATTCGACGCCATTAATGATGATTATATTGCTAATAAGGTCCCTTACGTGGCATTGAGAAGTTTATCAGCAATCCAAGGGGTTGTCACTATTCCTGTGTTATTCTTGACCTTGAAAACATTGGGTTACGGTGTCAATGCTTGTTTATTGGCTGCTTTATTGGTTTGTTTTGATAATGCCCATATCATTGATTCAAGATTGATTTTATTAGATGCTACTTTGAATTTAGCTGTAGCTTTAACCATGTTCAGTTATGCTAAGTTTTCAACCTATAGAAAGAATCCATTCACTACTAAATGGTGGATTTGGTTGAATTTAACTGGGGTTTCTTTAAGTTTGGTTATTTCCACCAAATACGTTGGAGTCTTAACTTATGTTACTATTGGTATTGCTGTCTTACATGAATTATGGTATTGGTTGGATTATAAGAAAGGTCTTTCAATTACTGAATTCGGTAAACATTTTGGTGCTAGATTCTTCTCATTGATAGTTTTCCCATTCATTCTTTACTTATTTTGGTTTTATGTTCATTTCAGTATCTTAACTAAATCAGGTCCTGGTGACAGTTTCATGTCAAGTGAGTTCCAAGAAACTTTACTTGAAAGTCCATTGGCTAGATTATCCAAAACTGTTAACTTCTATGACGTTATTACCATCAAACATAAAGAAACTGATGCATTCTTACATTCACATTCTGATGTTTATCCTTTAAGATATGAAGATGGAAGAGTTAGTTCTAATACTCAACAAGTCACTGCTGTTAAAGGTAGTGATGACGAGATCTTAGCTGATGTTAATTCTCATTGGGAAGTTATACCAATTGATGAAAAATTCACTAAGGACATTGCTCTTTTCACTAACGATATCGTTAGATTAAAGCATGTTGGAACCGGAGGTTATTTGTTATCACATGATGTTGCTAGTCCTTTAAAAGCAACTAATGAAGAATTCACTATTACTTATACTGAAGATCCACAACATCAATACTTCAATGAAAGTTTATTCCGTATAAGATTTGCAGCCCCAGGATCATCAGCTGGTAATCAAAACAAACGTAAAGCTGTTATGACAAAAGCTGTTCCATTAAGAATCCTTCATGTGGATACTGTAGTTGCTATGTGGACTCATGATGATGAATTATTACCAGAATGGGGTCATGGCCATCAAGAAGTTAGTGGTAATAAACAAATCAAAGAAGGATCTAATGTTTGGTATGTCGATCAAATTGTCAATATGGACGAAAACGATGAAAGAGCTGTCTATGTACCAAAAGAAGTTAAGAAGATTTCATTCTTGAAAAAATGGTGGGAATTACAATTCTTAATGTTCCATCATAATAACAAATTATCATCAAGCCATCCATTTGCTTCCCAACCTGATTCATGGCCGTTATCATTAAGTGGTGTGTCATTCTGGAATGATAATGTTTCTAAAAGACAAATCTATTTCACAGGTAATGTCGTTGGTTTCTGGATTGAAGTTTGTTTGTTATCAGTCTATGTTGGACTTGTATTAGCTGATCAAGTTACTCGTCGTCGTAATGTCATCATCTTGAATGAATCATCAAGATCAAGACTTTATAACACTTTAGGGTTCTTCTTTATTGGTTGGTGTGCTCATTATTTGCCATTCTTCTTAATGAATAGACAAAAGTTCTTACATCATTATTTACCAGCTCATTTGATAGCTGCTTTATTCTCAGGTGGTTTATTAGAGTTCGTATCTTCTAATAACAGACTTGGTACTGGTAAACCATTGGGAGTTAATCAAGTTAAGAGTGGTGTTTTATTGACGGTTTTTACTATTGGTTTAGTTGGGTTCTTTATTTGGTTTAGACCTATTTCCTTTGGTGATCAATCATTACCACCAGCCGAAGTCAAGGCCAGACAAATTTTAGATTTCAAGTTACATTACAATAAGTAGGTGAGGTTTATGATTTGTAGCTTTGTAGGAGTGTACGTATTTACTAGTGGTTCTCTACCTTGTCCTTCAGTGTACCACGACTGTTCTCCCGTTCTAATTTAGTGCGAGCTCTTCTCTCAAAGCATAAATTCTCCATGAGTGTCAAATCATTCTTATCCCAATTAAAAACCAAAAAACCCTTGGACTGGGTTACAGGTAACCAATCGGCAGATCTAGACTCGGTTATCAGTGCCATATCGTACTCCTACTTCAATTTCAAACTCAACAACACTTTCATAGCTCCTTTGATTAACATCCCAAAACAAGACTTCAGCCTAAGAAGAGACATCAACCTCGTATTAAATCAACATGGGATCACTCCTGATTTACTTTATTTCATAGAGGATTTCAATAATTCTAATCCAAGAAATTTGGCTTTAGTCGATCATTGTAATTTACAAGGGGATGTGGTAAATTCTAAATTTACAGTCAATGCTATAATTGATCACCACGCTGATGAACAAGTTTTCTTACAAGCCAGTCCAAGAATCATTAAGCCTTGTGGCTCATGTTCATCCTTAGTATTTAACTATTGGTATGAACAATTTCAACAACAGAAAATCAGTTTGGTTGACGATGAAATCATTCTGATCTTGCTTGCACCTTTAGTAATTGATACATCAAATCTAACCCAAAAAGTTGAAAATGATGATATAGTTGCGTTTGATGCTTATAAGACCTTATTACCTTCATTATCTACCACGATCAATTCTTTTTATAAGGAAATCAAAACTGCTAAGAAGGATTTAAGTGGGTTTAAAGTCAATGAGATTCTAAGAAAGGACTACAAGCAGTTTAAATTTGGTGGTAAGAATATCGGATTTAGCTCTATAGGTAAATCTGGTGCTTGGATCTTCAAGAATTATAGTGATGAAGAAATCAAATCGGGTTTAAAGAATGTCGTTGATTTCTATGACTTGCAGTTGTTGATTATCACTCCTTCCTATACTGTAGAGGACCAATATAGAAGAGAATTCATAATGTTTGACGTTATAGGACAGTATAAGAGTTTAGTTGATAATCTTCAGGTTCTAGAACTCAATGATGATGTTTATGGCTTAGACAAGTTTAGCAAGAGATTAGAACAAGTTGGGTTGGTAATAAAGAATCAACTGAACTTAGCAGCTTCAAGGAAACAAATAGTTCCAGCTGTTAAGGACGTTTTAGACTAAACTGTACTTCACCATTGTTAGATATTTGCATATATACACTATTTACCTTATTCAAAAACGTGAAGCAGCTACGTATGTAACCCCAAATAACTGACCTTATACCTCTTAACTTCATCATCTTCCCTAACATCAAAATACTTTCCTCCTTCTGGTATGTTATCATGAACTCTCTCTAACTCATCATAGAACTTAGCTAACACTTCGTCCCCTACAAGAATCTCTTCGTCTATTGGTTTCTCTTCCCATGGTATATAACATAGCTTCAAGCAATTATTGAGTTTAGTACCACCAAAACTCACCTTTAGTCCTATATTGAAGATCCATATGTAATATTTTCCTATTATAAGCTTTCTTATAGCATTCAAGTTGATCTTGTCGAGTATAAGGTTATATACATAATAATATATTGGATAAGTTTCAGTCACGTGATCGTAACTTAATTTCAAATTCCATTTGTAAACTTTATTTGATGCTCCTAAAGGTAATCCACAAATGCAGTTGATATGTTTGTGGTCATTCTTCTCATTAAGCTTTGTTATATCCTCATTACTCATCACTATATAATAACTACCCATAATTATCAGGTTAGGTTTGGGTATCAAAGGGCCATTATAATTCTTTTGAACTCCAGTGCTTGGTCCTGCAGGCTTATGACAATGCCACAAGTCCATTAACTCCGTCCATAGTTCACTAGGCATATCAAATACCTTACATCCAATTGAATCAATAATGGTTGTATCACATTCTATACATTTAAACTGGAACAAATTTTGCTTATTTTGATCTTGAGGAGTCTTTAGTAAATCTCTTGTACTCCATTGAAAATCATTGACCATGAAGTTTGTTGATTGTTGGGATTCTGCAATTTTTAATGAAATTAAAAGAATATTGCCATTTTTACGAATATTGGATATTGTGTACTTCAGATCAATAGGAAGGTTAATTTCATGGGACGTGTTTGTGGATATGACTAACGTGTTTGTGGATGGTGTTACTGATTTAATTGACGATATTTCATATGGAAACTCAAGGGTTATATTAGTAGTATTTAACCTTGGAAGGTATTCACAGATGTACATCCGCCTAGATGTGTGCGATGGGGAAGTACTGTCTACTGCGACCTACTACCACCACAATACATTATTACGAGAGATAATAAATCATAAACTAATCATTAATATACTTAAATATAAAATCATTCATGTTACAGGATATGGTAAATCGTTTATAGAAGAAGCCCTTGATCTTAAAACGTGATCAATTGACACATTTCTTAACACGTTCATTGAACCAGATTTTGATAATGGTTTAGAAGTTGAACCAGATCTTGATCTATTCAATGATAATTGATCAATTATATCATTGTCTAACCTTGGATTTATATAAGGACTCATATGAGGACTCATATTTGGACTTATATGTGGACTTAAAGTAGATGGTGTATCATAAGATAAATTCACACTTTGTCTTTGGGAAGGACTATGGATTGATGAGTTTCGTATTGGAGTATGATATTGATTTTCGGAGTTCAAGGAGCTGTTTGATGTAAAGTTTCTTACTCGTTTCGTCTCTGATACTTTGAAATATTCCAAATTGAATAAATTCATGAACCTATTAGTCAACTTATAATTCTTGAAAATCTGTTGATTGTCAATCAGACAAAAATAATTCAATGAATAATCAAGTAAGTAAGGAGCTTTGGCTGTTCTTATGTTATTTAAATCATTAAAATATGTGGATATGTTGACGATGAACTCACTAAATAGATTTTTTGCAGCCATTTTGGATGCAAATAAATTCTGTAGAAGATTCCAGAATTTCAAATTGATTGGATTAGTAAGGATCATTGTCAATGGTTCTATAAATCTGATTTCAATTACTTCAAAGTTACTTAACCCTTGGACGGTTGGAACCAAATTATTCAAATAATAATAGGTGAGAATAAGACACCCTTTGTGATAGAATAACCAAAGTTTGAAGCATAGACTTACCAACTGGACAACATTGCCGAATGACAAATCCAAAAGCTTTACAAATAGGGAACTTTCTAATTGTATGATGATAACATAGTAAATCCAGTAGTTGAATAGGAACTTATTATACGATTGCTTCTGATGATGTAACAGCTTCATAGTCAATAGTAATGGGAAAAGGAACGTAAGTACCAATGATGTGCTTGATACGATTAATGATATCATTGTTGGTTTTGTGGATTGGTCGGATGTATTTGTACTCTTTGTATTTGTACTCTTGAAATCGCTTCTATTGCTATATAAGAAGCCTTGGGTTTTGGGTTTGTGGATCTCAGGATTGAACTTCTTATAAGTCAAATTCTGATCACTGAAAACTTTTGTTTGAAAATTCTATTCCTAAACTGACGCTATACGAATTCTATCCCTTTCACTACTTTTGTCTTGTATTTGTGTCTTGTACGATTGTACCTAAATATAAATGATGAGGTATTATATATGCAGGATGATCGTTTTCAGTCCCATAAGCCTTGGTCACGGGCGTATTTGAAGCTATAGATGAAGCTAACTAGTAATGGATCAACCTCTAGTATACAGTTGAAATGACAATCTGAAGTCTATGGAAGTAGTAGGGTTAGAGTATGGCTTCAGAAACAAAACAAGTGACAGCTTATATAGGTCATGAGACCCATGATGTAATGGTGAGACATTGGAATGTTCCTAACTGAGAAAAGACAACAACATTGCAAGGCAATTGAAGGTATTGTTTTAGTCATCTCTTCGTGATTCCATCGAATAATTCTAGACATAAGTTCTAGGCTTTAAAGTATTGGGCAACTTACAAATGATTGGGCAATTGAATGGTTGAGTCATTTAATTGGGTTATTAAGGGGTTAATAGACATAGACATAGTTAAGACACTAAGACACCAAGACACTAAAATCCTCTAAAAAAATCTTTTTGGTTTTTTTAACAATTGCTCACATCATGTGGTACAATTTCGGGTTTAACTATTGTATCCTTGTGATCAATATGTTCTCTCCCTTCTTTGCTTTCTAACAATAAGTTTGCTAGTAGCGACATCTTTTGTGGGATGTCTACCTCTCTTCTCTTTTGAGTCCACGACATTATTTGTCTCACAAATATTTCCAAGTTCGCGATGTTTGGGTTTAGACTTGAGATCTATAACGCGTCATGAGTGAAGACGTATTACAATTAGATCAACAATTAAAGGCCACAAAAAGAGCCAAAATTGCTAAGTTGGATCAAGACCGTATACTTGGTCCAAAGGGTTTACCCTACATAGTTAAGAATCATCAAAAACTAGGAAGAATCCTCAATAAGAAACATCCTAAATCTTCGAGAATTGATATAGAATTGCAGAATATGTCATCTGTTTTACAATTTTATCAATTATGGTGTCATACCCTTTTCTCGAAAGCCAAATTCAAAGATTGTATACAATTGATTCGAAGCTTACCTAATAGATCCCCTGGTTTAAGGGTTTATAGGAAACAATTGATAAATTTGGAACTACAGAAGTTAAGAGTTGAAAAGGGAATTATTGATATTGATGCTGGTGATGACGGTCCAAGGATTAGAAGTGATATTGGTGTTGATGGTGGTGATGATTTTCCTGACAATGAAGAAGCAAGCACAAATGCTAATGATGATGATGATGATTTTGGATTCATGACTAATGGGTTATTTGTAGGTGATGATGAGGATTTATATGAGACTCCCAGTGTTCCTCTCTCTAAGGATCTTTTAGAGCAACAAGAGATTCCAAGACCTCATTTGGATGAAGTTAATACGACTAATGATAATATACCGGAACCAGTTCCAAGACCACATTTGGATGATATAGATTCAACTGTCGATAGTATAACAGAACCAGTTCCTAGACCACAATTGGATGAAGTAGATACAACCACAGATACAATTGCTAAACCACAATTAGATGATGTAAACACGACCACCGACACCATCACCAAACCACAGTTAACTGAAGTAGATACTACCATCACAACAATCCAGGAACAAGATGATGATCATGATGAAGAATTAGAAATAATGAGACAATTAGGTATGTAAATCCATCAGTAATGGTGTATATAAATAATAAAGGGAATAACAGACACTCGTCACTCCTAATTGGTTCGTAACCTAAATAAAAACCTTTCTTAACACACCCACATTATTGAAAATCCTTGATATCAATTCCACATCAAAATCATCATCCCCTTCCCTGAACCCCCCAATCAAATATCCACCACTTCTCAAGCTAATATCCAAAAGGTCTCCCCTTACCTTTTGTTTAACTAATTTAGAATTATACCTATAAAATGGCATTAATATTCCACTATTATAAATGGTATTCTTTTTCTTGTTTCTATACCTAATACCAAATTCGGAAATAAAGCTTTTGAAATGGATGAAATTCTCAAAATTAAGAGTCTGATGTTTTGATCCATAACTGCCAATGATTCTTGTCATAAACTCATTCTCAGCAGTTGTGCTTTTAACCAACTTACTAGCATAGTTGAAGCTATCACTTTCAATCTTATTCACATCTTTAGGGAAATACTTGGACTCAATACTATAAGCTTCAGCTGCTCGGATTTCTAAGATGTACACGAAGCTTATGTCATAATTTATGCTTAAAAGCTTACAAAGGAAATTGCTTGCCTTTTTCAAGTTTCCTAACTTCAACAACTTATCCATTAACAATTTATTATTATTGGACTCTTGAGTTTCATAGTTTGTGAGCTTAGTGAAGAATTTGAAATTGTTATTATGCAAGTATGGTCCTCCACTACCATCTTTATCAAACACTGTCATTGAAGAGCCTCTGCTTGTGGCTCTTCCCAACTTATTTCTTAATTCATTCAACTCAATCATGTTTTCATTATACTTTAAATTGGCCTTGGGTTCCATAAATTCCACTGGCAGATTAAGAAACTCCATGATTTGTTTACTAAACCCTTTTAGTTGTGAGATTTTATCATTGTTGAACCCGTCAGTTGTCTTTGGAAACGTATCAAAAATGGCCAAAATCCCAATGATCTCATTCTTGTTAACTAATGGTACACCACAGTAGAACTTGATATAGGGAATTCCTGTAACCAACGGGTTCATACTAGTTCTCCAGTCCTTAGTAGTATCACACAAAACAAACCAGTCTTGAGATAAAATTGCATGGCTATCAATCAGAACCATTCTATCAATCTCATTGATATCTAATCCATTAGAATATTTGATAATTACTTTAGTTTGGGTAATTACTGATATACTAACTCCATTAACTGAAAATGCTTTTTTGATTTCATTAATGATGTTTTTGAAAAATGGTCTGCTGTCCCATTGTTTAAGGTCCTTATACTTTTCAACAACTTCAAACCTATTCAATTCATTATAACATTGGGGTGGGATCATAAAATTGATGTTTGTGAAACATTTGGGTTTAGGTACTTCACTAAGATTCCATTTCCCTTTTGAGTAAGCATCTAAGAAGTGGGAATTGGTTAACTCAATATTGGTCACATGACTTTCATTAAGTGGAGCAATAAAATCAATTGGGACTTCTTTTTTAGGTGATTTGTTTCTTCTGTGTCTATTCAACATGGTTGCAAAAAGATCTAAAAGTGCGACACAAACCCTTTAATGTTTACGTCACGTGAATGAAATATATAAGTGTATTTAAATTTCTACAAAACCTACAATACCTAGAATCATTAAGCATCCTCCATTGTAACATCTTCTTTCTTATCATCTTTGTCGTCTTTCTTATCAGCTTTATCTTCTTCCTTTTCATCACCTTCATCAATTCTTTGTAAATCATTTTTCTTTTCCTTATCCTCTCTTTCTTGTCTTGCCTTTTCTTCTTCCAACGAAAGTCTTAAAGCTAAAGCCAAATCAGGATCCATATTTGGATCAATCAAATCACCACCAAAATTACCACCAAAATCTCCTCCGAAATCTCCACCGGATTCAAACCCTTCACCCATTAAGATTGGACTAGTAGCAATTACTTCATATAATAATCTTGGACCTGGTGGTACTGTAACTAAATGCAGATTATCATGATTATTTATAACGCTATGAAACTTCTCTAATTTTGTCAGATTTTCACCAATTTCTCCGAAATTTATAATATCAATTGCAACATTATTCTTCTTCATTCTTTTAGCTAATTTTTCTAATTCTTTATCGGTTTCTTGGATTGGACTACCAACAAATATTATAATTCTTTGGTTTTGAACCTTATTTTGACGATGTTTCAATGCTAAACCTGCAACTTGAATTCCATTACCAAAATGATTGGACCCAAAGATCTTAGTATCATGAGCTCCACTTAAAATCTTACCGAAATTTGTAGTCAAAGTACTCAAAACTTGAGGCCCATTACCACCATAGGCTAATAATCCCACAGTATTTTCAGGGTTGCTATTAATCTTGTTTTGAAATATGTATTCAGTAGCTGATAATTGAGCATCATAACGGGATGTTAAGTAATCTTCATTTCTCATATATTCTGAATTGTCGATGACAATCATTGTAGCTTCTAAAACCATGTTGACTATGTTTTTGTGTTACTTAGACCTGATGGTTATCACTTAGTGTATGTACTCTATGTTTGTACTTTGTACTGGTATGTATAGATAAATCAGATATGGTGAGTTGCCACTGAAGAAACAGTTCGCGGTCGCACCTACATCCACATAACCATCATTATGGCCATAACCAAGGCTAAAAAAGATAAACTTTTACGACAGTTCAAAGCAGTTCATGAAGCTAAGTTAGAGAGACTTATTAGTGAAGCTAATCAGGTGTGTAATAACATTGAGAATCAGGTTAATAGGAAAATCAATGGAGTGAGTGTTACTCTATGGAACGTTAAGATTGGGGATGTATTGAATGTTGAGAGGAAAAGGAGGTTGGATGTAAAGAGGTTATTGTCTGATGTTAGTGATGTTAAGGGGGTGTAGGATATATTACTTATGTCAAGGCATCACATGGTTATGATAATGAATTGTAAAATAGTGTAAATATAGGATAGTGAGTACAAACACAAACGCAAACACAAACACAAACAGCACGATAGAGAATCAACAATGTTAAATAATTTCAAGACACAGAATCAATAATAAATACATTACCAACTAATAAATACTATATGACGATCCCTAAGCTTCTTCAGGAATATCTTCATGGAAATATTTACCTTCTAAAGTAGGCTTAATAACTCCAGTTCGAATAACAAAATCTCCAAAATGTTCCCCTTCTAATCTTTCTAAACTCCATTGCTTGAATAATGGTTTCAAGATATCCAAGATCTCATCTTCTTTGATAGAGTATCTATAAATCTTATTCAATCTTTCACCATGATGTCCACCACCAATCATTAAATTATAAGCACCATAAGCTTTACCAACCAAGGCAACTTCTGCAACCCATGGACGAGCACAACCATTGGCACACCCTGTCATCCTCATAACAATAGAATCGTGTCTTAATCCATATTCTTCTAAAGCATCTTCTAATTTCCCAATCAACACTGGCAAGTATCTTTCACTTTCAGCAAATGCCAAACCACAAGTAGGGAAGGCAACACATGCGGCTGATGATAATCTTAACCCTGAGAAATTGGTATTATCCAATTTGTATTGACTCATGAGTGATTTGACAGCCATTAAATCTTCATCCTTGATGTTAGATATAAGTAAATGTTGATTACCAGTTAATCTGAATTCACCAGATTTACCAATCAAAAATTCAGCGATTTTCTTTAATCCTGACTTTTGTGGTAACTTGGAAGTATCTTCAATTCTACCATTTTCAATAAATGCTGTGAAATGGTTTAATCCAGTTTCATCTTTACACCAACCGAAATAGTCAACATTTGAAGTGATTTCAAAAGGTTTTGGTTCGGCAAATTTATGACCTAATAACTCTTCAACTTTGCCCTTGAAAACATCAACACCTAAATCATCAATGGTATACTTTAATCTAGCATGTTTTCTATTAGTTCTATCACCAAAGTCTCTTTGTACTAACATAACTTTTTCACAAGCAATATGAACTTCGTCTTTAGGTACGTATCCCAACATGGATCCTAATCTTGGATAAGTCTTTTTGTTATTATGAGTGGATCCCATACCACCACCAGCTAACATATTGAACCCTATAACTTCATTGTCTTCAAGAATAGCAATCAACCCAATATCATGAGCATAAACATCAACATCGTTATATGGTGGAACAGTGATAACAATCTTGAACTTACGTGGTAAATAGGTTGGTCCATATAATGGTTCATAATCAACCAAGGCATCACCACTGACTAAAGTCTTCTTCTTCTTAGGTCCGAAATCTCTAGTTTCAAATGCTTCAGTATATCCAGGCTTATCGGCACCATCTTTACCTTCTAACCAAATTTCATGGTATGCAGTAGTTTCAGGTAATAAATGGGCAGAAATCAAAGTACCAACATCAGCAACTTGTTTATGGATTTTAGCATTATGAGGTAAAGCACTTACCATAACATTTCTATTAACATCACCACATGCTGCTAACGTATCTAACAATACAGAATTCATACCTCTAATGGCTGGTTTCAATTTATGTTTAACAACACCATGTAATTGGAAAGTGGCTCTGGTAGTTAATTTAATGGTACCATTACCTTTATCATCAGCTAATTCGTCCATCTTTAAATATTGTTCAGGAGTTGCTTTACCACCTGGTAATCTTAATCTTACCATAAATGCATAAGCTGGTTCATTACCTTGAGCTTTACGTTCTTCTCTAATATCACGATCATCTTGCATATAGATCCCATGGAATTTAGTTAATTGTTGATCAACTGCTGAAATAGCACCAGTGGATTCATCATTCAATCCTTCAACAATTGTACCTCTAAGGAAATCAGATTGAATCTTCATATCTTCATTAGTTAAAGGTTTTGGTTCTTCAACTCCTTCAATTTGGTCCACTCCTAATCCTTTCCAAATCTTTGGTAACCATTCATTTAATCCGGTGTTAAACCCATCAGCTCCTTGGTCATCACCTAATCCTAAATCTGCCAATTCAATACCTCCATAAAGTTTGAACTTGCTATACAAATCCTTACTAGGCTTATTATAGAAATGAGCATCCTCTTTACGTGGCCAATATTCACTATCACCCATACCAAAAACTGAGAATTTAACTGTGGATAAATCAAGACTGTTCTCGTTCTTGAAGCTTTCCCAAAAGATTTTACCATTCAATGGAATTTCCCCTTGTCCAGTTGTTGATACTACAATAACCAAATTGGTTTCATTTGGTAATTCTTCCATAGTAATGTCATCTAATGAAACAACTACAGATTTTAAACCTCTACCTAAAGCTTGACGATTGATCTTTTTAGCAACATTATGAGCATTACCACCATCAGTAGCATATGCAATAGTTAATGGAGGTCCTGATAATCCTTGTAATAACTTTTCATAAGCTTCATCAGCTTTTTTAGCTTGTTTCAACTTGATTTCACTATTACCATTTTGGATCAAATTTCTTGATAATACTGGATCTTTCTTGGTTAATAAACTTAATTTATTTTCACGATCCAAGAACTCTTTTAATTTCTTTCTGATGTTAGAAGAATCCAATTTGAATTTGGATTTATCGTCCTCTAAGTATGGATTATATCTGTATAATGGCCAGTAACCAATATCAACAGCTTTTTTGGTTTGACTCAAGATATCTAAAGTATTATCCAATTCAGAATTGTATGGTAAATAAGCCAAGACAATAGAAGGACCTTGGAACTTTTCAGCTTCAATAAATGCTTGTAAAACTTGAGTATATGAAGCGTAAATTGCAACTGATGCTACGTAACAATTACCATAATTCATAGCATACAACCCAATATCTTTCTTACGGTTACCATTAATTTCTTTGTGTTTAGAATCATAAGGTTCGTTATCAATGATTAACATGTTGATGTTAGAACCTGATGATATAACATTGTGAACACCTGATGATCCTAAATCATATGACCAAGAATCAGATCCAATCAACCAATTTGATTTGTTTTTAACTGATAATAATTGTTTTGATGCTAAAATGGTCTTAGATACTTCTGATTCGTCATTACTTAAGTAATTCAATAAATGACTCAATTCTTCCTCAGTGAGCTTTCCATTCAACCAGTTGGTTAAGCTTTGTAAAACTTTATCATTATTGATTGAATGAAATTTGTTTTCATTGATTGCATTATAAATAATTGTTGATAACTCTTGTAACTTGTATTGGTTTTGTAAAAACTTACCATAACCAAATTCTGGTGATAAGTTGATTTTATCACTATTAAACTCATTCAAGATATCAGATTCGGGATTAACTTGTTTCAAGATTTCATAGTATTGGTTCTCTAAGTTAACGATCTTATCTAATCCTTGTTGAACTTGCTCAGACTTGTCTTGTTCGAATTTAGTTGATAATTCAATACCTGTCTTACCGAATACTAAGTTCTGAACTGGTGATGCTGATCTGGTATTTGCGACTAAATGTTCAACCGAGCTTGCGACCTGAGAATTGTACCCAAAGTAACTGGAAACGATCTTGGTGAAATTCTTTAAGGTTTGGTAGTTGGAATAATCCTGGAAGAAGTCTAAGATCAAAGGGGAGAAATTCCCTTTGTTTGGATTGGTAGATTGTTGAACTAAAGTCAATGTCTCGATGGTTTCTGGTAAGATTCCTAAAAGGTAAGGTAATTTAAATGGTTTATATAAATTGATGGAAACCACTAAAACGTTTTTACTTGTGAATTCAGATACCAATTCATCGTTGATTAATCCTAAGTAAACAACCAAATCTTTTGGTTTACTCAACTTCGATGAATTCAACATCTTAAATGGAAGAGTATTGAACTTATAAAGGATCTCCTCAATTTCTAACTTATTCAACTCTTGTTGACTCAAGAAGATATTCTTGGTGTCAACTTTCACTTTCTTCTTACCATTGAAAGGTATTATGAAATGATAGATAGAAGTATGGAGTTTTGCAGCCAAGTTATATGCAATCTTAGTATTAATATTCAAGTCATGAGAATTCTGGGAGATCAATATTGGGGAGTTCAAATCTCTTAATGATGTAATAAGTGAAAAATCGAATGTTGATAAATCAATATGATTAATAATCTTATTGGTCTTAAACTTGTCATTGGACAATATTGGTAAGTTTTCAAATATGGTCTTCCCATTAGTTAATATAGTGATTATATCTTTACTTGGATCTTCTGGTTCTTGATCATCAGACTCTTGCTGATCCTTACCTTCATCCTGACTGATTAAATAATCATTTATAGCCAAATATGGATCATTATTCTCAAGCAAATCAATACTTCCTTCATATTCATAACGACTCTTAACCAGCTTATTCAGTTTAGTTAAGAAAACTGTGCCTTTGATCTCATCAAGGTATTTGTAGATGATTTCATACGACATGTTTTTCTCTGTTTTGTTTGTGTGTACTTGTACTCTAGTTCTAACACAAATACAACCCAAGCTAACAACTGTAAATTATAAAGAAATTGTTTAAATATTTTTTTTAAGATTTGATATTGAGATTATGCACGTGATATGCTGCAATGATGCGAAGACAAATCAAATTTATTTTATTGGTTATGAATGTCATATGAATATGGGGGTTATGTGAAAAAGAAAAAATTTGATGTTGTAAGAGATGATGATTATAACGTGATTCAGTGTTGACGGGGAGTTAAAGTTGGGTTTGTGTATTGGGTGTTGGTTATGTTTACTTTTTAAAGATTTATTTTTGCAGTTTTTGCAATCATTTGCAGAGCATAGACCATTGAAAAAGCTTATTTAAGTTCATATTGTTGGTGTTGTCTCTTCTAGTTATTTCTCTCATATCCCTCCCAAATTCTCTTTTCTTCCTAAACATACACCCATTTACACACACCTTGTACATAGTCACGCTCCACACTAAACCCTTTTTTTTCCTTATCTTTTTATCATTGCACTTTTTTTTTTAATACTAATCGTACATTCGTCCTAAATCATATATACTTATAACATTAAGTTAGAACACACTGACCTTTTGGGCCCTCTGAAGATAGCTAGTAGAAATTTTGAAAATTAACAGCACGTGACCTAACTCCCATTTCCAAATATTGGAAAATCGAAAATTATCATAAATTCTCCTGGTAGCTTAGCTGGTTTAAAGCGCGAGACTGTAATGTTTTCTCAGATATCTTGAGATCGGGTGTTCGACTCACCCCCGGGAGATGTTTTTTTTCCTCTTCTCCCACCATAACTACCTCCGCAATAACAACACAATTAAAACTGATAACCCCACCATTTTAACAAGAACCCCTGAATCGAACTGTACAGGCCAGGACCCTTTTATGGCCCTTGGACATAATATCAATCCCCTAACGATTCCAAACATTGCCTGATTTAGTCTCTATTTCTAATAATATCCCTGACGGAGTTCGATAGGGATTCTCCATCCGCATCGTAAATGCGTAATCAGTGCCGCTTGTTTGGACTTTGCTCTTTTTTCACCCAGTTCCATAAAATTGTCCTTTTGCAATTTTTGTTTAGTGAATAATGGCAGATTCTACCAAATTATTAAGTAGCACAGATAGGAGACCCAGTGTAAAGTTCCTGCAAATAAATACTGACCAGGAAGCTAACTTAGAACATGCAGCCACAAGTTATTATGAAAGTATTGTTGATGATGAAAGTGAATTAGATGAGGATTCTCTCTGGATAAGAGAACAACGAAACCTAAACAAAGTCTTGCATTGGTCCAAACGTCCTTCATTGTTTATGGTTGGGTTTGTTTGCTTTATATTTGCGTTTTGTATTGCTGTAGGGGATTCTACCAGAAGGTACATTTACTTCAAACTTGGATGCAATGCATTAATCAATGATGGGAATAAGAATATCTGTGATCCCAATGAGACTGAAATTTTGTTATCGAACCTTCAATTGATAGAGACCACCGCTGGAAGTATTATAGCGTTTTTCACTTTGACCAAAATTGGAAGTTTGAGTGATCAATATGGAAGAAAACCGTTCCTTTTTGCGGCCCTTTTAGCGTATTTGATTGGTAAATCGTTCAAATATTATTTCGTTGTTGAATATGACTATTTAAAGTTCTGGCTGTTGATTATCCTGGACCTTTTATTTTCCTTTTGTGGAGGTCTGGTAGCCATGTTAAGTTTAGTTAATTGTTATATCAGTGATATAGCAGAATTACACCAGAGAAGTTACTTCATTGGTGTTGGAACTGCGTTCTTTTTCAGTGGGGTCAGTTTAGGTCCTATTGTTGGTAATTTATTATTAGAATTAGGGAAGAAGTTTCAACAAAATCATTTACCAGGTGGTTCGAGAGATTTGATGGGTTCAAGTTCTCTCGAAAGCAGTGGATTGACCGCTGTTGAACCTTATGAATTATATCCATTAAGATTAGAATTGATTGCTTCATTCCTCATAGTGGTGTTTGTAGCAATTGTATTACCAGAATCAAGATCTTCAAAAGCTAGAAGAAAGTCAAGAACCCTTTCTTTAAGTCAAAATGATTTTGTGGAAACTACTCCAACTTCAGAGACATTCATTCAAAGAACCACTAATGTTGTTAGTTCTATTTCAACCAGTATTTTCAACTACTTCAAACCCGTGGCAGTTTTATTCATCCCCTTAGAGTTTAAGCCTACCAGCTACTCAATGGACAAATTCAATCGTGAACGTTTAGGACTTCTCTTTATTGTCCTTATCGATTGTTTAGCTTCGGCCCTGCAAACAGGTATTTCTCAAATCTTTGCCTTATATGGAATTTTAAAGTACAATTGGGATGCAACCGCAATTGGTTATTTTACTGCCATTGCTTGTAGTGGTAGAGCACTTACGTTGGTGGTAATTTCACCTCTTATAAATCATCATATCTATCATAAACTGTTGAAATTCAAATTAATGAAATACCAATTTGATATGATTGATTTTTCAAACACAACGTTAGGACTTGTATCAGAGATAATTGCATGTGTTGGGTTTGTGTTTAGTGCTAATTCTCAATCATTTTTGATCTGGGTCTGCGTTGGAAGTTTCCTGACATTTATAAGTCCAAATTTAAACAACGCTATATTGAAATACTTCCCTGATTCTAAGACAGGTGAAGTTCTTGCAGCAGTTTCCTTGGTGAAAAGTCTTTTCAATTTAGCCATGCCAGTATTACTATTGGTTATCTATAAGTATGCTTTAGTGATAAACTTTCCTGAATTGATCTTTGTGGCACTTGCAGCCATCATGAGTATTTTACTCTTTTTGGTTATGACTGTTAAGTTCATATTAACGTTGAAAGGAGACTCGAAACCTGAGGTTTTGACAAGGACTAGTTCCTTTAGTACTTTAAATCATAGTAGAAATAATTCATTCGATTCCAGGGAGTTGAATACTGGAAAATTGCATAGAAAGAGTAGTAATGTTTCACAGTTTGGGAAGTCTTCAGAGAGAAATGAAGGTAGCTCGACTACAGCGTAGGTAGGGGCCCTCAACCGCAGCGTAGGTCAACGGGATTCAGGTATGGGATTTGGGATTTAGTACCTTGGGAATCATACTAGGTCAAATAAATTATAGTGTAGAATAGAATAATGATAGAATGATATAATTATGTGGGAGCTTTTAGTAGGTGCTCTGTGCCATGCTACGCAAGTCTTCGCTCCATCTCTTCCTCACGCACCAAAAGCCTAGCGCACTATATGATTGACTATACTTGGTATCAATTATATACAAGAACCCTTTACATCCTAATCTTCACTGCATTCATATTCATAGTCTTCTGGTCCATAGTATTACAATTCAATAATCAATACAAGGTCTATTCCAAGTCCACCGAATCAGAACAACAATTAGATCCTGATAAAGATACACGTAACGAATTAAGAGAAGCAAAAGAATCATTGAAACTAACAGCAAAAGACCTTAAACATCACATTAATAGGAATTTCTATAAGAATCTTAACAATAGTTCACAGTACTTGAGAAGGGACAGTTTCACCAATTAGGCATCCTCAAATGAATTATCATATTTACTTTCCCCAGGATTTAGTTAAGCCTAGTAAAGACCAAGTACTTATAGGTTCAAAATATGAAAATGTGTATATATGCATAAAATGGGTGTCCCTTAGCATTTACGAAGAGATTTTACATAGCATACCGAACCTTCATGTGATAGGCTCAGATCATGAACTAGGAGATTTTAGAATAGCTGTTCACTCGAATCATATACTTCCGATTTTTCAAGTAAACACAAACACATCCACAAATACACCTAAAATAACAGTAGTTTTATTTAATCCACCAAATCATAAAAACCTAGAATACTTCACTATAAATCCCATTTTCCTCCAGTCCATGGGTGACGAGCATATACAGATCCCCCAGAAACTACAAACACCATATAATGAGAGCTTTCCATTGAGTGGATTGAGCTCTTCTATTTCTGACGATCAGGTGTTGGACAAGATCAATCTGATATTGAAACTACGAAACCTGATAACTACTAAGTTAGTTGAGTTAGGAGTTCTAACCACATATAAGATAAATACTCCTTCAGTGTTAAGAGTTTTAAAAGACCAGATTTTCATGATATTTGCATATTTCATATTGTGTATACAGATGATGACAGTGTCGTTGATAAATCTCATCAATTTCAAAGTATTTGAAGTCAGTTTGGTGGATATAAGTCAAGTATTTCGACAACTAGATTTGAGACTAAAGCAAATCACCCATTTTCCTATACAGTTCTTATGTTACTATAATAAGAGTATCCTATATAAGGAAAACTCGATCTTATTAAAGGAATTGGGCTTACCATCATTCAATTCTGATCTTAATATCAATAACTCCAACTATATCAACCTTTATAATTCATTATGGTTGATAATAAATGATATGCTAATTGGTGTAACAGTGTGGAATTTGATCCATACTCATCAACACCAAATCATTCACTTCCTTCAACACACTTTATTTGAAGATCTTCTTATCAGCAGATTATTTGATTTGATCTCTTGGATCTCATATAGACACCCAGCTGGGTTTAAATTGAATAATGAATTGGGAAAATTCATGGGAGATTTGTTCTTATGGAGCTTAAAGACTTTTGAAGAAGTGTTAAAGTGTTTAGCTACCGATAATATCAATTCCTTCATAGTAATTGTTAGGATCCTTTGTTATTTAGGAGTTTCATTTGTCATAGCTATGATCATTGATTTCATTAACGTTATAACCATTCATATCTTTTGGTTCTACCAAACATCATCAAGGATTTACCAAAAGCAAATCCAAATTGTTAAATCGTTATTCCAATTATTTAGAGGTAAGAAATATAACATCCTAAGAAACAGAGTGGATAATATCAATAATTATTCCAACCCCAATGATTTTGAAATTGATCATCTACTTTTAGGGACAGTGCTATTCATGATCCTTATCCTTCTTTTACCAACAATCTTTGGTTTTTACCTTTTATTCTTCTTACTTAGGTTAGGGATCTTATTGGCCCAAAATTTCTTTGAAAACCTTTTGATCATTACCAATTTCCTCCCCATATTTGTCATGCTTTTGAAATTGAAAAATTCGAACCGGTTACAAGGAGGTATAACCTTTGAATTACAGCCTTATAAGGTTCTGAAGATTACCTATTTGAGGTTGTATAACAAATCTTTGACATATAGTGAGATCTTTCACAATTTCGGATTATTGTTCAAAAGACTGAAGAACTTTAGGATATCATTATTAGCCTCATTCTTGAAAGGGGAGTTGATCGGCCTCAATCATAATTATAAGTTAAAGTTCAATTATTTGATGTTACCTGAGAATTTTGAAAAGTCTGTAGACGTTTGGAGAAAGAGTCTTTAACGGTGTTAGTTAATATATGAAGAAATAGTAGAAGCTTGAATCCAATATTTTCTATTATGCGACATGGTATTTATTATTTGAAGTAGTTTGTGAATCAACATCAACACTAGAATTGAAATTAGCCTTTGGACTATTGGGTGATGTTGGCGAATAAATATTTTCAAGTAACCCATTAGTGGGTAGTATTATCATAACTTCCTTACCGATTCTTGTAAAGTATTCAATTTTGAAATTAAACAATTCTGATTTGAATAACTAACATTCCACTAATCTGCCTTCAATTAATGCATCATCTTTCGTTTGTTGCAATCACACTGAGCTTGTTTAATGATTTCATGACTACCAGGAATGAAAATCGTATTAGAACACCACGAGTTGAATAATCCATCAATCCCGTATTATGCTTTTGGATGTGGACACTTAGAAACTAATAGTTATACCTTAAGTATACTTCCCTTACTAAACACTTATACATATCTTCCAGTTCGAGCTTTGATGGCATGAACACAAATTTGCATAGTAGTAGTGTCTTAGTGCGTGAACCATTTGCAACTATGCGGCTTGAATATTTCCTCAAAATTCCTCTTGTGTTACCTATCATATTCAAAATGAAACGAGAGAACTCAACCCCTGAATACACCTTTAATGATTTCACTTCTTCATACGATATTCATAAAGATCCTTTATTTCAAAAGAATTTCAAAGGCGTGGACTTACAAAAGATCAGTTCAAAAAGCTTAAAGGAATACAATAGCATAGTAAAAGATATTCTAAAATCAGACTTAAAGGGATCTCCAATATGGATTAATTTGCTTCTAAATGCCCCTGTGAACGAGTTTAAAGTACCTGTGATTACCAAACTGACTTCTAAGGGCCTGAAGTCCAGAATGTCATCAATTATAAGTCCTTTAAAGATTGAACCTACTCAACTCACTAAAAGTTATATGATTGAGTTGTTCGACAAAAGTCTTGGATCCTTAGCTAAAGTACAAACTTCAAATCATGAAACTGCCCGCTCAACTTCAAAATCACTCAATTCTGTTCTAAAAACGTTTCCCGGGTTAAGCGAAACACATGTTGTACCAAAGAAAGAAGTCGATGTTCAGTTATCAGTAGCATCAAATGTTTACGCTCCTGTAAAACTGTTTATTCTGGATTTTTTCGACCAAGAATATAGAGATGTTTCATTAGAGTTCAAACTGGGAATTGGAGGTAAAGATAAAAATTTTCCCTTATATCCAGACTTGGCCACTCTAAACATCGAAGGTTTTGGAAATGTCATCACTGCTGAAATAAAAAAACCCTCATTAAGGGAACTAATCAGTTCCTTAGACAAAATCCAAAATGGTGGTACACAACTAGTCAATGAATTGGAAGGTGAAAATGGGAATCTTCAACAGCTCATCACTTATATGATAGCTAGTAAGACCCAATTAGGCTTATTAACAGATGCTGAAATTTATTTGTTTCTTGTCATGAAGGATATGTTGACCGAAAAAGACTTCGAGGTCAACCCAGTATTATTGAGTTCAAAAACAGAAATAAAATCACGTTTTAAATGCTGCTATTATACCTCCCATGCTATCAGAACATATCAGCATGAACCAGAAACTGTTCAGCCACGAGCCTGTTTATTGGGCCTCGTAGGTATGGTGTTGAACCAGAACAATTACAAGAATAATATGCAAAAATGCTATGATGGGGCAAATTGGGTCAATGAGAAGTTCCTATTAGAATACTTTAATAAGAGAACGGTAGATACGAATCATACAGCTTATTTAAAGGAATATCCAGATAGAGCATATAAGAACGAATCAATCGAACTTTCACCAGAAGATTTTGATTTACATCATTTTGGTGAATTCAATTCCGTAGTATTGTTCCTTAAGAATTCATTTATGATAGAAGGTTGTTCCAGTGAAATTGTCGCTAAGGTCTTTGATTGTAATCCTTTACATCTTCACACAAATTTCAAGCGACCAAAGTTTATAGAATTTGAAGCTGGGAATGATTCTCAACCTTGGGAAGAAATGAGTTATACAAGTACAAGAGCGTTTTTGTTCCATTTGTTTGGTAAGGAAGTAGAGTCCTATACAATGGTAAAGAGGCACAATAGAAAGTATAAAGAGAGCCCTGAGTTTGTTATCAATACGGTACAAATCTATGGGTTCGGATACAAAACTTTCACAATTAAAGACCATCCTGAGTTCAATTACACCTCTGGACCAACCATATTGATGCAGAAGCTACATGGGAAAGTCGATTTAAAACTTCCTGCTCAACTTGACATCAAAAATCAAGACTTTGATAATTCAAAAGAATTTGCACCTGACCAGGAGATTTTGCAAAGTGACTTTCACAAAATTTTAGATCAACTTGCTCGATTACATCAAGCGAATCTCAAGCATGGTGACATTAAAAATGATAATATTTTCAAATCGAATGATAAAGTCATACTAATTGATTTTGGTATGTCTCGTAAACTCGAGAACTTCAATAATATTCTGCTGGAAAAGAGTCCAGACGCTTTTGCTGATGTGACGAACCTTATGGAGATGTATGGAATTGATGATGAAATGGTTGAGCAAAGAGTATGGTGTTTGTATAGAGGAATACTGGAATATTTAGAGGGAAGAAAGAAGGAGATGAGTGGTATGGCTGGTTCCAATAATTCAGGTGAAGAGGAAGCAATGGAAGTTGAAGATCCTGAAATTGCTGATAAAGATGACGTCTGGCAACAATGGTTTGATAAGCTTAAGTCCACTGGTTTTCAATAGTTGGTATTGGTAAATGTTCTCGTAATTGAAGGTATATAGTAATAATTTACTATCCCCAACATGCTTTTTGTACTTGGCTTGTCTCATGCAGCATCTACTCTCTTGTCTCCTCTTTCTTCCAAAACCTAAGATCGTCAGATAATAAAGTCGTCGTGTGATTAATTTTGCAGTCTAATATCACATCTAAAGACTTCCTAAAACATCCACAAACTAAGAATGACAATATCAATTTACCTAAATTTTTATATCATTTTGTGCTTCTTCTTGCTTATAGAGTAGACTAAGTACCCCTTACAGTAATTGCTGCATATGCAAGAGCGTTGATAGTGTCAACCTTTTACCCAACTATCTTCTATTCAGTTGAGACCAGGTTTCGCACTCACTGAATCACGTCACACCCTATGATACTAAAACGATTTAAGTCCCTGTCGATATTTGAAGCCTTAAATCTTTTTTCTAAAGAGTCATTCTCTAAAGAGATATCAAAACCATCAATTCCTAAATATGATGTTGACTATAATAAGTTTCAGGAATTCAAGCCATCATTGTTATCAGCTGTGACTAAAGGACCTATACAAGAACAATATAATATCGAAATTAATGATCCTCATATAAAGGAAATACCAAAGCCTGGACTTGAGATATTGTCAAACATTTTGAATGTTTCCAACTCCTTAAAAGGATATGGAGATTTCATCAATGTACCTGATCAAGAGTTCAATATCAAGATATCACCTTTAACACAATCACAATTAATAGACGTAATCAGATTTCTTATGATTAGTAACCAATTGAATTTAAATAAATTGGTATACGTTTTGAACCACAAAAACATTAGGGACTTATCATTACTACCGTTTAACTTGCAATCCTTGGACTTGAACTTGCTGGATTTAGATAAGATCAAGTTTAAGATCATGTTGATAAGAAAATATCATCAATTGGGTAAACCTTTGAATATTATAAAAATGTTTAAGAATGATTGGCAGGCCATATCATCCTTTATAAATTCAAAAGCCCTTCCAAGGTACTATGAGAGACTTGTATGGAGATTCTACTTTGAATATAATGGTCCTAAATTATCAGAGTATATTAGAACCGTAAATGATTATCATAGGTTCATAATATGGGAATCCTTACCGATATCCAAACAATATGAAGCATCAACTATCATTAAATCTTTAACTAAGAATCGATTGAATAAGATCTTCTTTACTATCTGTAGTGACAACGACATCATAGATTGCTCTAACGGTAACGATGTGTTGAACATGTTTAAAAAGATATCAATAAACCATAAACTATGGTCTTTAGACAACAGCAGTGTAAATGACAATGCCACCGTTTATATGTTATTGAACAGTTTTGAAGATATTATCAAGAAGAAGGTTTTAGTAATTGTTAATGATTCTCAAACTATAGAGGCTATCTTAAAGGAGATCTCAGATTATCAGCTGGTACTAATTAATGATGAATGGACTGATGAGTTAACGTTATTAAATAGTTATATCAAGTGATACAAGACACAGAAAGTTTATGGGCTTAATACGACCGTTACGATATGAATGTATATTATTTACTAATAGTACTTACCAGTATTTAAAACCATATGCTAAAATCAATCTCATGCTCTTTTGTCCAAGAAGACTCCATGCCCCTTTATCCTAGAAGACTCCTAAGTATGCAACAACACCTAAACATAACAACCCATAACTCAATTCGGATTGTTTAATGGCACCACTAGTATGCTCTTGAGTACCGTTGCTAGTACCATTGTTTTCTTGTGTACCATTTCTGCCATCGTTACCTGAACTATGATGATGGGACCAATAGTAAGCAGACCCTACACCTGCTCCCACACCTACACCTGCCCCTGAGCTTCCTGTACTTCCTGAGTTTCCTGAATTACCTGAACTACCTGAACTACCTGAACTACCTGAATTACCTGAACTACCTGAATTACCCGAACTACCAGAATTACCCGAACTACCTGAACTTCCACCACCTCTACCTGATGACAGACCTGAACTTGAACCCGACGACAGACCACCTGATGAGTGACTTGAACTTCCACCGCTTGATCTACCACCCCCACCCCCAAACTTCTTATCTTCTATAGTAGAATCGTTTAGATCGTTAAGAACTGCCGCACCGTTGATGGTACTTAGAATGAATTGTAAAAATAGTAACTTGATGAACTGCATTGAAATAATAATAATTACCCAGTGATTAACTCACGTACTTATATGTCAAACGGGGTTATTGTGCGGCTCGTCTATCAATATATCACCATTTCCAGTCATTAATGATAAAGCCTTACAAGCCTTACAAGCCTCACCATCGGTTATAAAAGTTGACGGCACTTCTATGCAGGACTTCGTGATTTACTTTCTAAGCCTTATAGCGGTTTAAAATGATTTTGACATGACTATATACAGAATTGGTTCGGCTGTCTTGACAAGTTTTATTGCCGGCGTTGTTATCAATGGTTGATCGTATGTGATCTATGGGTTAGTTGTGAAGATTCAATCAACCTTATTTTTACTTCATCATGGTGCTCACGCATAATGACCAAGTTGTCATGAGCCACCTTGAGCTTTGAAAAGAGGGTGTTCATCAGTGAACTAAATTGATCTCTATCCTGTGGTTAGTATGGGGTGTCACATTTGAATCGTCCTGTCATGATTTGGAGACTTGAAAAATAAAGTCATAAACAAGGTATTATGTTAGTGAAGAATTGGAGGTATAAACATTATAAGTTCAAAGAAACTGAATGTTAGCACATTGCTAATATGATGACAATACCAAGAATAAACATATAGAGTTAAAAGGTGAAGCTAAAGATAAACTATCATGATAAACAATCGTTCTGATATGACTGTTTGATTTCTCTAATTGTTGCAAAATCTGGGAGTTGACTGGTTACAGAGGCGAATCTGCAGAGGATATTGTCAATTTGGCAATTGCATCTGCAATTTCCTTTTGTTGAATTCGTTTCATCTCACATGATGATAAAACAAATCCAACCATGGAGATTGCATCACATCACGACTCGTATCTATAAGTTTCAAAGCGATGCGATCTACGCTACCGAAAAAGTATAATTTTAAACTATTTGATTCTGACCCTTAAGCTGGTTCTGTCTAGTGCTATCAGAGTATGAAGTCCAATGGACAAAACAAAATCCCTATCGAACGACACAAGTAAAGACTGACAACTTTTACTCCTGTGATTGTTTACCTAGTAATAAAGGTGAATCCTGTATCACCTTTAGATTTACCACCCCCCTGAAAATATTCGAAGTTAGCGAATACCAAGAAAAAGCCTTGCTATTGTTCTAATTCGCCAAACCCTAAGCGCCCGCCCAGGTAGTTCTCCTAGATGCTTCATAATCATAATAGATTCTTCATATTATATTATTTCTATACATCATAAACCTGACAACCTATCACTGTAGCATTACCATATCATTCGTGGCATTTAAAACCCTCAGTATGGTAAGCATATAGGGATTCAGTGGCTTTTAAATTAAAGTTTGAACCGTAGACTCAGGGCTTTACTGCATTAGTTCTCGTAAAGACTTTACGAATTGGGCTCTTTTCGTGATAGGTCTAGCGATCTCCACGTGAATGTCTTAACTACGAAAAGTATCACTGGTATGTTGGTACTGGTCTCATCAAGCATTCGTTAACAAAATAAAGGTGGAAAAGTGTAGAAGTTACCAAAATAAAGATATCATCAAGGAGATAAGGATAGAAGTGGAGGCCATTGGGACTGTGGTGATGGTGGTGGTAATATTCTTTGAATTTCGGAGCGGGTAATCTTATTAATAGCAAACTTTAAATTATACTTATTCTCAGGCAGAATTCCTAAACCTTCAAACTCACTTGGGTTTTCACTAACATAGTTCAATGATACAGAATTGCCACCCTTGCCTCATGTGCTAATGGTAAAGTTAAACATTTAGCTCGTTATGTTATCCAGAAAAATTATTGTTATACAAAATAAATCGAAACTTGAGAGTGCCCCTATAAATATACAAAAAATCATCCTGTATATAATATCTTTTCTTCAATCCTAGGTCCTTATGGTTTTATTTTGAAGTAAAAAAAACAGTGACCCAAGGTTATGGTGCGGACTCTTTTGAAGAAAACTTTATTCCCATAAAAAAAATCTAATGACGTCTTTTAGAATTAAGTTATAATTATATAAATACCGGGAGTTTTCTGGTTTCTTCTACTTCAATTGAACTTAGTAATGTCTCTTCCAGATTTATCAAGTGTTATTCAACAAATAGAGTCTTTGGATAGCTCATGGGAAAATGCTTATACAGCATTGGAAACCCTTCTTCCTTCAGAAGTACTTGCTGAGGATTTCAATTATCCAGATATCACTCATTATTATACTGAATCATGGTATTCACAATACACCGCACTTTATGCTAATCCAAGTTATGTGAGTGCTCAAGAGAGTTTACATGCTCTTTACAACTCACTCGAACATCAGATCTACAGTATTACTGATGATGATGATGAGTCATATACTAGTGAGGTAAGTGAGGTAGACTTTAATTCTTGGATATCTGCAGCCTCCAAATTTGCGGCAAGTGTCGAAGCTCAGTCATCTTTATCTGAAGCTTCCACTGGTACTGGAAGTGTTGAATCTAAATCTGAAGCTTCCACTGGTACTGGAAGTGTTGAATCTAAATCTGAAGCTTCCACTGAAGCTGATAAAAAGAGTTCCAGCTCTGCTGCCAAAGAAACTTCAACTGGTTCTTCATCATCAAAAGCTGTTGGTAGTGCTGTATACTATCCAATGGCTGGTGTTTTAGGTGGTATTGCACTTGCCTTATTATAGTAGAATAGATAGTTTGATATATGTTTTTGATTGTTATTTAATCTCTTTGTCGCCCTGATTTGTGGATGAAAGACAACTTTGATAAAGTTATCGTTCCGATCACGACTTTTAAATTCCTTTGATTATTGCAAAAACTTCGAATTTACAATTGCATCTGTAATTTCCTTTGGTTGAATTCGTTTCATTTCACATGATGATAAACACAACAATGGATATTAAGCATAATCACTGGCATCTATATGTTTTAAAGCGATGCGACCGAAGAGGTATAATTTTAAGCTACTTTTTAATCTAACCCTTAAACTGCACCTCTCTGGTTAGGTAGTCCACCAAGCGAGGCATCTTCTCTGTCAAATGATACAAGCAAACAACTAGTACCTTTGCTTATATGATTATTCAGTAAAATAGTAATGAATATTAGTCCTGTACATCAACTTAAGATCTTTCACCCCTGAGAATGTTCGAAATTAACGAATACCAAGAAAAAAAGCCTTACCATTGTTCAAATTCCCTCAAACCCGAGCATAAGCCCGGTCATGAGAGGCTCTATCAGATACTTCACAACCGTACTAGATACTTCATAACCATACTAGATACCTCATATCAAACTAAGTATTTCATATCATACTGTTAAAACACCATCCATAAACTTGTCACTGTATTGCTATTCAATTCATGGCGTTTGAGTCCAAATAATAATCATAAAGGGTTTTCAGACACTTTCAAATTAAAGTTTGAACTTATTCTCCTCAGTGCTTCATTGCACGAATTCTCGTAAAGACTTTACGAATTGGGCTCTTTTCGTGACCAAAACTATCATGATTCCCACATGAATAACTTAACTAGGAAAAGTATCACTTGTATGTTGCTACTAATCTCATTAAGTATCCATTGATAAAAATAAAGGTGGAAAAGGTATAGTATTTACAGAAATCAAAAAATAATTCAGGGAGATAAGAAAGGAAGTGGAGGTTATGTGATTGTGGTGGTGCTAAACGTTTTGTCTGGGTTTCGAAGCGGGTAATTCCGCTAACAGCGAACTTTAATCTAATGCAGACTTTCTTAAACTTGAGATGCTAAAAGATGCTAAAGAAGCCATAGCTCACTTAAAATTTTACTAAACTAGTTTAAAGAAACGGGATTACTACCATTAACTCGAGGGCTAGTGGTAGAGTTCAATATTCAGCTCATTATGGCATCTAGAAACAACCTGGTAATTTATGGTTGTGAATACCCCCTATAAAATTCAAATAATATACCTGTATATAACCCTTCTTTCCTTTGTTTCCAGATTCTTATAGTTTTATTTTTAGGTCATAAACAATATACTACGGTTGTGGTTGACTCTTTTGGAAGAAACTTTAGTCCAATAGAAGGCGTCCAATGTGGTCCTTTCAAATTAGATTCTAGGTATATAAATACTAGGATTTCCTTACTCACACTGTCTCAATTAAAATTAGAAATGTCTTACGACGATTTATCAAGTGTAGTTCAACTTATAAGTTCCCTTGAAAGGTCATGGAGCAGTGTTAATGCAGCATGGCAAACCAACATTCCTTCAGAAGTTCTTGATGAGGATTTCTATTATCCAGATATCACTAAATATTCTACTGAGTCATGGTATTCACAATTTACTTCATTCTATGCTGATCCAAGCTATCTTAGTGTTCAAGAGAGTGTATATGATCTTTACTTTTCAATTGAAGAACAGGTCTACAGTATTACTGATGCTGAAGACTCGTCTGCAACTGACATAGAAGATTTTAGTTCCTTTATATCTGAAGCCTCGGCTTTTGCTGGAAGTGTCGAATCTAATTCATCTAAATCTGAAGCTTCCACTGAAGCTGATAAAAAGAGTTCCAGCTCTGCTGCCAAAGAAACTTCAACTGGTTCTTCATCATCAAAAGCTGTTGGTAGTGCTGTATATTATCCAATGGCTGGTGTTTTAGGTGGTATTGCACTTGTCTTATTATAGTAGATTAGATAGTTTGATATATGTTTTGATTGTTGATTCTTAAAGACTTTTATATATGGATGTGAGGCTATTTGGATAAGGTTCTAGGATGGTGATTATCTCTTAGGGGTCACCCATACTCTCTCCATACTTCAAGTCCAACAACTCTGGACCAATAGCTCTGGAAGCAGTTCCATATCGTAAAGAAGTGATGAGCTTTCATTCACTTTAACTATGTAGCTCCCTTTCATACATTTTTGTGGAATAGGTTTAGTTTCACCTTTTTCAATGGCACAATACAGAACCATTGATGATTTTTCTACTGTAAGCTAATTCAGTATCATCGAGATCTTACAGGACCATGCCCATTACCACCACTACTAAACACTTGTAAGCGAATAGTATCGTTTCTTATTACATTGCCATCATATTTATTCATACATCTCGGACTAAGACTTCAATATACCACAAAAGTACTTGTACCTGACTCATACATTCTGTGAGATCACAAACTCCTGAAATAACAAACTGAAATCACAAACACCCCTGAAGCCTTCAAAGAAGTCAGTTGCTATATCAAGTTGAACGATCTAAAAATAAACAAAATAAACAAAGTAAACCGTTGTAAGTTCATGGAGAGTTCAGCAATTAAACAGAGCTGCTGCCCTTATAGCCAATTTCACGCCTTGGTTAATTAACCTAATTTGGGTATAGAGGAATGCATAGAACACTGAAATATCACGTACCTAATCTAATTTAGTAACTAGGTTGAGTTTTAGCTGTCAATGTTTATGTTTACCTCGAGTTATCAGGGTTCTTATGATTTGTCCCTATGTAGAAAGTACACGAAAGTTTTGACACATCGGAACAAATTTGAAAAGAAGGCAATGAGATCTGTAACGAATGTGATTTTTTAAGGGGCCCCTGAATTACAAAAAACCGACTAGAATACAATAGAGTAAGACACTAATATACAACATACATTTACTACATCATGAGCTTTTCTTAGAGACTCTAACCTCTAATCAAACCTATGGCTTAGTTTAATAAAAGACAAACTTGGCTTTACCACTGACAACTGTGACAGTACAACCATCGGATCCGTTACCGTTATATGAACCATTTTCATATTTACAGTCACCGTTAACATTAGCACCATCTTCACCAACAATTTTAATGTTATAATTTGGTTTAGATTTGTTGTTTGGGTTTGGAATTAATGATAAATAAGTTTTACCATTAGTAGTACCAGCACCTAAAACAACTGGAGCCCAGTTACCAACACCGGAACCATCAGTACCCCAGATACAACCATCTTCAACTGAAACACCAGCATTATTAACATAATATTGAGTAGAAGTTTTACCTCCTAACCAAGTATAATATGAAGCAGAATCAACAACTGAAGCTGGAGCTGATGAACCAGCTTCTAATAAAGTTGGAATGTTCATGTTTTCACTACCTGGGTAATCAGTTCTACAAATAGCAACATCTTTACTAATTTCAGAAACGAAATCAGCACTTTCGTTACCCCATTCACATAAGTAGTTGGAGTTGGAGTTGGATTTATATAATTTACCATTTTTACATAATAAACCACCAACTGAGACACCATTTGATGGTTGGTTTGATGGCCATTGGGTCTTTGACATACCGGCTTGACAACCATAAGAACAGTAGTAACCATCTTTACAAGTAGAAGAGGTTTGACCATTTTCATTCATGATGGTTGACCAACCACCATTTAATCCTGAAATCCAATCAATTGAAATAACACCTTGACCAGTTGGGACGGTATCACAATCATATTTACCATCTTCAAATTCTTCAGTTGGATTTGAGAAAGCTTTTAAATCACCTAAGTAACCACCTGAACCTGATGAACTTGATCCTGATGAACTTGATCCGGATGAACTTGATCCGGATGAACTTGATCCGGATGAACTTGATCCGGATGAACTTGAAGTACTTGATTGAGCTGGGGAGGCTGATGAAGCTGGGGAAGCAACACTTGAAACAGTTGTTGGGGTATAAGTTTGACTACTAGCTTGGACAGTAGTTGGAGAAGCAGTTGTAGTACCACTTGGATCGGCAATGGTATTACCTTGACCATTGACATAGACAACAGTGGTAACAACTGCTCTTTTACCTAAATGAACATGTTGATGTTGATGTTCAGCTGGGGCAGCCATGGCTTTGGCGATTAACCCTAAGTATACGATACTTGAAAATTTCATTTTAATAAGGAAAGACTAAGTTAAATGAACGACTAAAAATTATAAAGAACGACGGTGGGTATAAAAATCGATAATTTTGAATTTCAGGAATTTGACGATTTTAAATGCGAAAAATTTTCACCCAAAAGAGATCAAAACCGGGTCTAGACTTTCGAGATTATGCACTTCTCAGAGAGCCATACGAGACTTTATCTTCACAGAAACAATCGACTAGAGATATCAGTAGTCAAGGCTTGTAATGACCTATAACACTTGTATAGGTTACCGATATATGGTAGGTCTTCTATAAAATAAAAAGTGTATAAAGTTTTGTGTTTATTTTCAATTCGTGTTGTTGCTGAGCTATGTTCATAATTGTGAGTAATTTGTCTCAATGAGGAAGGGAAATATTTTGAAAGTGACGTCGTGCGCCGCTGTCTTAGATAGGGTAATTTGAAGTTGTCAACTGCACCAATGTGCAACGCTATTAACTTTATATATTGAATATTTCAGTTCAAATATTAAGCATGACCTTAATGTTACATTCACAACCCCCAAGATTCAAGAATCTCAGATTTAGCCTATTAAATGTCATGGTTTTGATTGGATCGGTTATCGCACAATTTTGTCCCGATTCGTTAAATTATATGCATGAGTCTCCTTTATTTTTTAAGTGAATAATTTCCCGGAATTTCTTTTAATTACCTTCTATAGTCAAACCCAAACTGCCCCTATCCAAACCGAATGTCGTTGTAATGAATTTTGGATCCTCTCAAAGTGATAAGGTCGAATCGATTCTATGGTTGGTCGTTGAACGCTGGAAGTAAGATATAGAAACGTTGATTACACCCCTATCGATCGCACTGAGATTTGGGCTATCTTGAAACTGGGACACAATAAACTGGGACACAAAAATGCGAACTCAAATTTAAGACTGACACAACGACATAATCTCGTTGAAACAGGTGCAAAACGGAATCCGTAACGTTTTGATCTAAGCGATTTGAAAAATTTTTCATGTCATTAAGTTTATGTTTATGGCAATTGGTCAGAGACTATTCTGGAGAAGTCGTTGACATAGGATGTTAGAGTTTAAAAGATAAATTATTACCCGTTTGCGCTAACTTTAACAATGTTACATTTCTTCATATTGTTATTTAGGTTAGCGAATATACTTGCAGCATTTGCAGTTTGGATCGGGAGCATAAATATCCAATCATGCTTCTGTCTAAATTCATTCTAGTGATAGTCAGGCAGTGTAAGGCAAGCTTCTTGGTTCGAGTCCCTCCCCTATTTCTTTTTTTACTATGGTTGTAAAGTACTTGACTCTTTTAGCATTTTTGCCTTGACATCTGTTCATGACTGCTTTTATAATTGGCGATTATTTCAGGTTAATTAACTACTTGATTTTTTTCTTATTATTTTATTTCTTTTATTTTTTTCATTTTAACTTCTTTTTTTATTTTGTGAATCTTACATTTCTTCTATTTTCCTACTGATAAAAAAATAATTAATAATAAGATTTTTTTTGAATGACGTCCCTTATGTGGTAGTACAGATGTAATACACGAAGGCACACAGGCACATCTTGATAAACTTGTTATTAGTCTATTGTGCTTAGAGTTAGAGGTATAGTTAGTTTTTACTCTGGCGCAGCTCAAACTGCGGTAATGTACTGCAAATCTCGCTAACTCGTAAATTTGACACTAAAACCTTTGAGAAATGGAAATGGCAATAACTTTTCCTGCATTCATCCTAGGCTCATAGCATTGGCTACTGGGAGTTAAGTGGACTTAAATAAGTTCAAATATTGTTGCTTCCTACTAACAGGATAAGAATGTAGAGATTAATGAAATTCGGCAATAGCAGGCACAAACATTTATAACAAGTTACGCTGTTATTGATACTACGAACCCTGCACCAGCATATAACATGCTTGCTCTTCTATAAAGCCTAAGTGTTTATTTGACTGCACCAACTGAACCCAATAGAAATAAAATCTGATCACATGAGAATCATCCAACAATCCAAGACAACGTTACTTATATTTTTTGGCGACATTTGTATCATGATCGGAGTTATTCCTTAGCCGATAAGTTCCATACAGTACTACACTTACAACCCTACCAACACGAGACGAATTTTCATTACATATATTCATATCACATTTAATCTATAGACATTTCTCCGTACCTAAATATTTCCAATATTTCCAATATTCCCATTAACCATTATCTTATCATTATTTTACCACACAGATCCAACTGAACTCTATATAGTGCCTTCATCTTCAATTCCTAAATCAAACCAAGGATGATTCATTGCTTCTTGAGCTGTTAACCTTTCATTTGGATCTATTATAAATAAGTTTTTCAACAAATCAATTAAGAACCACCAGAAAGTAAAATTTCCTAAACTGATCACCAGTTTATTCAACTCATAATTATAATTCAAACTATAATCATAATTGATCTTTAACCCTAATCTGGACAGTATAAAGAAATCTATACGATCTAATTGATCAACATTGGTTATGAAATTTTTAGGAGTTGATGAGGTTGGGAATATCAAAGTATTATTATCATCAAAATATTTCAAACCACACTCATTCATTGAATTTTTCAGACTATTAATTAAACTATGGTCAAATTTGTAACCCACAAATTTCTCAATCAAAGCTAAGTGTTCTAAGTTATCATGAGTTTTGAAAAGAGGTTCACCAATAATTAGTTCCACCAATATACAACCAATGGACCACATATCACAAGGAAATGACCACCCTATACCCAAAACAATTTCAGGGGCTCTATAATGTCTTGTACTAACCACCGAACTATGATATTCATCATTAAAAATAGCACTACCAAAATCAATGATTTGAATCAGTGGATTACACAATATCTTACTAGTTTGGGGTAATTTCTTATTATCATTTGATTGGGTCAAGTTCATGTATGAACTTATTAAGGTTTTTGATACCAAAGGTTTCTTAATAAAATTATCATCATATAATAAAATATTTTCCGGTTTTAAATCAGTATGAATCAAATTTAAATCATGTAAAAACCTGGTAGACCTTATTAACTGCTTTGATATAGCTTGGATTTGACTACCAGGGAACGGTATAAACTTGTTATTTTCTAAGAAATCATATAGACTGATTTTCAATAAATCAGTCACAATACAAATATGACCTCTGAATTCGAAACACTGACGTAAATGGATACAATGGTTTAAATTTTTGTCATCGAACTTCTTTAAAGTCCATAGGATCCTTAACTCAATTTTCGCAGCATCTTTATACTTAGGGATATTCCTTATGATCTTGATAGCAACATTTTCATGGTTAACATTATCATAACACTCAACAACCTTACCAAAAGTACCTTGACCTAATAATTTTTTGATTACGTACCTATTGGCAAAATTAGAATTTAATTCAATTATGTAATGACCATTTTTGTCATCACATGGTGGTCCATCAAAATGGTAAGGGACAATGTCAGTTCTAATATTACCGATTTTGTTTTGACTTAAAATGTAATTCTCCGGGATTTTATAATAGTTGCATTTGACTTGTGGTAATTGCGGTAATGAACTTGTTCTTTGTTTCTTTTCAAATAAGTTAGAACCATTAATACTACTAGTTCCGCTTCCACTCCCATTAACATTAAACAAGTTGAATGCTTGAAATGAATCTTGATCAAATAACAATATCGAATCACTATTGTTTCTTTTGGTCTTAGGCTTGATCCTAAAATCATTCAAATTCCGTTCTTCTAAGATAATTAAATCATCATCTTCATTATCACTGATATCGTCATTAGTTTCTTCAAAAACGGTTTGGTAGTAATTTTTGATATTATCAGGTTCTAATTCAATCAAATTATCATTATATGATTCACTAAACCCTCTTGGTCTTTTTCTATTAGAAATTATCGACATCTTTATCAGATACGTTACTTATTATCTGGTTTGAATTCTTTGACTTTCGGTTGATTATGGACTTATAAACCTATTGCTTAACTTGTTAGTCGTTTCTAACCGTTATTATCCTAACCTAATCTATTCAGGATCCCCAATTCGATCCCTATCTAATTATATCTAATTTTTATGTCTCCAATTAGCTCTAAATTGTAGTTCAATTTCTTGAAGTAATATCTTATTAAGTACTACCTATTCAAGTACTATACTATCTCAACGACAGTGTAATGCTTCTAATTGTTTATACTGTATATCAAAGATATAATCCGTTAATTTCTAAATTTACTTATACTTTATTTGATTTTCAATGAAATTCTCAAGAGACATTAAGGGGTTTAATTTTTTCCCAAGCAACACAAGGTCTTTCAGTATGTCACTCATTTATGGGCGAGTTTGAAAATTTTCATACAGAGTTTATTATTATCTAATTTATCGATTTTCATGTGTGGTTATTAGTTTATATAGAGAGATATCGATTCATATAGCCTATGACGGCTTTCATCTCTAATCATGATAAGGTCTTTGGTTAATAGTGCGAATATGAAAGTTGACCTTAGTTATGTCCTAACATAAAAATGTCTAAAAATATTTTAAGTTTCTTTTGGGTATGAGGAGTTATTTTAAATTGCCTCCGATTATGTAAAAGTTTTTTGTGGTATAAACCCACGAGTCGTGTAAGATTGAGTAAAATCAATTTTTAAAAAAGTCGGCAATTATGGCAAATAGTATGAGTCTTTTATACGCCCCATTTTTTAGCCCACTTTGCCTTTTCGCCCCATAATTGTCGTACAACAAAGTCGTGGGGGGTTCTTTAAAATGATTGAACAAAGGATTAAACCAAGTCGTGTACTTGGCCAATCCATATATTAGTTGTCCAGACCATTCTCTTAATTTATCGGAAATAATGGGTGGAGGGTGAAGGGATAAGACAGGTAGGAAAAACCATTTAGCTGTAGGTATGGATCAAAAATTTCAAGCTCTGATTTCATTTGAACTATTGAAGAATTTCTAGTTATTTGTAGAGGCACGATAAGGGTCTCATCTCCCAACATTATTTCAGGTATAGGTCATTAAGTTACTGAATTTCAGATCTATAAAATGCAATGGAAGTTTAAATCTGAGGTTTACACTCTCTACATCTTCCAGGCTAACTGTGGAACGGCAATTTACACTCTGAATATTCAAATCCAAGATTTAAGTCGATCTTGCCCCCTCCTTAAAATACAATGAATAATCGTAACCACCGGTGCAGTTTAACCATTACTAAGCCTAGTGATAATTCCGATAAACAGTTCTACTAATCAGGCCAATAACTGTTCTAAAGTATAAGCCATGTAACTAACTACATCCTAGTTAGTAGTAAAAATCTACTAGTTAAGAAAGTAGCTAAATATTTTAGTATTTGGTTATTCCTAATTCCGCAAAACAAAGGCCGGGTAAAATTCCGTATCGAAAGTGTTCGTATATCGTAATCACCGTAATTGACATCCATTTTTATTCGCCATTCGGTTACAATTACAGAATCATGTAATTGATGACGTGTACAATTTGGATTTGAAGGTCTAGGCAGCATGCTAATTTCCCAATTAGTGGAGTTTTCAAGCAAATACCATTGTTGAACCCTGAAAATGATACAAAACCTATTTGGCTCATATTTAAACATTTAATTTATTTCTTTTTTAGGAGTTCCGAGTTTGCCTTAATACTAAACAACATCGGCTAGGTTAACCACAATTTGAATCCTTGTTATTGTCCCCTTTAATTATGATTAGTTGTCATTTATGATGTCTAATAATTCGCAGATAACTTTATGGCTTAATTTAAGAACCTATACCTAATTTTAAACCAAACTAAATTACTAACCAATG
This sequence comes from Yamadazyma cerambycidarum, assembly GCA_030574835.1. Lineage (NCBI taxonomy): Eukaryota > Fungi > Ascomycota > Pichiomycetes > Serinales > Debaryomycetaceae > Yamadazyma > Yamadazyma cerambycidarum. The sequence continues at coordinate 729,870 of JAJMFR010000001.1, forward strand.
AAATTTATTTCAATTTCACTGTTCAAGTTTCTAACCATCATCTAATCTAATCCTTAACTCTAGTAATGCAGGTTTTGGTTTAGTGTAAAACAAATACGAAATGAAATTTTTTTATGCGTAATCGCACAATGCTGGTGGACCCTAATTCCGCACATTTTGTTACAGTTCAAATATTTCATTTAACTTCATCTTCTAACAAACCACAAACCCAATTTTATTAGTAATAAGTGTTTAAGAGTTCATTAAAGCGGTTTACAATTCTAACTGTACCACCTAGTTGTTAAGTTACTTAATAAAGATTAATCATATTCTTTCGCTAACATATTATGATTGATAATGAAGAAGAAGTGCTAGGGTTAGGGATTGGAACTGATTATTATCCAGGACATAGATATAGACATAGAAATGATTATAGGCATGGTCCTATACATACACATGAAGCATATGCTAATCCAGTGAATGCAAGTTATCCTTATATGAATCGTCCTAATAATAATCCTCCCCATATAACTACAACCTCATACCCAATGCCACCTCAACCAATGTATTCAACAAGTCCCACATATCAAAGTCCTTATCCAAGCTATTCAGAATATCCTCCTGCTTATAGGTACCCCCCACCACCAAGTGAATATCAAGTTTATGAAGAACTACCGGTATCCCAACCTCATCATCCTCCTCCCCCACAAGTTCATCAACCTTATAGTAAATATCCACCCCCAGTCCATTTATACAAATCTGCTCACGATTATAATTCACCACCTCCACCACCACCATCAGCTGTAAATTATCCAAGGCCATCAAGCTATACCCCAATGCTCCAGAATTCTAATCCAGCAAACCCTAGACAACCAGTTCATCATGTACATACTGTTCATACTGTTTATACAGTTAATTATGTTCCAAATTCAGTTTCGGATCCTAAAGCCATTAATAACCCGCCTTCATCCACTAATGCAATGATACCAAAACCCAAAACCATTTCAGGGCTTACTAATAAGACAAGTCCTAAATTATCCAAGCCTCCTTCAATTAGTAGTCGACCCAGGAAAAATTCAATAGTACAAACTCCTCAACCTTTTGATAATTATTCACCACCATCACCAATACTTTCAATTTCTCAACTGAAACATAAACAATCACCTCGTAAGAAATCTGATAAGGAAAAACCTAAAGAGAGTCCAACTCTTAGAGAGTCTAAGGATTCTAAAGATTCTATGAAGTTTGTTTTTTATTCTACTCCAAAAGAGAAAGTTGAAATCTCCAGAAAAGACTTATCAACACCTAAAGAATTTTTTTATGATCATGATACGGTATCCACTTTAAGTTCACCAAAGAAGGGCCATTCAAGAAACCCATCACATTTATCAGATAATAGGAACTATGATATTGAATTATCACCAGATTCCGTAGATATATCACCACCATCAGTTGATGAAATCTTATCAGATCCTATAAACTTTAGTGTCAAAAGTTACTCCACTAACGACTTACCATATTTTGGAGTTGATGAAACCCCTACCCCACTGACGAGTTCGAATTATATTCCACCAATTACCCCAAACCCACACTCTGTTCCGGAAACTAGAGATGATGATAGTAATAGTAGTGGTAAAATAAAGAAAAAATTGAGAAAGGCTAAAAGTGCTAATCATCTTCCTAAAGCAATTTCTTTACAGGGATGTTCTTCGAAGTTTCCAGCATCAAACAAATTTTCAATTATCATGGAAAATGATGAATTAGAGAAACAACTCAATGAAAACCTCAAGATGAAGGCAATTAGGAAAAAGTATTCAACCAATTCTTTAAATTCTAGTGGCTCAGATAATTTTTTAAATTCTCCTTACGGTACTTTATGACTTCTTTTTTTATATTATATAGATGTATTATAATTTTAATGACGATTTGAAAGTGTTTGTGTAGCCTCTGTGATCTTTGTGTGTGGGTGTGTTGTGTTTGTGTATTGTGTGGGTAAGTTCGGCCCATGTAACTATAGGTCGAACCGAGAAGCAGAAGCCTGGTCTAGCTGTCCAACTCTACAGTCCACCAACAATAACCATTCCACAACACCACCTAAGAGGAAATTACAAGAACTAAGTTACCACCATTCATTTCTTCCGCCTTAAGCTTCAAATAGAGACTAGAGAAGAAGGACCCATCTTCAATCAACAATTGTCCATAGTACTACCGCTTCATACTCAATGACAAGTGAAATTCCCACTCCGTCAGAAACCTTTCATGCAATAAATATATTTCTACTTACTTTAAATCTTTTTCTCTTAATTCATATTCCTTATATAAAACTTTTTCATCTCTGTACTTTCTAACGAAATTTATTTGTCCTTCATTGGCATATGTGAAATAAGCTATTGATGCTGGGACCAATCCCATGAAAATTAAGTTGAAGGCAACAGACTTTGGTTTGAATCTGAAATAATTACCAACATTTTCTTTAGCTCTGTTAAACCTTTGAAATTCAGGATCTGGATGTAATGTTCCTGCCATTGTTAATAAAGATTTTCTCATTGGAGGTTCGCGATATATTGAAACAAGTCATGTGCGAATCGCGTGATGTGTCAGGTGATATTGGTAGAGATATGACAGGACAAGGGACGTGAAAAGCAGAGAGTTGTCATAAAGACAAACATGTTGGGAATTGAATTTGTAATTGGAAGCATTTGAATACCTTCATGGGATCTAGGGGTGGATGGAAAGTTGGGAAGGTGTCTATAAGTATAATTACAACTACTCGATATAAAGTAAACGATAGTTAGTTGTATAGAACAAAAGAACCGTACACTTGACACCAACTTAATACCTACCAATGCCAGAGGAATGACCCTAGAAACCAATATAGCCAAAATACGGATAAAATACGGATGATGATTCGATGTGTACTTACATAACCATATTTATAAATAAGACTCCATGGCTCACAACTATTAAGGCTCACAACGAATAAACTTCTCTGCCACTATTCTATTTATATCCTCATCTATTTATACTCAAGAAATGAACCCCTCTTACCTTATTGGCTGTACGAACGTGACAAGGAGGCACATTAACAAGTGCCATCAGCCTTGTACTTATGGATTTATTTGTACATGATTTAAAGAATGCATGCGGACCCATTTCGCACGCCTGGGTGATGGGACAGGGCGTAAAGTATAAAGGCGTACGGTATACAGGCGTTCATAAACTTTTATAAATGTCAACATACCCCAGGTAATCTTTAACCTTTGACTTACACTCCTGTCCTACCAACTTGTGTTTGTGTCACCTCCTGAACATAGTCGTAAAAGTGGTAGTATAAAGATCCTTTATTGTGAGACTCGTATAAATATCGTATCGTCTGATGTCATCACTTAGTATTGATAATAAACAATTCGTACTCGAATCGATCGTGGATGAAAATAACGAAAAACTCAAATTCAACTTGAAATGCATCGATAATGATCATGTCAGTGATTATATCATTGAAGGGTACAATGATTTTGAAATATTTCAACAACTTTTAACTAAAGGTTCATTTATCTACAATTTAGCATATAAGGAAACCAATGGATGGATACTGGAAAAGTCTGCAGCTGAAAAGTCTGAAGGAATAAACTCCAAAAGCATAGAACAACCACAAACACTTGAGGATGGTGATGAAGACAATCTTACCATACAAGAAAACAATAAGATCCTCACTTTACTTACCAAATCAACTACGTTTATCTTATTCTGTCATGTGGCATTATCGTTCTATAGCTGTAAGGATCATCTCTTTAAATTGGATATCACCACAGTCTACTTGAAAGCCATTTTGTACACTTTGTTATTCTGCTTACATTTGTTCATAATGATTTCCAGTTACATGAATAACACCAGAGTTCAATTGCATTTGATATGGACTTTGATATTCACTGCCTTATTGAATGGGTTTAACTATATAGACTTCATAAGGATATTTCAATTATTCATGTAGATAAAACACAATAGCATATGAAACATTACTTGGGTTGGGTTTAATAGGTAATAATACATTATAGTACACATTCTTTACACATTGTTAAATTGCTGACCTTCATGTTAGATTTCTTAAATTCTCCACATCTTTATCATCAACATTCTCTTCTGGTAACAATAACTCAGCATCAACAAACTCTTCTTTGACCCCTAAACTTTCTAATAACTTATATACTTTCCCATTAACATAAAAATCTCTATTATCTGGTTTAAAATCAAAATTCACCTTTTCTTTACTGAACTTATTATACAATTTCAATATTTGGTTGATCAATTCATCAACTTCATTCAATAAAAACATCAAATTATCATCAATTGGGGCTAACTTGTTTAATAATTGTTTGGTGTCAACTGTCAATTTGGATTCTTGTGATGATTCACTAAGAAACTTGATTGAGCTTTGATAATTTCTTAATAATTTCACTAATTTTTCACCCTTGGATATCTGTATTTGTAATATGTCCCTTAATTTAATCTCATTACTTATATTCTTCAAGATTGTTTTTATTTCTTTATCATCCTTGTCAACTGTATCAAAATCTAAACCCTCGTGATGACTTAATCGAAGGTACCCTTCATCAATAAGGTTCGATGGGATTGTGAAAATATTTCTTAATGCATACAATTCGAATTTATCAAAATTCTTATCAATCTGATTCTCTAATAGAGTTTCTAATTTACCTGTTCCTACTTTAATCTCTTCTTCAGTTAACTGACTCCAAATATTAGCTTCTAGAATAACATCACCTTCAGTCCGTTTCATTTCCTCTAACCTTTCTTTTTGTCTTTCACTAAGATAATCTTCCATTGCTTGAGTGCATTTGTATAGGATATGATTTACTGCATTTATAACATCATCAATGACTGCCAATGGTGGGAAACCAAAATGTTCGGTTAGAATTGCTGTTTTCTGAAAGTCTGACATCTGCTGTTGTGTATTTGTTGTGATGCTTTTTGAGGTCTCTGATTATAACTTGAGTCTCTGATACGTATAATTTAGGCTTCTGATACCTGTAGCGTGGATCTCGATATGTTTACTGAATGTGACCTATCACTTTCTTTTTCTTCTTCTTATAAAAATCCTTTAACTCTCTGTTTGTGACACCCTTCTACCGATCTATATCTCAATACGCTTTCAATATTCCCCTACACTTGTGTTTGTGTATGTCTCTTCGTATATCTCTATGTATATCTCCACTGTAAACAATGCGAGTGCGTCCCTATCGTCAATGTCACGCTGGGCGCGATTTATTTCACAAACTCACACTTCACATTCGCCTTATCCATCACACATTCAATTCTATTGATTACTTATCTAGTAAATCAAATTCACTTTTTATAATTATATACCATTTTAGGACAGTGTACCTACCAATTCAACCATTTTTAGCAAACAAAAGAAAAGAAAAGAAAATCCAAGGTTCCTTATTAGTTAAGGATGAATATAACTTCAAATGATTGTAAGATTATACAATATAAATACGCCATATTTAAGATAAATCATTTCCTTGAGTTTCTCAGGCGACATTCACAACCCAGCACTTCAAGCGATCAGAATGATACCAAGCAATCATTGATACTTTGCCATTATATCCCATTATTATCGGGGAACTTGTTTGCTATCAATGATACGATGTTCAATGGTAAACTTGAACTTATTAGTCAGTATAAAATGTTCAAACCAACGCCAATCAATATATCATCAATTGTTACTCATATTCCTTATGATTTGAATGATAATATTGTGAATCCTTTAATTGAATTACCTAATCATCAAACGTCATATAAATGCTTGAAACAGTTAATAACTTTATTCGAAAGTTGTGGGTTAGGTTATGAAAAACGGTTGAACCAAGCATTACTTGGTGATTATAACATAAAGCCCGACCAAGTAGATAAACTTCTTCAAGAGATATTAAAAGATGATTTGGATATTATAGGGACATCTGAGTTGGAATTATTCATTTCTTATAATATCAATGATAACCAAATGATATTTAAAGAAGCCACGTTAATTGATATTGATTTAAAGATTCTTTTTGTGATTATAAACCATTACACCACTACATTAAATCATTTGAAAACAATCACGGAACCGTTTAAAACACTTAAACTTCAACCTCAGCAGCGTCAACTCAAGTATTTATCGACAATACCAAACAATGATATAGTCCTTCACAAATTGATGCTCATTACTTTAAGACTAAACGATTTATATAACATTATAAGGAAGTTTGGTAGAAAAATTTATCTATCAAACTATAGTCATTTAATGGACCAAAAATTCTTAACAAGTTCACCAAATTCTTCATATTTCAAACTCAACCTGTTAACTTCAATTGATGATATTTTCAATAAAACCAAAAAGAATGGAGTTTTAATCGCAACCTTGACCAGGTTCATCAGAGCAAATTCTAATTTTGAAGCTAATATAAAGACGGTTTTGGATTTCGGCAATTTTGTAAACCAAGGAATAATGATCTTGGATAACATTTTAAGCAAATTAAATGAATTTGGTAATTTATGGATCATCAATGAGTTAAGGTTCAGAAGAAGTTATAATTTACCATCTGAATTATTGACTCAAATCTATGATGAATATGTAAAGAATTCAACTTTAAATTCCAGTTCTTCAGTCCAAGGATCTAAGCCATCAGTCAATAAAGTTCAAAATTCCAAGCCAAAGTCTGAAGAATTTCCTCAAATTGATGAGTCTTATATCGACAAAGGGTTAAAAAAGTTAGACCTTAATGAAAAAGTATTTAATCGTAGTTCAAGATCATCATCAGTTTCTTCAAATTCCAGTAATTCAAACGCCAGAAGATCAACAAATGCTAGACCAAATTCAATGATATTCCTTAATCCTCCCAATGGACCAGCTAATAGGAAAAGATCTAACAGTGATGGTCTAAAAGATATAAGTAGATCTAGTAGTTTGAATAGCAATAATTCCATCAATATTCCAATAAAGAAAACAATATCACCTTCAAAAGCTGGTGGTAATGGTGCTGCTGCAGGGGCCGCTGCTGCTTTGAAAACAAACATGCAGAGACTGCCTTCTATTAATCGTACAAGAATGACATCACCAGCTCCAAAACCACCAATTATAATTGAAGAATCACCAAAATCCGAACCTAAGAAGGAAAAAATTAGTGCTAATCAAAGATTACAAATGCATCTAAGACAAGCTGCTAAATCTGGTTCATTAGTTACACAAGAGAAAGAAGTATTAACTTCAGTTGTATTTGATCCCAATACTCCGTCTTCTGTTAATTTGAAGAGATACTCACATGTTCCAATAGAAGCATTGGATGGAACCCTTGATCAAGAAATTCAGCAGAATGAAACCCCAACCTCAATATCAACCACAGCACCAACTTCCAATCCCGAAAATACGACCACTTCAGGAAATACTGCACCATTAAGAAGAAAAACACGAGATCAATTAACTAAATTAAATACCAAACGTAATGAAGTATTAAGTTGTGATGAAACTGATTCTAATCCATCGCTAATGTCAGCAGTAAGTGATTTGCCAAATGATGGATCAACATCAGAAAGTTCTAAAACAAAAATAAGATCGAGATCAGCCTCAGGAGCACTGACATCAGAAATTCCAATCAAGAAGGTTAGGTTTATTGGAGTACCTGAATATACCGCAGCTGAAGATGCACCAACTGCTTATAGTTCCAAGATTTTAAAGAACTTTGCGGTATTCAAAACCCCTTCAGTAGGATTCAAACGTAAAGATCAAATGTTAAAGAAAGAAGAGAGTTTATTATTCAAGTCACAAGTTCATCAAACTCAACCAGGAAATATCTTATCGACTTTTCTGACCAATGCTAAGCTAAAGTTAAAGGGTAAGTTAACTTAGCTAGCACTCATGATGTGAGTATTAATGTGTATTTATAGATAATTAATATATTCTTTATAGAGAAGGATGCCGTGGTTTTCTATGGTCTTGGTAGTAGATTAGACGTGGGGCCAGTAGTGAGCCTAATCGGCCCAATGAGCCTGATCGACCTAGTGAGCGACTATCAGATCTCGAAACTCATCTCATCGCACCAAATTTTTCAATGTCAGATATAACCAAGACCATACCTAAAAGCACCAATCCAATAAATACAGAAGGAGTGTCGGAGTGCTTTAACATATACACCACCAAGCTTTACGTATCATTAGCACCATGTCATATGAAAAACCCAATCAATGGTATCAAATCACAACATTTGGATCCTCTTATCATGAACTACTTCTTAAAGACTGAAGGAGTGGTTATAGGGTATTCAAACATTAAAATCACCGATGACCAAGGTAATGAGTTCATAGACAAGGATAACAATAAAGTACAAGTAGCCAAGATTTCTGCAAGTTCACCATTCACGTTTTTTTGGATCACAGTTGATTTATTGGTTTGGAAACCTCAACTAGGTGATATCCTTGAAGGATACATTTACATGCAAACAGCATCTCATATAGGGTTATTAGTGCATGATACGTTTAATGCATCTATAAAGAAATATAATATCCCACCCACTTGGGAGTTTGTACCCAACCAAATTGATGAATATGAAAATAATGATGACCTCAAGAACGTAGGGTACTGGCAAGATGAAAATGGCATAAAAATCGAAGGTAAGATCAAATTCACAATCAAGAACATTCATACCACTTCAAGAGTTATAAATGTCGAAGGAACATTGATTAAGCCAGGAAGTGAATTGGAAAACCAACCATTATTCAGACAACGTAGAACATCACATATAGAGAACAAGCATAAGAGAGTTGACGAGGGGGTCAATAGTCATAAGAAATTTGATGAAGGGGTTAATAGTCATAAGAAGTTTGATGATGAAGGTGTCAATAGTCATAAGAAGTTCGATGACGACGATGTTGAGATGCCAGAGTATTCTAATGATAGTGATTAGATTTGGATCTCAATGAGGTACGGGAAACACAAGCCTTCAGTCAAACAGCTGAATGACTTATAGATGAATGAATTAATATATTACACTATTTACATATTTTACTTTTCTCTACTTTTATGTTGTTATGTTATGGTCTTTAGTTAAGGTCTTGTGTTAGCTTCATAACTACCTCTTATCATTAATCATCTTCCAGATACTATAGCTCTCTCTAAAAGAAGGTCTATGGAATTGATTTCTTTTCCTCAAGAATTCAATCCATTTTTTCCTCCTCTCATGATGATGAAATGAAAGTGATCTTTCTAATAATTGTCGACTATTTTGTCCTCCACCTCCCATCATTGTTAATGTTTGAACTTTCCTTAATGTATGCAAATTAAATCTTGTTATCATCATACCTTGTATAATAGAAAACAACACTACCAAGCCAAACCCAAAGTATGAGTCTTCAATAAAATTCTTCAAGTTCATACCATAAAATGCTGGGATTAAAGTTGCAACCGTTATACCTAACGTATAAATGGAAACCTTCAATTCAAACAACATCAACTCATTTCTATTAGCATCTAAAATGATATTAACAATATCTTCAGTTGATTTAATATCATTACCTAAAGAACCAGAATGTTGAACAAATTCATCACATTGTCCATAATAAGCTTCTAGAATGTTTTCTACTTCTTCGAATTCCAATTCATTCGATTCATTGGTCGATGGTTTAGATGTTAAATACATAGCTTGTAAATCTTCATCATTATCTAATAATTCCTCTAAGACATTCTTAATAAGAAGAACCTTTTGATTATAAGTTTGTAAAGCTTTCAGTCTTATTAATAAATCTTGTAACTTCTTTCTATCAACTTGAGTCTCCAAATCTGATAAAATACTACCACAATTTTCTATATGAATTTTCAATTCTGCTTCTAAATATCCCATAATATTGATTAATATTGTCTCTAGCACTTTGAACTCAAACGGAATGGAATTATTAGCTTTTAATTTCAGTTCTAAATCATAAATAAATAGCCCTAACTTAGTGGCAACTTCAGGAGTTGAAGTATCAAAGATCATTACTTGGTCTTGTTTTATTAAAGCTTTGATATGTAATAAATTGATCAAAATTGTGGTTGGAGGTCTTATCATAATCTGTGGTGCAACGTCGATAGTTGATGTATCGATTTTACGTAAATCTCTAGGGTATAAGTTATGATCTTTAAGAAATTGCATCTTAGGGAATTTCTTTGATATTCCGATATTATTTCCTTTTGTGTCAAATATAGTGCATGAAACATACGAATCATTTGGTGTGACAGGTTTTAATCGATTAAATATACTTAAATCGATTTTGTGATTAGGATTCGATGTAAATTCTTTCAAGGTAGGAACTTTACCAGGATCTCCCATTACGTTTAATCTTGTCTCATTCCATAGCTTCGAAAATTTGTTATACTCTGATTTGTTAGATTTGGAGGGTTTGGACTTTGGTTTTCTATCTTTGTACCTATACCAATGGTTCCTTGTATGTAGTAGGTTCAAGGACTTTAGATGGTTTTGTGGTTTTATAGGTTTAAGCATGCGAAGACCCATACTGTAGAGTGCGAGATTATGATGACTGTGCACTAGGCAGGCACGAGCGCAGGGACAGGGGACGGCACAACTTACTAGGTATGCACCAGCACTGGGCACTATGAATGAATATGGACATAGATGAATATACATGGATGAATATCAGCTCGATGGCCTAGCTATCCGCATAATAGGGCTAGCTGTCGGATTTGATTAGTACAAGGACCCTAGACACTTTCTTAATGTATTCTACTACACACCCACTCTAATCAAAAAACTTTCTGGTTTCAGAAATTCCGAATAATTCTAATCTCAACCCTGGTAAAGCTTCTTGTGATAACAAATTCAATCTTTCGTCTAAAGTATTATTAACTTCAATCTTACCATTCTTATTAACAACAATAACACCTCCAGCACTATCCAGGGGTAAGAAATTATCTTCGTCAACTTTGATGTTAACAGCAAATTTAGTCTTATCTTCGAAATTCTTAGCAGCATCTTCAATGGATTCTTTAGCTAATGATAAGTCTGATTTTCTGACTTTAAGGGTGACTTCATCTTCTAAAATAGTTAATAAAGCTTCTTCAATTAATCCAGTCAATGCTGGTTTATATTGAGATTTATTTTCACTAATTTGACTTAACTTTTGTTTAGCAGCATCAAAGATTTCATTCAAAACTTCTTCTTTAGTTGATAAGATTCTTAACCTAGTTTTATTACCAATTGTTGATTTAGTAATTTGTTGAGCTAAAGAAGCTTTTTTGAATTTTTGTTCATAAGATGCATCAATTGCAGCAGTTTCTGATCTAACAATTGAAGCCTTTTCAATTTCGTACTCTTCGTCAGCTTTTAATTTGATTTCTTTAGCTTTTTCTTGAGCTTCCTTTTCGATGAAAGCTTTCATCTTACGAAGTTCAGCATTTACCTATTGTTAGTAACAGTGTTGGTGTAAGGGTCTGGACCCATCAGTAACAGTCATAGTACAGTACACCAGTGGACATATGACTATGACCGTAATCCCTTATTAATTCAATTACATACTTGATCATCAGTTAATGACATCTTTGATAATTTCAACCTCCTTCAATTCTCACTCAACGAGCGTTGAGATATGAGAGTACGACATAAGTCTAGAGACACGAGATCGAGATAATAAGACATTTTTACTAGACATAATTCTATATATTTATAAGGTTATTTTTCAGTTAAACGACTATAGATCTAAATAACTGAATTAAGGAAACTGGTAGCAATCTCAACCCCAACAAAAGTGGCAGCATTGGCTGGGAATGATCTGGCTAAGGCAGGACCAACCCCTGGGAAGAACGCTTTTATACCACCTTTAGCATAAATATTCTTAGTAGTTTGAACAATTGATACACTGGTATTTGAAGATTGTTGAGTTGATTTAATGGTATCAATTGGGAAAACTCCCAACCACATTGCTACCCCAGCAAATCCACCAGCAATTGAAATACTTAATAATGACATGGTTTGTCCTGGTACTGTCAATCTTTCTTTTAAGTATTCATATGTTGCGAAATATAAGGCTGACCCTGGACCATCTCTTGCTAAAGTAGCAACTGAACCTTTGAAGATCGATCTGATCCCACCAGTTCTATACATCTCAGCAATAACACTACCCATTGAAGATTTCTTAGCACTATCTTGAATTTGCATCATAACTTTAACTCTTTCAAAAGGTGCAGCAACTAATGTAGTTGGAATGGCTGATAAGAACCCTGCAGTTGAAATTTGTGATATGGTGAAATTACTAGAACTAACTCCTGATACACTTGCAACAATTCTTTTACCAACATCATAACCCCAAAATGAAACAGCAAACATTGGTGTTACTCCTAATAATGGTGGTAAAACCCCTCTGTAAAACCCTGGTAATCCTTCTTTGACTAATGTCTGTTTGACACCTTTAATTGCTGAATCATATACTCCAGTTTGTAATCTGACCTTAACTAAATCAAATGGATGTCCTGTTAAAACAGCACTAATGTTAGTATTGCCATAACTATACAGTTCAACCCCTATCTAAGGTTATAAGCTTGATCTTATACATACCAAATACCACCAAATCCACCAGCGGCAAAGGATTTAACATTATCGACTAAAGCACTATCAACTTCTTCCATTATTTCTTGTATTTTTTTTTGGTTAGGAATTTCCTGTCTTTTATAGTCTCAATTTTTTTTCTTCCAATAGTCCGAGGAATCACAAGCAATTTATTTCAACTGATTTTAAGTTTACGAGTTGCGATGTTATTGTTTAAAAATGACGATTTTGACTATGAATTTTGAGGTAGGATATGTTTGTGGTTAGTTTCGGATAACCTGGGTTATTGATATAACAGGTATTATGGTTACGGATTTTAGATTACCCGGGGTCCATTGGTAGGTAGTGCCGTAACCGTTTTGTGGGGCAAGGGGACATAAGCCTTTAGGATTAACGAAAGTATTGAGTAGATCGAAGAAGTGTTTTATGTGGGTATGATCAGATGAAGGTGTTCAGGAGGGTCTAGTTGTGCTGGATATCCATGGAGGTTCGAACCTTAGCTGGAGAGCATGGCATGGTACGATGATTTCTTATCTCTGGCTCGTCTCTGTCTCAGGCTCGTCTCTCGTCTACAGAAGCCAGAACACCAAGCCAGAGCACCATAGACCCCACGATTCATTGATAGGGCGGACGGACGTATATACAATCTGACGATCTATCATATTACGGATCCTGTAGAAGACTAGACCAGCTTTTTACAAGAGATATGAGATAATTATGTAATACACTATTAACCCAGCCACACTTAACCACACATACCATATTAGCCACCAACACACCTACTACCTACCACCTAAGTGAAGTACTTAGATAACTCCCTCAAATCAACATCCTTCTTCAAATCTCTAACAAAATTCCCATACCCCAAACTAAACTCATTATAAACTTCCCTATATATCTTATCAACCAATCTCTTCAAGTTCCCTTCATAATAATCCAATTCTTCAACCTCTTCTTCTTCATTGTCTTCAACATTCAATAATGCCACGTACTGACTTATAACATTATTGAACTCTTCATTAGCTCTTATGAATTTGAAAATAAGCTCTAAAAATCCGTATATCTGATCAATGAATGATATACCTGACTTACCAACGATATTCACGTCCAAAAGTTTAAAGTTAAAGTTCCTTATATACTTGAGATTGATATTAACAAGCTCATCAAAATTTAAATTATTCAATGGAGTTGGTATTAAACTGACAGGTGGTAAGTTATAAGAATTCTGCAATAAAGATTTGAATTCTGACGACACTTCTAGACTGTTTGTATGCTTACCATTATTAAACACTTGTAAAAGGGTTGTAAAATTAACTTCTATCTCATTAGACAAGTATTCAATTATTAAGTTCAAGAACCTTATGAATTTACTTCTTATGATGTTGATGGTCTTAAACCCTTGAAGAATATATAAATTACGGTAGTTCTTATTCTTAGAGGTGGATTTAAATCTTTTCAACTCATTCCTTTTCAAGTTATTACTATCCACAAAACTGAAATTTAACAAGTACTGGAATTGTTTAAGCTTCCAAATAAAGTTGAAAAACTTGAGATATTCTAAATTGTTATTTAAGATAAGATTGATGGGTAAATCATGAATCCTATACTCTAAAGTAAACACTTGCCAACCAATATTACCATGACTTAAGTCTAAAATCCTAGCATCCAATCTGTTTTTAGTATTCAAATCATAATTCTTAATACTAGAAAATTGTATAGACTCCACCAAAATCTTATAAAGCTGATTTGAAGTCAATTGATTCGATGGTTCATTGAATAAATCAAAACCTTTTAAGATTATACTATCAATAAAATCATTAGATGATGTCAACAAGAATTTTTTAAGGTTAGTCATATGATTCAAGAGTTCATATTTGCCATGAGCCACATAAGTCAAATAATTAACTACTTCAGTATATTGATTATCGATTAATTTGTTGAGGGTATTGATATTGATATGTTGAAGATTATTGAAGAATTTGGAATATTTCACCACATATTCATTAACCCATTTGAACTCTTTACAGTACTTAAGAAATATAAGGATCTTCCCTATTTGGTATACTTTAAATCCTAAATCTTTAGTGGTGAAAAAGTTAGGTACTTTCTTTTCAATGTATCTTATGTTCTGTATATTGTCACCACCAATCAGTATACCTTCATTTGATCCTTGTAATTCGATGAAAAACTCATTATTCTTATCTATTAATTCACCCTTTATGATCCAATTCTCCAAGATCTCATAATATGACTCTGATATTCGCTTAAACATCAGTTCACTCATTTCACTGATGACATTATCATCAAATTTACTCAATTCATAAACTTTGGTTAAAAATTCATACCCATTCAATTCCAATTCTTTACTTAACCAATATAACACTCTCAATCTCAAAATCCGTACATAAAGTTCATTATGAATCATTATTAACGTTAAAGGTTTAGAAAACAATCGATTTATGTAATTCGAATAATCTTTCAATTCAGTCTCCAATATACTTAAGAATGATGTCTTTATTGGACTTTGGTACCGTTGGATTTGTTGGAGCTTTACATAAAGTAAACCTGGTTCAAATATCTTACTTAAAATCGATGAATACGAATTGTTAATATTATTGGGGATTTCAATTTTAATCGATGATGATGTTTTAGTGAATGTGAATAATTTAGAATCGATTCCAACTAATGTATATGGAAGGTATTGGATAATAATATCTTCATCAAGGGTCTCATAGTAAGGTTTGACTATTTGGTTCATGGTGAGATCATGTGAAGGTGACGATTTTCCGAAATATGGAGGTGTTTGGGACTTAATTGATGATTGATTTCTTATATATGGTGATGATTGAAGATGAATTCCTGTTTCTCTTGAGACTCCATTAGGTGGTATAAAGGTATTGGTCATGAATCCAGTTTGATTTCCTTGATTGCCTCCCAATCCATTGAATGATGTGTTTTCTTCTTGGTAATGTATCTGGGTTTGTGGAAGTCCTTGGGTTTGGCTGTGAGTTTGATTGAAACTTTGAAATCCTTGCAGAGGTATTCTTGAACCAGTCCTATTTCCTTCCCTTTCGATTCCCAGCAAGTACCCCAAAAACATCAAGTAACCATTTACTTGTTCAGAGCTTCTGACTTCCAACAACTTTTGTATTATGTCTTCAAACTTTAACCATTGTGATGTTTGACCTCTACTTAAAAACACTCGTTTATAAGAATTCAATGTCTCTTGTGAAATGGGTTCAGAGCTATTCGGAGAACTCTCAACAGCTCTCAAGACATCATTAACAACGCTGTTGACATACTCTTCACCAAACTCTGCTGGTATAAGAGAGTTCACCAAACGTGTTATATAAACTCGTTTTATTTGATTTGAATCGAGTGCCATGTTTATATTTTCGCGTTATGCGGCTACGTATTTATGGCGAGGGCATCGACAGACTGAGAGTCCAAGAGCCCAAGACCGCCTACGAACCTAAGAAAGAGATCGAGGAATAAAAGTAAATATATTGAAGGAAAAATGTTAGACATGAAAAAACCATCAAAAATAAATAGATAAATCAAATTAGGCAACAACAACCCCTGAACTGACGCCAACAGGCTCAATGATTGGATCAATGACGTTTGCATTTAAATCATCATTGGTCAATTTCAATTGTTCATCAGCCCATAAGTGTTCAATTGGACCAGTCTCGGTACCAACACCACACAAGCCACCTTTAGATTTCCAATCATTAATTCTTGATAATTCCAAGTTGGTGAAAACATCATCTAATGCTTCAATTAATTGATTACTTAATTCAGGACCATGACCTGGAGTTGGAGTGATTCTTAATCTTTCTTGACCGATTGGTACGGTTGGGAAATTAATAGCTTGAACATAAATGTTATGCTTTTCTAATAATAAATCACTTGCCAATTTAGCATCAGCTGCATTACCAACTAAAACTGGGACAATATGAGAAGGATTTGGAATAACTGGAATACCCAAGTTGTTCAAATTATTCTTAACATATCTGGTGTTCTTTTGTTGATTGATTCTATCCATGATATTGGATCTTTGGTGATTAATTGCAACGGAACTACCAGCCATGACTGATGGTGGTAAACTAGTTGTAAAGATAAACCCAGGGGCATAAGATCTAAACCAATCAATCATGTTACTTTTACCAGTAACATAACCTCCAACTGTACCATAAGCTTTACCTAAAGTACCAGTAACCATATCAATTCTATTCATAACTGTTTCAGTTGGAACTTTATTGATACCAGTGGCTAAATGCTCTTTAAAGTTTAAGTGTTCAGCAACACCAGCTCCATGAGGACCATACATTCCAACGGCATGAACTTCATCCAAAAAGGTTAATGCTCCATACTTATCAGCCAAATCACATATTTTTTCAATTGGAGCAACAGACCCACACATAGAATAAACTGATTCAAACGCAATCAATTTTGGTGTAGATTTTGGATAAGAGGCTAATAATGATTCTAAATGTTGTAAATCATTATGTTTGAAAATCCTCTTTTCAGCTCTTGAATTTCTAATACCTTGAATCATTGACGCATGATTTAATTCATCGGAGAATATAACCAAGTTCTTGATCTTTTGCCCTAAAAGTGATAAGACTGCATCATTAGCAACAAAACAAGATGAAAACACTAAAGCAGCTTCATGTTTATGTAAAGCAGCTAATTCCGATTCTAATTTAATGGCATGTCTATTATGACCTGCAATATTTCTAGTACCTCCAGCACCTGTACCATACTTATCCAAGGTACGTTTCATTTCTTGTAAAGTCAACTCATTGTTTCCCATACCTAAATAATCATTGGAGCACCAAACTGTAACTTTCTTCTCTTCTTGAGTACGATGAGCTTTTGGAAACTCTTGGGCTAAACGATTGATGTTGTTGAAATATCTGTAAGATTTATCAGATCTTTTCTTTTCTAATTCATCGTTCAAAAATCCACTATAATCAAATTTGGTCTCTTTAGATCCCATTGATGGTGAAATTTCAAGTTTACCTTTATCAGCTAAATCGGTATTTTTAAAGCTATAAGGAGTTGGATTTGAACCTGAGGTTTCTGGTACATTAGTAGCAGGAACGGCAGTGGCATTAACTGGCTTGGTAGCACTTGAATAATTTCTAGTTTGTTCTTTGGCTCTTAATGCATTTCTCATAAATGGGCATTGACGAGCTTCATTGGCTAATGAACTTGAGCTACTGATTTGACGTAAAGCTTGAGTTGAGTGGGATTTGATGAATGGACAAACATTCATTGAAAGTTTTGTAATAGTTTCCATCTTTGTGGTTCTTTACTAAAGCTAGCAAATAAATCTAAAGTTGGAGGTGATAGTTTTTGTATTTTTTTTTCATCTGCACAAAAGCGAAATAATGTCGTATGTCGGGTATTAGAAATGGCTATTATGGGATAACCTTATACGAGTAATAATGAGTTTGGAGGCTTAAAGAGATGGTTTGAGATTCATTTCTGAAATCACTAGGACTTAAGAACGGTGGGGTTTGATAACTAGTGAAAAAATCGACGTTAAACCGTTTGAATGGCCTTTAGTCTGACAGATCTTTTAAAGTCTCGACCAATAGAGATCTTACTAAAGCTAAGCACGACATTTATCTCACCTGTATGATGACCTCTAACCCGCCAAACAAATTATGGGCTGTTAGTGAGAAATCTCGGTGGATTCTGCCAATCGATTGTACCATCTCCTCGTTGTAAATTCTCATGGATTTACTTACCTAATTAGTAAATAGCATATGAGGAGAAGTTAGGTTAACGTTCGAATTGGTTGATAATTGACATCTCATATCTTTCTAAACGCTTTAATGCATGGTTCTAAGGTTAGGTCTCGGCGTTAGTAGTTATATGACGCCCCTTCTTGGGTTTACCTTAATACCTTTTCCATATGTTCTCTAAACCCCGCGACACTCCAAAAACCTTACACCTCATCGTCCTATCTTTCGTCCTATAAAATCTTCATCCACCGCGACACTATTAGAGACTTCTCTTAGAGACAAACTTTAGAAAACAGTTACTATCTTAATATTTTATTAAAAGGTTACCAAATTTATTTACGATCTATTTATTCTTCATCATCTTCTTCATCTTCACCAACGTTATAGAATTGTAATTTATATTGGTTGGTCTTGACGGAGACGAATCTGATCCAATCTCTGATTTGGTTTTTCTTCAAGTATCTTTTAGTTAAATATTTTAAGTATTTACCTGAGAATTTAGCGTTGGCAACAACAACAACTTTGTTACCTTCAGCTGAAACTGAGATATCTTCACCTAAGTTACCGACAATACCTTCAACTTTGATATGTTCGGATAAATATTTAACATAAGCTTCTTGATCGAAAACGTCATTTTCAATTGGAGCTGAACAGTCAACAACGAATTTCTTAGCTTGAGTGGATTTTTTGGTGGTCTAAAGTTCCGGTTAGCCTACTGCACAATTTATCATTTGATAAATGACAGAATAGCCCTTTTGGAACGGGTCTTTTGCTTCCAAATTAGAATCTGGATCCTCTTAATAATATATTAAAATAGTTCTAATTCAAGCTATGACACACTAATGCTTACAACAACATTATTATGCCACAGAATGAACTCATAAGTGAAATTTCGTCGCAAGCGAACGAACACTTATATACTCTTCCAACTTTGAAACTACGAGGAGTTTCAAAACCTAGATTGGATATGAGTTTGTATTTTTGGTTGCATGAGACCCGTAACTATGGGTATCCATATCATTGATCACTAAAATGTTAATATACATACGATTGGAGCCATCTTTAATATTGTCTATAGAAATTTTTTCAAAATTTTCAATGAGAATTTTTTGGGTGCGATGAATGGAACTCGCACTACTACAAATGTGACAGTTAGGGTTCAAGCCCTATTTTGAATATGTATAGAAGGGTAAATTATGATAGAGGTTATCTAAGGAAGGGAAGTTGCAAATACGAAAATAATGAAGAAACTCTGAATACTAATATGCTATTAAATATCTCTTTCTGGTGACTGGAACATCACCTCTCATCTAAATCTTCCAAAACATTTTCATTATTTATATCCTCTTTTCCTTGGCTTACTAAAGAGCTACCGTTAATCTTTGGCAATGAAAAAGATTCATCTAGAGTTAAGTCTTTTACACTTTGCACCGTATCAGTTTCAATCTTAGGGGTAGAAACATCTTTGATGGATTCAACGTTAGATATTGTCTTTTTGTGCTGTTGAACGGTGGCTAGGGTTGTGTTAACTTCATCATTTTCCTCTTCATCCAGTTCTTCTTCTTCATTTATATCATCCATACCAGTGGCATGATTGGGTGTATGACTATCATCATGTAGAGCAAACAAGTCAGGTGATATTTCTAATAGTCTATCTAATCCTCCACCAGACCAACCTTTTCTCGCTATACCTTCGAACAATTCTAATTCAGCTCTGACAATAGACCCAGTCTTAATCAATAAGTTGTTTTCATTGAAATTCTCCATCATAATATTAACTTCATGATAATAATCATATTTAAGTCTATCAATTTCATCTAATTGGTTAGTTAAATTCATGAGGTTATTCTTGTACACTGTTAGATTTCTCGTCTTCAGTCTAGACAACTTTAAGTTCTCTAATTCTTTAGCTCTTAATACTTTCGTTTTGTATTGAACTTCTCGTTGATGATATTCATAGTTGGATTTGTAATCTGCTTTTAAGTTATCTAACTCTTGTTGTACAGGATCTATGAAATTCGAATTTAAGAGCCTGCTTAAAATTTGATGATTACTTCCCACTATATATTGCAAGCTTCCAGCATTAATGAGGCCATCCGATACTTGTTTACTATTATTCACTTTAGGATTCAAATCGATAGTATTTTCTAGTGCTTCTCCAAATTCATTGGCAGCCTCTGACACTAGCAATAAAGCCTTCTGAAACTTTTCGGCTTTATTCAACATTGTCTGGTAAGTATCAATGGATTTTTCGAAATCTTTTGATGTTAATATATTTGGTAAATTCATAACTGATGGCATGAAAGATGTGAAGGTATTAAGTGATGGTTGCCTACTCACCCCTTGTTTACTTGATCCTGGATTATCTCGAGCATTAGGACTATGTTGGGGCGTTATGGAAACATTAGATTTATTATTCATGAATGAATAAAATTCGAGTAAATGTTCGGGTGGTCCATTTGTGGACAGTGTGTCTGTCTTTATATTTGGCCCCATTATTGGTGGAGTTCCTAAACTATTTGAAATATCTCTTTGTCCTTGCATTTTAATCTTGAACCAAATTCAAATGATAAGATGATGATCTTAGAAACGCGGGTTTTTGTTTACTAGTGGTTTTTGCAACCATTGACCCAACAAAAGGCAATTCAATTCACCCATCCATGATTAGTCAAAGATTGTTGAATAATATTCGAAGCTGGTTTTGATAAGAAGTGCAAAAACTATAAAGAAGTATAAACCAAAAAAAAGGAAGATTGGACGAGTCCGGAGTCGAACCGGAGACCTTTCCCATGCTAAGGGAACGCGCTACCAACTACGCCACACGCCCGTATCTGCATCTTTTATTAATCAACTGGTTTGTCAAAATAGTTTTCATTTTTTAATCACGTGACTATTCTGGGTTTTTTCAAACAATTTGAATCCTGAAAGGGCTAGAAGGTTTTTTCTTGTTTTTTCTTAATATAAATTACACGTTGCCCTTCTTTTAAATAAGCATACTATATTCTTAAAAAAAATATACAAATATTAGTTTAAAAACAGATTATTTCAAATCAATTCATCTTTGAGTATCGTTAAAATAAATTACCCAAGTATTTAGATGTACTGTAAAGAAATCATGCAGATATTCTCCTGGAGAAGAAAAGAAAAGTTCACAAGAAGTTTTCTTGTCTAATCATCATCCACTACAGCTTTTTCCACTTCAGCTTTTTCCGCTACAACTTTTTCCACCACCAAAGTATCATCAACCAGTTAGCGGCAACGCGTTTCTCTCCTAATAATGAATAGAATCTAAATAAACATTTTGTGAATGAAAGTCTGCTTACTTCTGTGGCTTACTTTTGAGTTTAAAACGAACTCTTTGCCTTGAGAAGTAGACGAGTCTTTGCGTTGAAAAGTAGAAAAAACTCGAAATTAACTAAACCCCTTCACCTTTATCATCCGAGTGAGTTGAGACAGATTTATGATTTTGATAAAATCATTGGTTATGTCTATCACCAAATATTTAGGTGATGTTATTTAGTAGCAAATTCAATAAAAGTCCAAAAATTGTTGAGTCAAAAAAATTACAGGAAATGTCTGAAAAAAAAAGTTAAGTCAAAAGGAATCTTATCTCTATTTATACTTGTAAGAATTCAAACGTATGTTACACATCACAAATGAATCATTTAGTTACAGGGACACGACACATCTTGTACTTTATGGCTGCGACAAAATTAATACAAGAAAAATGATGTATATCCGTTGCTGAAAAAAACTGTCCAAAATGACTAAACATCTACCCTTATCATTCTTAGATATTTCTTGTTGTTGTTTATGAATCCTTAATTGTTGATTAGAATTATCTACTGAATTTTTTAGAACATATTTCACAATCATA
Organism: Yamadazyma cerambycidarum; assembly: GCA_030574835.1. NCBI lineage: Eukaryota > Fungi > Ascomycota > Pichiomycetes > Serinales > Debaryomycetaceae > Yamadazyma > Yamadazyma cerambycidarum. The sequence goes on from JAJMFR010000001.1 coordinate 752,072, forward strand.
AGATTAATCAAACATATGGGGAAAGAAAGTATAGAGATCTTAGTTGCTATGTACCATGGATACTCTTACTAGGCAGTATACCAAAGTATTAAATGATAAATCTGTCTCTACTGGCAAATTATATGGGTAGTGGAATTAGAACAGATATATGGTTAGTGTTAAGAAAAGACATCTACTTCAGTTCAATTCATTTGATGTAATTAAATGTGTAGACTTACTTTAACATTTTTTTAAAATTAAAAGCCGAATCATTTACAACAGATGTACAAAACCTTGGGAACTTCTTTTAAATGATGTGTCTAAAAGAACATAGGAGCAAAGTAATCATTCCAATAACTAACCAGTGCTAAATGAAACTTAGACAGTCCTTTCCTGGCCAAAATACCACCAAGATAATGATTATAATACTTCTAAAATATTATCAAATACCAAATGAACTTAGGGATTCTGTATTTGTGAATTCATGTCACTAATATGTGTATTCAATCTCATAATATATTTTGCAACCACTATGTCGCAAAACAGCTGCGAAAATCGAACAGGTAAACGGGCGAAACTTTTAACATATCCACATCTTCTAAATTCAATTGTAAGCCAAATTGCTTCAAAGTTTTCTGAAACGTAGCAGACTTTCGAACGGTCAAATCAATATGAATAAAAATATAAAAAATAAATGGTCCCTAGCAGGATCGAACTGCTGATCTCGGCGTTATTAGCACCGCGCCTTAACCAACTGGGCCAAGGGACCTATTTGGACTTTGAAGTTGTATGGTAGTTTATACGGAACTAAGAATAGCAATTTTTTTTCACTATTTAGGCAATGAAGGAGTTGTCCAATAAAGTTGAAACTAATACCGAATATTTTTAAGAGCTTAATCTTGATATTTCGTACATTTTTCATTATATTTCAACATTTTTAAATTTTCCGTGCTGTAGTGGGCATTTTGATGAAAATTCGCATAGTTAAGAAAAGGAGGACAAAAAAGGGAGCCCAAAAGGGGCCCAAAGGGGCCCAAGAAAGGCCCAAGGTAAAAATGTCGTTTCTTAGTATATCGAGAGAAACCAAAAAGAAAGGCACACGAAGTAAATAAGCTAAAAGCTCTGAAATAAATAAACAATGCCCAAAATAACCAAAAAACTCACCTCCTGGTTTTTCTCAGAAATGAGACAAGAAACTAAAAAAAGTTAGTTTTGTGAAAATGACAGATAATTTTAAAAAATAAAGAAAAACATAAATTGAACTACAAAAAAACTAAACAACCCAAAAGCTTAAATTCCATGTTCTCCAAAGAATTCAATAATGTTTTTAGCAACTTCTTCTGGATGATTGGCACCAGCGAAATGTCCACCAGGTAAATCAACCAATTTAACATTTTTACTGTCTCTTACAAAGGCTACTTGGCCCTCTTTAGGGAAAATTGGATCATTGACACCCCAAATGGCTAAGATAGGAACGTTGGTATCTCTGAAATATTTATGAAATGTTGGATACATGGCAACATTCTTTCTATAATCAGCAAATAAACTTAATTGGTTTTCAGTGACATTAGGATAGTTTCTTAACAATTCTAAGTCAATGATAGGTCTTTCTGGATTGACAATCAGTTTATCCTCTTCACCTTCGAAATATTGGGTGTTGTAAGGACCAATAGTTAAGAATAAATTGGTTAATTCTTTGTTAACAGCATTTAATTGATCTTTTTCATCTTTGGTTAAAGATGGTTTATCAACTAATCCCCAGACAATTCTTAAAGGATCCCAAAATCCTTGAATACCATCTTCATAAGCATTACCATTTTGAGAAATGATAGCAGTAACTTTAAATTCAGGTCTCAACATTAATCTATAACCAGTTGGTGCACCATAATCGAAGACATAAATACTAAAAGTGGAAATCTTCAAAGCTTTCAATAACAAAGCAATTGTTTCAGAAAGGTTTTCAAAAGTAACATCGAAATTTGATGGGATTTTGGTTTGGCCATAAGCTGGTAAATCTGGAGCAACTATATGATATTTGTGAGATAATAAAGGAATTAATGAATCATATTGTCTTGAAGAACTTGGAAATCCATGTAAGAGAAGCAAAGTTGGTTTTGAACTTGATCCACTTTCTCTGTAGAAGACTTCGACTCCATTAGAAACTTTTAAAGTATTGTAAGTAACTGACATTTTTAGTATATTATTAGATAAAAGTATTTTTTAGTTTTAAAATTGTTTTAAATTGTTTTTTTTCAATTGAATTGATTGATGATTAAAATAAAGGAAATCCATGCCCTTATATACTTTTTTCTTGCCCATGATCTTATCATATGTCTATTGTATTTGGCTGCGAAAAGCTTAGAAATAGTCCGGACTTTAGAAATGCTGCAAATTCAAGATTACAAATGCGCCCTTAGTAAGATTTAAGTACTGCGGCTTTTAAGACCGGCTAACTGATTGTTAACGTAATCAGAAGCAGATCCACAAAACTCCGAGAATGGCAGCCCTTATTCATTAATATTTAAATTCTAACTCCGACTGTCAACATTTAATAATATAATATCACATAATCATCCCCTCTAGGACTTTGGAATGGCTCACTACGTAATTTTACTAATTATACATTAATTATTAAATTCTACAAATAGAATGTGGTGGTACAAAACAATCAAAACATGTCAAAATTATCAAAAATATCATCAGTCGTCCCATCCCAATTATAAATCTGATCAAATTGATTGGGGGTCCCATTTTGAGGGGTAGGTTTTTTACTGGCATTTCTAATCCAAGCCCTATCTCTTCTCATATTAATTTTTCCAAAACACGACACGTATGGAATCGACCCAACTTCATCTTCACCATCTGAGTTCTTGTGAATTTTTTTGACTGGATTAGGAATATTCGTAAATGCAGTATATACTGACATTGGTCTCCATGATAAGTTGTGACCTTCTTGGAAATATTTAGCATCTCTATCATATTTCAGTAAGGCATTATCTTGTCTCCATTCAGTCTTGATGGTTTTGATAACTTCACTGGCACTTTTCTCAACGTTAGAATAAGCTTGTGGATGCAAGTTCATTTCACCAATTGGATATTCAGTTTCATGTCCATCATGTTGATGAATAACCCCAGGTTTTTGGTCACTAAGTTGGAAGGCTCTTTTATAATTTCTAGCATCGTTAGAATAACTATCTAAAGTTTCATATTTTCTTTTATTTCTTTTTAGGGTTGGGTTTGCAACTTTGCCAACATTTGACTTTTTTGATTTCCTAGGTTTAGATGGAGTAATAGGTATCATATCAGTGGTGGAAATAAATTGATAAAATGGTTCATCATCGCTTAATGGGCTTCTAACTCTTTTCCTACCTCTTGGAGACTCATCAGGACTTTCACTAGATTGTTCTATGATTTCACTTTGATATTCATATGGTGGGATGGTAAAAGTTGTGATTTCTTCTTGTAAAATTGGTTGAGGATCGTAAGTATAATTATAATTATAGCTGTCTGATGAAGGTCCAACGTAATATTCATCCTTATAACTTATGTTGGAATTGAGATAATCAAAATTATCAATGGAATCTGAATTATTATTTTGAAAGTAAGTTGAAAATGTTCCTCTCCTTAGTGTATTTGTGTAAACTAATGGGTCAAACTCTGTATCCATTTTAAACTAACAATTGGTCTGCTTGATGAATTAATATATCAATGAATAATCAATAATGTAGTCAACAAATAGTAAATAAATAGTTTCAACCAGTAAATAATTAGCAATGATACGATATATATCACAAGTCTCAAATCTGGTGGTTTTGTGATATGTTTATGAGATAAGCGTACAAAGACAATTTTACATTATATTACTTAAGAAAAAAAATCCTTTTTTGGGGTTATACTTACCTTTATCTTTGCATTTATGACTATATAGGGACACTTGTGACAGAGTACATTAACATACATAATAAATGTAAAGTTTATAGATTAGTTAAGGTTTCCTAGTTTCGCAGCCAAAGTAAGTATAGTGAAGACTGAATGGGTTTTTGTAATTTTACACTACCCAAAATACTAATAACAGTAGCATGGACTTGAGGTACTATAATTACATTCTTATGAACTAGGTTTTGTTTTGTGGCAATTTAGTACAATATCTTAGTGGGAAGTTAGTGTCTAGAAGAAATGGAAAATCCACCAAAAATCGCCGCATTAGTTGCAGAGATTGCAGACTTCGACACACAATGAAAAATTGAGAAATGACTCAATTAACTATGAGGTTATATAGGTCGACGTTACTAAGGCAGGTAAATAGCACATACCTCAAAAGGTTCACAAACCCATATACTACACAGTTAAGAACCATATCAAATATAGTGAATGACAATAATCCTAGTCTAAGCACTAAATACCCTGAACTTGATAAATCTGATTTTGATAGTGATGGTAACCCAAACTATGTTAAACTTATTTTAACATCAAGAGTTTATGATGTCATAGATGAAGCAGGTTCACCACTTACTCATGCAGTAAACTTGTCTCAAAGAATAGGATCAAATGTTTACTTGAAACGAGAGGATTTATTACCAGTATTTTCATTCAAACTTCGTGGTGCTTATAACATGATTGCAAATTTACATTCCAATGCAAACTTTAAGTTGGATGGAGTCATTGCATGTTCAGCTGGGAATCATGCCCAAGGTGTAGCATACTCAGCTAATAAGTTAGGTATTCCATCTACCATTGTAATGCCAGTAACCACCCCATCAATTAAATATAAGAATGTCAGTAGATTAGGATCACAAGTGGTATTATATGGAGATGACTTCGATTCTGCTAAAGCTGAATGTGAGAGGTTGAGTTTACAGAACAATTTGACGAATATTCCCCCATTCAATCATCCTTATGTTATTGCTGGTCAAGGTACTATTGCTTTAGAGATTACAAGACAAATCAGATTAGATCATTTGGATGCTGTATTTGTACCGGTTGGAGGTGGAGGTTTGATCGCTGGTATTGCTGCATACTTAAAGAAAATTGCTCCTCATGTGAAAATCATTGGTGTTGAAACTTATGATGCTAATGCTCTATATGAATCAAAACACCAAAGTAATCTTGAGACTTTAAATAGTGTAGGAGTGTTCGCCGATGGTACTGCAGTAAGAGTGTTAGGTGAAGAAACTTGGAGAGTATGTAAAGATTTAGTTGATGATATTGTTTTGGTACTGACTGATGAATTATGTGCTGCCATTAAAGATATCTTTGAAGATACAAGACTGATTGTTGAACCATCGGGAGCATTATCAGTTGCCGGATTAAAGAAATATGTCAGAAAACATAAAGATATAGATCATAGAAATAAATCATACATTCCAATATTGAGTGGAGCCAATATGAATTTCGATAGATTAAGATTTGTTAGTGAAAGAGCAGTTTTAGGTGAAGGTAAAGAAGCAAGTTTAGTGGTTAGTATTCCTGAAAGACCAGGAGAATTCGCTAAATTACAATCAGTCATTGATCCAAGAGGTATAACTGAATTCAGTTATAGATATAACAATAGTGATCCTGCTAACATTTTTGTTAGTTTTAATGTTGCTGATAAAGAAACCGATTTGGTTAAAATCATTGACACTATGAGGAATGAGTATGGTTATGAAGTTCATGATATTTCCGATAATGAAGTAGCTAAAAGTCACGGTCGTTATTTAATAGGTGGTACTTTCAATCAGCAGAAACTTCCAAACAAAATCGTTAGAGAAAGAGTTTATGAATTCGAGTTCCCTGAAAGACTTGGGGCTTTGAGTAAATTCTTAAAGTCTTTAAAACCTGATTGGGACATAACTTTATTCAACTATAGAAACCATGGTAATGATGTTGGTAAAGTTTTATGTGGAATCGTCACACCTGAAGATGTCACAGAAGAAGAATTTCAAGAATTCTTGAAAACCTTGGGTTATAGATTTGTTGATGAAACTGATAATATTATTTATAAAAAGTTTTTATCTTAGGATATATATATTTACAAGTATTGGATCATTCTGTCTTTCTCAAGAACTCTTGGAAAACATCATGTCCTACATGAACCCTACCACCAACCTTCATTTGTTTCTTTCCTTCCTTTTGTCTTTCCAACAACTTCTTTCTTCTGGATATATCAGCAGCATGTAACTTTTGGGTGACATCCTTTCTTCTTGCCTTTATAGTCTCTCTGGCTATAACTTTATTGTTGACTTTAGCTTGAACTGCAACTTCGAATAATTGTGATCTAAGAAACTTTTTGAACTTATCAACGTTTGCTCTTCCTTTCGATTGTATTTGTGATCTATGCATAATTTGTGTTAACGCATCTTGTGGTTCTCCATTAACACATAATTCCATTTTGACTACATCTGATTTCCTATATCCTTTATCCTCATAATCCAATGTAGCATATCCTTTGGTGCAACCTTTTAGTTTACCAAAGAAATCTTCAACTAATTGAGCTAATGGGATTTCATATTTCATCAAAACTTGTCCAGTGGTTAAATATTCCATCTCCGTTTGAACTCCACGATTATTCTCACATAACGACATAACAGCTCCCACAAACTCTTCTGGAACTGTCATTATAGCCTCAACAAATGGTTCCATTATTTGACCTATGTGTTGACTTAAGCTTGGGAATTGATCGGGATTAGTAATGATCTTCTCTTCTCCATTGGTGTATGCAATTTTATATGGAACTGTAGGTGCAGTCAAAATGATCTTTGAGCCGTATTCTTTCTCTAATCTTTCTTGGAACACAGTTGCATGTAATGAACCAAGAAATCCTAACCTCCAACCTAATCCTAAAGCCCCTGATGTTTCCTTTTCTAATGTTACTGATCTATCATTTAATACGAGGTTCTCAATATCATCATTCATGGCTTTGAATTCTGATCCATCTGCTGGAAATGCTCCCATAAAAACCATAGGTTTTGATTCTTCAAATCCTGGTAATGGTTCTAAACCTTCATGCTTACCTAATTGATAGAAAGTATCACCAATGTTAGCTTCACGAGGATTTCTCATTCCTGGTATAACATAGCCAACTTGCCCAGCTCGTAAATTGTCCATTGGTAATTTGTTAGGGTACATTATACCTACTTCCTTAATATCATATTTCTTACCAGTATGAGCTGACAAAAGTTTCATACCTTTCTTTATAACCCCATCAACAACATGAACTAACATAACCACACCAACATATGGATCATGCCACGAATCAACCAATAGAGCTCTTAATGGTAAAGTGGAGTCACCCGCAGGTGATGGAATATCAGTAAGAATCCTTGGAAAAATCTTTTCAACATTTAACCCCGTTTTTCCACTAACTGGTATACATTCATCACCAGGTAATTCGAACGTAGTTTCAACTTGTTCAACAGCTTTTGGGATATCAGCAGCGTCCATATCAATTTTGTTGATTATAGGAATCAACTTAAGTCCCATACTATAAGCCAAGAAGAAATTAGCAACGGTTTGGGCTTGTACACCTTGTGAAGCATCAACTAATAATAACGCACCACCACATGAAGCATAAGATCTTGATACTTCAGATCTGAAATCAACATGTCCTGGTGTATCAACCAAATGCAACAAAAAGTCTTCATTGGTCTTAGGGTCTTGATAGAACATTGTACACGTTTGGGCTTTTATAGTTATACCTCTTTCTCGTTCAACATCTAAACGATCTAACACTTGTTTATTATCACCAGATTTTATAACTCCGGTAAGCTCAAGAAACCTGTCAGACAATGTCGACTTCCCATGATCTACATGAGCCACCACACTGAAGTTTCTAAAGTTTTCTATTGGGATCTTTGATATTCGTTCTTGAATTGATTTTGAGTAAAGGTCTTTATCGACTGAATTTAAATTCGATGGGATGGGCTGGATAGACGGTGGGATAGATTGGACTGGTTGGGAATTATATATACAGGAATGTTTAAAAGTTCTATTTGTAACAAGGTGAAGATTACACCAAGGTCGAAGAAACTTTGGTGATGTGTTTATCATTATTGTTGCAAAATTTTTAGTACCAGAATTTAGTGAGAGTCGACCCAGATTTGTGCGAACATTAGTACCTCAGTATTATTAGTGCTATTAGTACTGTACAATGGTACTCTATCTATATAAGGTTAGACTGAAGCAGCAAACTCTTCAACAAACTTAACCAATTCTTCAACACTTTCCAACGAAACAGCATTATAAATTGAAGCTCTCATACCTCCAACACTTCTATGACCCTTCAAACCACTGAGACCTTTTTTACTGGCTCCCTCAAGGAATTTGGCTTCTAAATCGTCATTTGGTAATGTAAATACAACATTCATATTGGATCTCACTTTTGGATTAGTTACTGCTAAAGTATATACATTTGAATGTTTTAATAAAGCATCATATAAGATCTTAGCCTTTTGTTCATTGATTTGTTGAATATGACTAATACCTCCATTAGCTAAAAGCTTATCAGTAACTAATTTTAATATATGACAAGTAAAGATTGGAATTGTATTATAGGCAGAATTGTTCTTGATAACTGTTGGATAATGGAAAGCAATTGGTGGTAAAGGAACTCCCCAAGATCTTAATTCATCATCTGATGCTTGTTCAATTAAAGATTTCTTGATTATATAGATAGTTAAACCAGCAATCCCAACATTCTTTTGAGCACCTGCCATAATTAATCCATATTTGGAAACATCGATTTGTTTACTTAAGAAGTTTGATGACATATCAGCAACCAATTCAACTCCTTTCAAATAATCTTGGGATGGGATATCTTTAAATTCATTACCATTAACAGTTTCATTATCAGTAACATATAAATAAGTAGTATCCTCATTGAGAGGTTTCCATTCAGAATAAGGTGGAATGTCACCATACTTCTTGGATTTAGTATCAACCACAACTTCAGCATCAAATCCTAATCTAACAGCTTCTTCATAAGATTTTTTTGACCATGTTCCAGTTATAGCATATGCGGCTTTACCTTTCTTACCATTATGTTTAGTAGCATAATTGGCAAATACATTATAAGCAATTGATGAAAAACCTGAAGTACCACCTCCTTGTAAAAAGAATACTTCATGAGTGTCAGGGATATTCAATAACTTTATTAAATTGGCTTTAGTGTCATCAATGACTTTAATAGCAGGTTTTGATCTATGAGAAATTTCACCAATTCCCAAATTTTCGTTATTGTAAGTAAGCAAATCAAGAGCTGATTGCTTTAACACATCTCCTGGTAATAAGGCAGGACCTGCACCAAAATAGTGTGGTTGTTCTCTTTCTAATGACATTAGTTAAGTTGTGAGTAGTGAGTAACTTGTGAGAATGAGTACTGAGTCATCGCGATTTAACACACGTACATTTACAGCTACGCAAAACACAAACGTACACCAGCCAAACACAAACACCACTAACACAAACACAGACAATTACTAAACCAAGTCATTCCACTAACCAATATCACAAATAACCATGAAAGATTTCACCAATTAAATTTAGCATAACAGCTCGAGGTGATAATGGTAATGAAGCCTTCTTATAAGTACTGAATCCTTGACAAACATGATACAGGAACGGTATGCAATCAATTTCAAAAACACTTTTCGGGACATCCAACTTGAAGAAAATATATTGGAAACTATCAGTAAGAACTCCCAAGTGAGCCCTTGCTATCAATATATTTTTCAAATGACCCTGTAAGATATCATTATCATCCAATTCACGTGACTTGGATTTGAGTTTAATAGGTCCTTTGTCTAATGATTTTATGACTGCTTCCAATGATCCTTTTTCTACTTGGCCAAAAACTATCCCTCTAGATTCATGTTGAAGAAATGCTAGATCTAATGGCTGATGATAGGTTACTGTACCCCCACGACATGGAATTTCTTCAATTACTTGTCCTTCAGTTAACTTTATATCTATTAGAAGGGGACATAAATCTTTGACAAAATTATAAACTGAATGATTGACTTGTTCAACAAGGGTATCCTTTGAGACGTGTCTTAAACCTTCTGACTTGTTGATTGGTTTAGGAGTTCTTTTTAATACTAAATAATTGATAAGTTGAAGCTTACCCGGGTCGTTCCAAAAAAATTGACCAACATACAGTAAGTGTTTATCAAAGAACTCTTTGAGTTTGGTTTCCAGCATTGGTTTCAATTTGAATTCTAAGTCTTCTATTTTTGATGGAATTTTTCTGTTGTTACCTGTATCAGAGCTCCTTACGCTACCTGTAACATTTGCAGAAGAATTAGATTCTTCGATTGGATTTGGACCAGATTTTGGGTTCGAGACCTTCAGAAGATCATTAGCTTTCTTATCCCTTACTTCATCACCAGCAAATCTCATATATCTTACGGGAAAGTTATTGATCACATTTATAAAAATTGGACTAAACATTAACTCTTCATGATCAAGAATTTCCTCTGAAAGCTGCTTACATTTTTCAAGAGTCAAGTCTGCCTCGTCATGAATATCCAAGGACTCTAAGACCTCTTTCAACAATGGATTCTTAAGAAAGTTATAGTCTGAAATTGGTGTGGCCATTATTTGATAATGTGTGTAGATTTTAACTAACCCCCGCACAGTTTATATACTGATCTTATCATCACGTGAGTGGGGTTATAAACGATAGAGTTAAAAGGGGTTTGAAATAGATGTTTTCAGTTTGGTAAGCAAGGCAAAGTATGTTCAGGGATATCCTAAGAGGTTACATTGCCATAGTATAAGAAACAAGATGGATATAAATCCGCACTTTTGCAACCATTTATTATTCGTTACTATTTCCCTTCTATTTACAATGGATAGCTGGAATGATCAACTGAACTCACTTCTAATCTTAACCCCACTAATAAAAAATATCACCTCAACATCATCATTATCCTCTAACAAACAATGCAAAACACACGCTTCATCATTAGCTAATAACAAAATTATAGTCTTACAATTGGCAATGATCTTTGATGCCAACTTCCAATCCTTAAGCTTTATAGTGATCTCTTTATCTTCAGATTCATCATCATCATCAACATTAGATTCGTCACGAGTATTGAATCGATTCAATGAATCAGTTTCAGGTATAGGTTTACGAATATCTAATTTTTCATTCCAACTAATTGTCACTTTGAATTTGTTCTCTTCCTGTAGTACAAACCCGAGAAACCCACCATGTCGTCTACTTACACGTAAAGTTATCAAATCATTAGAAGATTTGAACTTATCCAACCGTTTATAAGTTGACACAAACGTATTTGGTAGATTGAGAAGAACATCAACATTCGTCAATTCAGGTTCTTTCAATAGCATTGAACTATGGCTGGGTTTCAAAATCTTTACTGGGATCTTGAATGTATGATTTATAGTATTAGAATTGATATTCATATGTGAATAGAACAATGCTAAAGTAGCATTTCTCGATGTAGTTTGATTAGACTCATTTCCATTTAAATCTTTTTTCTGAAGTCTTAGATTTAAGCCATGACTATTGGCCTTTTCAAAATGTCGAAAGGCTTGTAATAATAATTCACCGTTCAACTCTATTAGAATATGATTATTATTTATGCTTTGTAATTCGATTTCTTCAAAGATCGATGCCATTTTTATCTTACACCAAATTTGAGGTTCTTGGGAGATACCGTCGTTATTGACAGCAATTACATAAAGGATGTCATGAGTAAATCTTAATATCAAGTTCTTCTTGTTGATAAGGGAAAGACTATCTTTAAGGGATTGGGGATTTTGGGTGAATAGTTTTAGTTTCATTTACGTGAGATCTATCACATTACTGAGATAGACACAGACATTGATAGACATTACAGACATTCTGAGATAGACGTGTAACCATTTGTCGTCTCGCATACCAACATTGACTATGCCTGAAACGCTTAAAATCGAAGATAGACTATCGAAGATAAACATTGATAATCTAGATGATAGAAAGAAGTCCAAGGAAACAACTATACCCAAATTGCCGTTTTTGTCAACGTCAAAAAGAGCCGAAACAAGAGCTATTTCAAGATCAGTATCTTCAACTAATATACCAAGTCTTCATATATCTAAGACACCATCACGAATAGCTAATAATAAGTCGTTGCTGACAGTCAAGAAACAAACCAAAGTGATATCACAATTGAATGAGCCAAAATCTGTTAACAGTACTCCTTTGTACATGAGAGATACTTCATCATCATTGAGAAAGATCAGTAATCCATTCAACACTTCACCAAGAATATCGCCCACAAGAAGTATTTCGACCACTTCTTACAGTACTAAGGAGACTCCAAAACCAAGAAGAATCACATCAATACCCAAACCGTCAGATATAACCAACAACTATGAAAAGAAATCACCTAAAAGATACGTATCACAGCCATTATCAACTCAATTCACTTCTTTATCTAAACCTGATGTTTATACCAGACTATACAATGATTCCAAGAAAACTATAAGGAAAAGACCTGACACAAAACCAAGAAAACCATCCACGTCTTTTGATATTGAAAAACCTATAGTTAAAGTTAAATGTTTATCTGAACTATATCGTCTTATATATGATGAAGATCCTTATTTATTTGAAAACACGATCGAAAATGATTTCACAGAGAATGAACCAGAACCTCCAAAAGAGTTCCAAGACGACCAGACCACTCAAAACCCACTTGATATCTATGAAAAAGGAGAAATCTTAAGAAGGAAGGATATCTACTTTACACCCAAATCTAAAGACAGCACCAGAAGTATAAATATAAGAAATTATAGTAACAATTATGGGTTTGATGATAAAACCGGTAATTATGTCGTTGTACCATATGATCATATAAACTATCGGTACCAAATATTATCCGTATTAGGTAATGGAGCTTTTGGGAATGTAGTTAAATGTGTTGATAAGAAATATAAAGGAAGAACTGATAAAATCGTTGCTATCAAGATCATCAAAAATGATTTGAATTGGTCCTTACAAGCCATTTATGAGATTAAAATGTTGAAACATTTAAATGGTGATACCATGACACAACCGGCTGATAGTTCATACATCAAAGATTATGGTAATCGTAATTGTCCGGTATTAACTTATTATAATCATTTCCATTTTAGAGGTCATATGTGTATAGTAACGGAGCCATTATCAATCAACTTATATTCATTATTAGAGATAATAAAATTTCAAGGATTGAGCTTATCATTACTTAAAGTATTCATCAAGAAAATCCTTATGGGGTTAGAATACATTCATAGTAAAAACGTTCTTCATTGTGATATTAAACCCGAGAATATCATGATCAAGTTACCACCACATTTTGATATCAACGATACTATTGACGAGTCAGTGATTATTAAAATCGTTGATTTTGGATCTTCGTGTTTTTCAAATGAAATATCCTACACGTATATCCAGTCAAGGTTTTATAGGGCGCCCGAAATTATTGTTGGTGCTAAGTATGATAAAATGATTGATATTTGGTCAATGGGATGTATAATAGCTGAGTTGTTCACTGGTGATCCATTATTACCAGGTAAAAATGAATTAGAACAAATTGGATTAATCTTGGAATTATTCGGAAGTCCAAACTCGTCGTTGATTCTACAACAAAGATCACAATTAATGAAGTCAATTACGGATCAAAAGTCTACGAATAAGATCAATGACTCTTCAAATCCTTCCTTAAAGGGAATAGTGCCTGATGAAAAGTCTGTTAAGAAAACTTTACTCTACACGTTGTTTGATATGGAAGGTAAGATAAATATGCAGTTCTTGAACATGAGAATCAATGCTATTAACAATTTACCAAGCAATCCAAATTTCACTCAATCAAGGAAGCACTTTAAGGCGTCATCTAAAAACTTGGAAGTAAGGTTGAAGCTAAGGTCATGTAAGGAGGACGTGAAGGTTGGGAATGACTTTATGAGGTTTATGAATAGGATATTCAAGTGGAATCCTCAAGAGAGAGCTGACGCAAGGGGATTATTAGAAGATGAATTTTTGCAGTGACCGATGATAGTGACCGACGATGGTGAACCGTCTAAAGTGTGAACAAAGGATAAAGACGTTTGATCGTATAAAAGAATTCCGTAAATAGACCAAAATGCATAACAATAATAGTCCGTTCCTGTACGTACCATCTCAGCCTCGGTAAATCCACACCTGTTGCAAAATCTCATGTAATTCTCACACTCCACAAATCATCAGTTCGTCCCCATGTATAAGGAGAAAACCAATAGAATGCTTGAAAAAGCATATGAATCAACCTACCAACTTGCACAAGAACATTCTGGAAAGAATCGAGGATTGGCAGCTGGAACTGCTGCTGCTTTCATAAGTATGGGGATTGATAAGTTGAACAGAAATGATTCAAGCTTTGAGTATACTGAGGAAGAAATTGAAGCTGTTAAGGAAATGGCAGGATCTGCTGAAGAACAACAACAAAAATCAAATAATCATTTCACGGATAGGTTCCTTGAGAAGTTAGTAAGAAGTTCAATCACTGATGGATCAATTGATAGTGAAATCATTGAAAATAGAGTTAATGATAATAAGAGGAAAGATTCTCCTGGACTTTCATTCAGAATCTTGATTGGTAACTTTAAGAGATTAAGTTCTAAGATGACAGGGTTTTTTGCGGTTCAATATGGAATCATCCATATAATAACATGGAAAAGACCTACTAAAACTTTGTGTTTCTTATTCTTTTATACATCAATATGTTTATGGCCCCATTTGGTATTAGCCTATCCTTTATTATTTTTAATGTTCGGAGTATTGATCCCAGGATATGTTTACAGACATCCAATGCAAACACCTGAACTTATCAAAGTTAAAAAGAGAGGACAATCGATTTGGGATTTCTTTAGTGATAGTTCATCAACTAGTATTGTAGATGATTTAATAAGTGATGAGATAATGGATAGGATTGATCATAATGATTATAAATTAAGACCTTTCAGTTCAAGATCATCTGATTCTTCAACTTTGATTCCAACCACCTCGTCAACATCATCATCTCCAACTGCTTTAAATACCCCAGAAGAAATTCAAGCTCATAAAGAAAAGAAGGATCACCATAAACGTATTAAGAACCAAATGAACCTTTTAATGAACATGAGAGATTTACAGAACCTAACTACCGATGTATTGAAAGGCTTAGATAAAGGTGAGACGTTTTGGTATGATATTGCTGGGTTTAAAGATGAGAAATTATCGACATTGATTTTCTATGGGATGATGTTAGTAACTTCCATCATCATCTTTTTAGGTCAATTCATACCATGGAGATTGATATTCATTCAATCAGGATGGGGAATAATTTTGGTTTGTCATCCTAATAGTAAGAAGTATATTCTTGCTATTCAACCAAAGAAAAAGAGAGTAGTTAAAGAGACAGATGCACCAGAGTTACCAGCAAGGAAGGAATCAAATGGACCAGAGTTACCACCAAGAAAAGAAGAAAATGGACCGGAATTACCACCAAGAAGAGACGTTACACCACCATTACCTAATAGACCAAATAATGGCCTTATTGAAAGAAGTGATATTATAGTTGATGATGAGCCTGAAGTTAGAATCGTTGAGATCTTCGAATTACAATATAGATCACCAACTAGAGGTCGTTATGAATTATATAACTATTCACCAAAACTTTTCAGTATCAGAGATCATTTAAGAATAAGTGGTAAAACCCCACCAGGAGTTGACCATCTTTCAAAAGTTCATCCACCACAAGATTGGAAATTTGAAATGAGTTATATAAACACTTGGGCCATTGATGTTGACCCTAAAGAGTTCTTAGTCACGAGATCATTATTGAACTCTTCAATTCATCTCAAACAAAATGAAACTGAAGGATGGATTTACGATAATGCCAGTAGTGTACCAGATCTGGATTATATCTTCAGAAGAAGAAGATTATATAGGAAATGTTTTAGGTATGGTAAACAGCCATGGAGGCCAGAGCATTAGGTGGGATAGGACACAAAAGGACACAAAAGGACACAAAATGTATAGGAAATATATTTATTAAGGTTGTTGCGACGTAGCTCGTACAGTGCAGAAAAATCGACAGGTGCGACTTAGATTCATGGATTCGTTCACTGATAGAGTAAGAACATTCGATGCATTTCCTAAAGTTGATTCTCAACATACAGTTAGATCAGCTAGGGGTGTGTTGTCAACTTTGGTAACATCGTTTCTTACCCTCGGAATTATTTGGATCGAAATTGGTGGATTTCTTGGTGGATATGTTGACCATCAATTTGTAGTTGATGATCAAATACGAACAGATTTATTAATAAATCTCGATATGCTAGTAGCAATGCCATGTGAGTTTATCCATACAAATGTTGTTGACATCACAGATGATCGGTTTTTGGCGGGTGAAATGTTGAATTTCCAAGGTGTAGAATTTCAAGTCCCACCATTGTTTGTGTTGAATAATGAAAATGATGATCATGATACTCCAGACTTGGATCATGTGATGCAAGAGAACCTTAGAGCTGAGTTTAGTATTCAAGGACAAAGAATTAATGAAGGGGCACCAGCGTGTCATATATTTGGATCAATACCTGTAAATCAAGTAACAGGTGATTTCCATATAACTGCTAAAGGGTTTGGTTATAGAGATCGTCTGTTTGTACCACAAGAACAATTAAACTTTTCCCATGTCATATCTGAGTTTTCATTTGGGAACTTTTATCCATTAATCAATAATCCTTTAGATTTTACTGGTAAAATTACTAACGAGCATTTTCAACTGTATAAATATTTTGCCAAAGTCGTGCCAACAGCATATGAGAAATTAGGAATGTTTATTGATACCAATCAATATTCCTTAACTGAGCATCATAATGTTGCACACTTGAAAAATGGTAGACCAGATCAAGTACCAGGTATTCATTTTAAGTATGGGTTTGAACCTATAAAATTACTTATACAGGAAAAGAGACTTCCGTTTATACAATTTGTTGCCAGATTGGGAACAATCATAGGAGGATTGATGATATTGGCTGGGTACTTATTTAAGTTGTACGAGAAAGGATTAAGGTTATTGTTCGGACGGAAATTCACTGAGAGAGACACTGAGAAGAGACAAGGAGGAATTTTGAATTGATTAAGGTTTTTATGGTAGCAATAGTAACAATGGCAGGGGGTGCACAAATAGATAAGAGTGCTAACACCCAATAACTAAAAATTAGTAAATAGACGTATGTCGTAGAGACCGTATACACATACACCCATACACTGTAGAAACTCTATACAGCTACACCGTAGGCCCTACCCCAACTTTCGCATAACCGAACCATCAGTGTCCATAGGTAAACCCCACCCGCATCTCAACCTTACACCGATGCCAGTAGAAGGTAAACCTATTAAAAGGTCACGGAAAGGGTGTCATAACTGTAAGAGGCTAAAGATCAAGTGTGACGAGGCCAAGCCTAAATGTTCTTACTGTATAAAGACCAATGTTGATTGCGATTATTCCATAAAACTTACTTGGGGTGGTAGACCATATAAAGACGTTAGTAAACGTAAGAACCTATTCCAAAACATTGTAAGTTCGGAAGATGATAAAGGGAGGAAGAAGAAGAAGTCTAATAACTTGAAGTTTGTAAATAATGAACCATCACCAATGACTAAGTCCAATCTGCTTCAAAATGATGGATATAGTTTAAGGTTGGATACTACTAGTAGTGATAGTGCTAGTGTCGGCTTAAGTAATAGTTCAAGTAGAATGGAGACCCTTGAAAGTATACCATTTGGATCAAGTTCAAGTCTAAATATGGTGAATTCAGGAGTAGAAAGAAATGATTCCATCCAGTCCCAAATTGAAGAACCCCAAAAGTTTAAAGTAGAAAATGAAATATTTGGAGGTTCTCCAAGATTATCAGAGTATCTCGATCATAATATCAATGATGTCCAGATTCAAGAACTTCCACAATCCACAGATGGGTCACAACCATCGAATGTTAATGGTAATCCTAATGATCCGAATATCATCACATCGTTTTCTCCTACATTACCATCGGAATACTACTCCGATGTTAAATCCAGAAACAAACTCAAATCCAAAGATTCATATACTTCACTTCTTAATGCTATTCCCAACCTATCGAATGGGATTGAAAGCTTATCAAATGCTCTAGAGAATGTCGCTGATGGTGGAATGCAATTTGGATTACAAAACTCAGAGATATTTAATAGATTTCTAAATAACATGGAATCTCCAAATATCAGTGATATAATGGTGAATTCACCAGATATCAATGATATTGATTTTTCTATGGATTTAGCCAAAAGTCAACCATACATGAAACATAGTCCTAGAACTCCGGAATTTCAATTCCTTCATAAATATTCAAGAAAGGACGATGGTTCTATAAGTAGTAGTTCACCTAATGCTGAAGAAGCTGCCAATAACGTATTGCATGCATTTGATTCCATACCACCATCATTATTGCCATTCCCAGAACTTCTTAATAATGTCCCTTACTATAGACAATTAATGCATTTCTGGGTTAATACCGCTGCTGATAATTTAGTACCAGCTCCAAAACACATTTATAGAGAAAATCCGTTTAAGGTCTTATTGCCACAAATGGCCATGGAGTATCCTGCAATTTTGACTACGTTATTAGCATATGCTGCAACATCTATAGCACTGATAACTAGAAGTGAACCACCCACTGATATTGTGGATCATTTAGTATCCAAAAGTTGCAACCAATTACTTAAAATGTTAAATGATAAAGATGAAGCAACTTCAGACGGGACCTTAGCAACAGTCTTATTATTATCATGTTATGAAGTTTTAAATACCAATAATTTCGATCGTCATAGAGCTCATACTTTAGGAGCTGGGCAAATAATTAAAGCCAGGAAAATTATAAAACCTAAATCTACATCACCAACTGATTCACCAGATTCAAATTCCTCATCGAATCTTGGAACTGAGAGTGATATAGCATTCTTTTTAATGAGATGGTTCGCATATGTAGATGTTATAGGAGCATTATCAGCCACTCATAATGCTCAATATTATCTTAATGGTGATGAAAATAGTAAATACGAATTAGGTGAATCGATTTCAAATTATTCAACTTCAACTATGGATTTATCAACCATAAGTCCTAAACGAGATATTGATTATCTTGTTGGATTTGATTTACAATTCTTACCAATCCTAGCAGACTTGGTATTTCTCATTAGGAAGGTTGATAGTCATTTCCAAGATAGGCCAAGGCACCAATTGCCAGTAGAATTTATAACGAAAGCATTGGAAATCAAATCCAATCTCTTAAAATCGTATGAACAAGGTGAAGCAAGACGTCAACAACGTCTTGATAAATTAGGAGGGTTTGTGGATGACCCTAAAAAGACTAAGAAGTACAAATCAATGGTGAAACAGGATTTTGTATTAAGGTGTACTAATAAATTTTTCTTCAATATGGGACTTTTAAATTTGAATAGAAGGGTTTTACAAATCCCTAGAGAATCATTCATAATCCAAGAATTGACCAATGAAATCGGATCAATCTTAGAAGCTAACATTCCCCTGGGGTCATCAGCAGAAATCTGTTCAATTTTCTGTTTGTTTTGTGCTGGTTGTGATACATTAGATGATCATATGAAAGAATTGTTCAAGGGAAGATTCACTAGGTTATCAGAGGTTGGGAATGTTTTGGCTACCAAGAGTTTAAAGATTATGGAAAGGTGTTGGGAAACAGGAGAGGATTGGATCACAGCATCCAATAAGTTGGATATTGATGTGACTCTTTTATAGATGGACTCTTTATAGGATGGGACAGGATAGGTTAATAAATGCATGGTATTCTGTGTTTGCTGTTGTGTTTGTGCTCTGTGGTTGCTTTTGTGTTTGTGTTCTATGTTTGCTTTTGTGTCTGTGTTTTGTCTCTTGCACATCTTTGTACCTAGCCTTCGCTTACTCTACGAGTCGCATCACATCTTTGTACCATCGCGTCTGATCCAATGTACCCTAAATATACTGAAAAACCTCCCGGGTATAATGGACTAATACATGTCCTAGAACGAGCTAAGAACGACATAAGCAATGATGAGTTACAGCGAAATGCATTGGTTGGAAGTTTATCGTTCTTAAAAGATAAAACTGATCATCATTGGTTTTGTGATCCGTTTCTTTATCCTATGGCAGAATATACCTTAATCCTCTTTTCTTTACCAAGCAATGCAGGATGGACCAGAGATGTCATAAAGAATTGTATCACAGAGTGTAATGATTGTAGTGTTGGGTTCAATAGAGCAAAAACTGAATTGTACTATACATTTGCTGTAGATAAGAAGGTTCCAATAGATAGAGTTAGAAAAGTGATGTATACTATAACTGATTGGGAAATTGAGTTTATAAAGAAAGAAATCAATGATGATAACTATAGGAAGTACATGGTGTTGTGTTTACAAGATCCTGATATTTTCAGAAGAGATTTGAGTTTGAAATTGTGGTTTAAGAGAGATTTAGTCCTTGATAGGCTAGTTCCAGGGTTAATAAAGTTATTATTTGATGATGATTTGAATTTGAGGGATTTAGCTGTAAAGAGATTGAAGCAGGTTCTATCTACTGCAAATACTACAAAGTCCTCATTAGAGACTCCAACTACCACAGGGAATAGCGTAGTGGATACTCAACTAGGTATCAATAATGCCCTAGAATTTTCAAAACATCTTTATGATATACAAAAACAAGAATTCTATTCCGATAATAATGCATCCAATTTTTGGAGAAACTGTACATATATATTGAATTACTACGGAAACAAGTTCTTGGAGATCTTCGATACACCAAGAGACATCGAAATATTATCACCGTTTGATAAAGTCAGATACTTTGGGTTATTAAGAGTTTTCAGGAACCATCTTATTGCTAGTGTTGGTCCACCCCTTTCCAATGGACTTGTATTCTTTGAAACGTTACTTAACGTCTACAAGAGTGAGTTTTGGAGCTTATCCGATATTCTGTTTGTTGGCTACTTGGATATGATCTTTAATAATAATAATCTAAAGTTATACTTAACTAAACTTCAGAATGATTCATTGATCAATTGGGTGTTAAGTCTATGGAAATCTTTAACTTCGAAAGATAAAATTGTATGTTGTATAAGAGCATCCAATTATTATTTGACAATTGCTAGTCAAAGTAAAATCACAGTTGATCTTTCACCGATCTTTGAAATCCTTAATTCCACATTTGTTTTCACTGGTTCTGATGATATTGTTAAGTTCAGAGACTTAAGAGCAATTATTGATAATTATTCCTCTATAATAATTCAATATGCTGAGTTGGGTAATGTCAATTGTATCAATGTCATCAATACTTCTTTATCTTTTGATTTGTCAATTTTATCAACCAATTCCTTCAATTTATCAAGAAAGAAATCTCCCACTGTTTCTGATTCATTTCCCTTATTATGGTCTGGAATAGTCAAACTTAACTTTTCAAAACAAAACCTTTCCCATTTATTTGAAAAGCTCATCAATGCATGTACTGTCGTTGACTTTACACCTCCAACGTTCAAGGATGAAGATAAACTGCTTAAAGGCTACTTCAAGACTCACAATGATCAAGTTGAATCATTTAGTAATTCTCTTAACTCCATCTTAGAGAAAATATCGATGTTAGAGTCCAGCAAGTTGTTTGAAATATTTAACATGAAATCTTCCGTGGTTGGATTCTGGTCTTGCTTATTCACTAGTTCATTATCTCAAACAACTTTAGACATCATATACCAAACGTTTGATATGGAAGGTAGATTTGAAGGGTTAAATAAACTCTTACAATATTCCTTAGCTAACTGTTTGAATGGGATCAATAACGTCATAAAGAAGCTTATTCATTTGGAAGCTTATGAACCAATTCCTAAAACCGTAAGATTCATCATGGACATAATCAAGATCTTGACTGATACTAATGGGTTACTTTTGGGCTATGTACCCAGTTCTGAAGAACAAGAATTACTTATAGAATTATGGGATAATTGTTGGAAATTAATGACTCTGTTGTATCGTAAAACCTTGCAATGGGCTGCAGTTTATTACTCCAATGAGTTAGTTGAATTTACCAGAGATACTTTAGATTTAAGTCATTTGTTGTTAGATAGTTTTGGGACATTTATTGATACCATCAACCAACCAGATCAATCCAAAGACCTTCTAAACAAAGTAATGAACGTGTTCAGTAGTATTGTGGTATGGTTGAGATTAAGTGATCCTAGTTTATTAAAATCTTGTATTGAGTTAGTATTTAAAGGATTAGATTTAGCCAAATCCTATGATGTTGAAGTAGATAAAGTATTACTTGTGACATTACTTAAGTATTCGCTCAAGGTCAAGAAGTATAATAACAAATTAACTGAACCACAAACAGCTGCAATTTTTAAGAAAGTTAAACAAATTGATGATGTTTTAGTTACTGAAGTTTTTGAAGAGATTGAAGCTGAAAAAGCTTCAGCTTCTTCATCTAGAGGTACAACCCCTACTCCATCAACCTCATCTAATAAAGTTCAACCTAAGATAACATCATTCACTACATCTACTAAACCGGTTGAACCTAAGAAAGAGAAACCTTTATCACAATTAGACATAGCCAGATCAATGATCAGTAGTAATAGGAAACCTTCTCAGCCAATTAAAGCCCCTGCACCACCAAGAGCCCCTGGGTTTAATCCTAAAACCAAGTCAGCTAATCCAACTGAAGTCAGATCACTTGAAGAAGCCAGGAAAAGAATGCAAGATATGTATAAAGGAGGAGATGATGAAGTTGATTCATCAGATTTATTTCTTAAAGCTAAAAAGCCATCTAAAGCCATCCATGTTGATATTCATGGACGTCCTATTAAAAAAGCTAATATGCCTGAAGTTGATCTTAAACTCATTGAACAACAAAGAATGGAACAACGTCTTAATGTTGATATAAGAAGTCTTTATCAAACAGTTTTGAATTGGAATTATTCCAGTACTGAATTTGATCAGAGTATTTTCAAGCCTGAACCAACAAAGGAATCCTATAACGATGTCAATGATTATACAAGAACAGCAGAACCACTTTTGTTGTTAGAGACCTGGTCACAAATCCAATCTTGTAAAGATAGACAACAAGAGAAAGTGTTTGAATTGTTCATAGGTAGAAGAACTTTAACTGATGGATTCTTTGATCTTAGTTGCTCAATTGAAAAGAAAGTTTTAGGTGATATAAAGTTGACCGACACTGATTTAATTGTCTTGTCTAATAGTGCCAAACAATCCGTTGAATTTCAAATTCCTGGATCAATTACTACGTTAGCTAAAGTTAAAGATATCAAATCAGTTAATGCTGAAGTAGCAGACGTAACATTAAGAATCTCATCCAATGGACCAATGTTGAAGAATCTTACACATGGAGCTTTAATCAATGGTATGAAAGTCATGCCCATGGTTACTGTTGAAAGGGAATATTCATCATTAAAGGGATTGAAATATTATGATTTATGTGATGAGATATTAGGATCTAAGGCAGCAAAACCAGCCGCTATACCACAACATAAGATTCAACAAGCAATTGATACGTTCAAAGTCAATTCATCACAAGCTGCTGCAATTCTAGGAACTCAGGATTCTAAAGGATTTTCATTGATCCAAGGTCCTCCTGGTACTGGTAAAACCAAGACTATTCTTGGGATAATCGGGTATAACTTACAAGAAGAAAAAGACAAATCAACCATTAATCTAGTTAAAGATAAACGGAAAACTGAAGACAAGATTTTAATCTGTGCTCCCAGTAATGCAGCTGTTGATGAATTAGTATTAAGAATCAAGAATGGAGTTTTGAATAGTTCTGGTCAATTAGTTAATCCAAGAGTTGTTAGATTAGGACGTAGTGATGCTGTAAATTCTGCTGTTAAAGATTGTACTTTAGAAGAATTGGTTGATAGACAATTAGCATTAACAGCTCCTGAAGCCACATCAATTGATAGCTCTACTAAACAAGAGCATATCCGTCTTACCACAGAACGTAATAAGTTAATAGCCAAGAAGAATGAGGCAACCAATAGTAAGGAGTTAGAAAATATCGAAAACCTGATCAGAGACATAACTAAACGTAGACATTTACTTTCCCAAAAATTAGATCAACAAAGAGAACAAGCCAATGTTAATTATCGTACAAGAGAAATTGAAAGAAGAAATGCTCAAGCTAAAATCTTAGAAGAAGCCCAAATCATTTGTTCCACATTATCAGGATCAGCTCATGACTTCTTAGCAAGTTTATATATGAAGTTTAATAAGGTAGTTATTGATGAAGCATGTCAGTGTGTGGAATTATCATCAATAGTTCCATTAAGGTATGGATGCCATCAATGTATCATGGTTGGAGATCCAAACCAATTGCCTCCAACGGTAATATCACAAACAGCTGCTAACTTAAAGTATGATCAAAGTTTATTTGTTAGGATTCAAAAGCTGAACCCTTCATCTGTTTATTTATTGGATGTTCAATATCGTATGCATCCATATATATCTCAATTCCCAAGTAAAGAGTTTTATAACGGTAGATTAAAAGATGGTGATAATACCCTTCATGATAACCAAAGACCTTGGCATGGTAATGGTATTTTGACTCCTTATAGGTTCTTTGATATCATTGGATCTCATCAACAAAATGAAAGGTCCAAATCTCTTTTCAATACTAGGGAAGCTAATGTTGCTTTACAATTGGTTGAAAAGATTATGAATTTCCTACCAAGCAAGGAATTTTCTGGTAAAATCGGGATCATTTCTCCTTATAAGGAACAAATCCGTACGTTAAAGCAAGTATTTATCAATAAGTTTGGGGCCCTTATATTGAATGAAATTGATTTCAATACTGTTGATGGGTTTCAAGGACAAGAAAAGGATATCATTATAATGTCATGTGTTAGAGCTAATGAAGCAGGAGGAGTAGGGTTTTTAAGTGATGTTCGTCGTATGAATGTTGCGTTAACTCGTGCCAAATCTACATTATGGGTTTTAGGAAATGCAGCATCTTTAAAGAGAAATAAGACTTGGAAGGACTTGATTGAAAATGCAGATTCTAGGAATTTATTATCTGAGGCTGCTAGTGGTGTTTTGGATAAGATTAGTTTAGAGAAACCACTGAGGTTTGAGAGTAAGCAATCTGATGTTAAGATTAAGGAGAAAGAACCAAAAAAGAGACCATTGAAGGAGGATAATGGGTCTATAAAGAAACTTAAGGTTGAGAAGGAGTCAAATCATCCAAAGGCACAGGAAAATGGTAGGGTTAAGCCTGTATCAGGATCATTGCCTGCTAAGTCAGGGACATTACCACCAAAGCCTAATTTAAAAAACCCTGGTCCTGATCCTGGTACTCAATCTAATAACCAGCCAGATGAAATAGTAACTCCTAAGACCGACACAGCACCATCAGGATCAGCACCAACTACAGCACCTACCAAATCTGGTACATTACCTAAAAGGTCAGGCACACTTCCACCAAGACCTAAAAAAAGTAGCATCTTCATACAAAGAAAAAGAAAATTTTAATATATGCATAACCTATTTACATTCTATACCCTTATTCTCCCTTTAATTTATTTGCTCTTGTGGGCTGTTCTCTTATGGACTCTTTCCTGTCTGAAATTGACGACGGCTTCTCCTTAAGCACCTTATGTTCTATGGCATTGGAACTAACATTATATAAATAATCTGATCCTGAATTAACAAATTTGGTTTGTGATTTTGTGGCTGGAACAGTGCTGAAACATCCTTTACGTTTAAATTTCAATTCATATTGTTGCTTCTGTGGTTCACCATTTGGGATCATAGAAAGTGCTCTCAATAAAGCACTGGCTTCATTCTCAACTAAGTTTAAAAGACTTTCATCATTGGACACGTGACTAAGAGTCTCTAACAAATCATTTAGGGATTTAGTTAAAATGTTGTTGATCAATGTTTCAGGGTTCTTTTGACGTAAACTGTCTTCAAGTTCCAACTCTCGTGATTCAAGTAATGCACTGGTGTCTCTCCATATTGCTCCATACTTATGAAAAACAGTAGACATATGGCCTGTTTTGTTGGATAGTTCAAGGTATCCATCACTTTTAGTCTCTAAGAATGATAAAATTGGATTCAAGTTGATTTTGGAGGTTATGGTGTTGGTGATATCATCGACTTTGGGGATACTAGAATTGTTTTGTTCTAGTAAAGGTTTTATGTAGTATTCATAAATCTGGGCTAGTTGGGATTTGACTTTCTCTGAAGTTTGTAGACCTTGGTTAAAGCCTTTGTTATATGGGTCGGCGGTATGTTCATTGATTGGTGTTGGGTTGAATGGTTGAGAGTCTGGGTTATATGGTTGGGCTCCAATTGGATCATATGGCTGAGCTCCTATGGCATTGGATTGCTGAGTTCCTATAGGATTCGATTGTTGATCGTCTATAGGATTGGATTGTTGATAGTCTATAGGATTAGACTGCTGTTTTGCTATATGATCAGAGACAACCAACCTCTCCTTAGGACTCTCCACCCGTCCCAGAACCTTCTTATAATAATCAGCAAAACTAACATTGACAGGACTTAACTTTATCATCTCTTGAGCCTTGATTTCATTCAACCCATTAGATTGAAGCGTATCCAAAATAACAGCTTCTCCCTTCTTATCTAATTCTTGAAATGCCTTTACAAACCTTGAGGTTCTACTTTCAAGTACGGATGTAGTATCATCAATTTCATTACTTAATAAATTCTTCTTAGCCCTTAGATTCATTAACTTCAATTCTACCTCATTAATCTCTTCATCTAGACTTCTATTATCATCAAGCAACTTTCCAAGCTTGATACCGTATTCATTATCATCACTTTTAATCGATTGTATCTTCTGTAAAAGCTTTGTACGTTTATCATCCCATTTCTTGAACTTCTTACACATGCTTGAATTGTAAGTCGATTCCTTATCGTACAATTCATGTAAGGAATATTGATTTTCTGATAATTGATGAAATATTTCGCTTATATTAAAACGGATCTTATTAAGGTTATCACTACCGTTTTCCAATGCTAATTTGTGAGCTTTTATATTATGAGAAAGACTATTAGACAAGCTATTGAAAGTCTCATGTAAGTACCTTATGGGTGACTCATTGGATGTGATGTGTAGACTGTATAACGAATCAGATGTTTCTGTCAGTAATGATTCAGAAGAATCTTTCTTTGCAGTTTCTGTTGATGTATATAGATTTGGAGTATATGACTTAGACTTGATGATTGGAGTTTGAGTTTCAGGTAATGAGTTTGTGGATGATGTTTGTGACTGCAAAGGCGAATTTATATGTGAAGAGACTCCATTTATATGTGAATGGAGTCCGTTTCCTATTGGTGAATTGGTATTTGACCGTATAGGTGAATTTGAATGGGATTTGGGTGATAATGTATGTGACCTTAAAGGTTCATCAATTGGTAAGTTTTGAGCCAATAGTTCTGGCGATTCAGGAGATAGGAATTCGGCAGGATCCAATTCTTCATCACTCGACCTACCATCTGGAACTCTTGGTACGGTTGGCACCGTGGATGATAAACTTATCGATTCATAGATTGAATTACCCTTAAACATCCTTATCTAGCAAATGCGCGGCTTGAAACTTTACAAGTAATGGACTCAACTCTGAGTGATATATATCTCATAGATAGACAAAGTAAGTACCATCAACCATAGTTCATGAGGATTTGTACTAACAGTAGAAAAATATGAACCAGTAGAACCATCGCCAACTCGAAATTTGCTTAAATTGTATGGATTAGAACCAACAGCTGATGGATTAGCAAGAACTAATAGAGACGGTAGTAAGAAGGTAAGACTAAGAAAATCATATAAAAAACATATAGCGGATTTACCCGGTAAGCACAATATCCCACCACCAAAACCTCTACCTAACGGATTGGTTGATCCAATGATTGGACAGGCTCCCAACATAATAAATCCAATAGATCCACAGCTATTACAGAAAGCATTAGATTTTGAGAGACTGCACCAAAACGGGCTACCAGGAATCGATAAGGCCGATTTGGCAATTGGACAAAGTCAAGACGGATCTACACGGAGAGAGGATGGGTCTGATGATGAAGATGAGGGAAGAAAGAGAAAGAAGAAACAAGTTAATGGGGATATCAAGAGGCAACATATATGACGAGGTTAGTGCGTGGTGGAAATGCTCCAGCCTGAGGGAAAGATTAGTGCGAAGCAGTAGCACGAAGCGGTAGAATTAGCACGAAGCTGGCTCAAATTAGTGCGAAGCTGGTAAAAAACAGTTGGTAAAGCTAGAATAGCCTGTATATATACACAGTCAAAATTAATTTATTATACATAATCTACAATGTAATACCCTAGAATAATGCCCTACACTAACCTAAGTATCTTCTCTCAACTCATTTATCAGAGTGAAATTAACATACCTCTTTAATGGTCTTAACGGTTTACTTACAACCTTCCTAGCTTTACTAATTGTCATCATATTTCTCAACAACCCTCCAGCATGACCCATAATCGCTTTCAACAAAAGCTTTTTCAACATCATAGTTAACTCCAACACCGAAACAACTTTCTTTTGTATTTTGACTTCAGGTAACACGAACTTGAAATCTGTTACGTTCAAAAGTCTCTTATAACCTCCTTTAAGTTTAAGTGATACAGATAAAGCAACTGGATTGATTTTCAAGTGGTTAATGGAAATGAATCTCTTAGACCTATAGATCATATCCTCCACTTGTTGTTGGTTCTCTTGATCTGTTGAAGTATGGGATGATTTTATATAAGATTTTCTATCAAACCTTACCCCATAAGTTTGATCAGGAGAAGTATCAGAAGACTCATTATCAGATCCAGTAGTGGTAGATTCATTATCGTCGGTTTCTTGTTCAGAATTTGAATCTGATTGAATCTCTTCTACTCTTGCTTCTTCATCATTATCGTGATCCAATAAAGGACTTTCATCAATGTTTTCCAAGTCAGTTTTAAAGATATAATTCATTAACCTCTTCCCAGTCTTTTCGTCCATTCTTAGACTTAAAGGTTTGGAGTTTATTTCAAAATTATCAATTAATTTGATACCTCCAACATCCTTATACATTGACCAGTTTACCGTTATTAAATTATCACTAAGCTCTTTGTCCTCAGTATCACTAGACCTACCTTTAGAATGTAATGGTTCTAAAAATGCTGGGAACCTGGAATTCTCTAATAAGTTAAACCCTTGCATCATCATAATCTCAATATGATTGATATTAGAATCATCCTCATTAACAGTTCTATGGAATCTTCCTTGAGCCATAGCAATGTCAATTATAGGAGTTCTATCATCTTCCAACATGTGTAGGATAATTTCATCAGTATTAATGATCCATTCAGCTTTTGGTAAAGTCGAAGTATCACCTTGGAAGTTCCCTGTTAACACTGAATGCATCAACAAGTTAATTTCAGTTATGATCTCATGTTGTAATGATTTTATTGAAAGATAATCATTCAAATCTTCATTACCAAGTAATCCTTGACGGAACTTATAATTCCTACTCATAAATTCAACAACTCTTTGATAGGTATGAAGTTTCTTGATTCTTTCATAAAGTGATGATATATCTTCAAAATCAATTGAAAACTTCAACTTCTCTAATTTCTCAAGGTAAAGTTTATTACTTGGTTCAGTGTATATCAACAAGTCCATGATGATGAGATAAAGTGTATAATATTGAGACGATGTTGAACTAACAACGATCTTAGGTATATCAACCCTGAACTTTTGTAAGGTGTTATCAGATTGTGCTTGTTGATCTTCATCTTCAACCCTCAAGCTCTTACCTAACGGTTTCTGTTGAATGTAAGTGATCATACCTGATATGTCTTCAATTATCAAATTCTCTTTACCAGCTAAGGAACCATCTTTACAAACCTCAAACCCTAACCATGGTGGCCAATTAGTTGATGATCCATAACAGAAATCATCAAATATATTGTAGTCCTTATAGTTATCTTTTTGGAATACTAAAGCATTGGTATTCTCAAGCAAGACCCCATACCTATTCTGTAACTCATCAATATCAAGCACTAACCTATCATTATTCTTTTCGTACACGGAATAAATCTTTGTATTGATCTTTGGGGTGCTTAAGATAATAATAGAATCATTAAACTCTTGACTTTGTAATTGGATCTGTGGTGATATGATCTCTATCAAATAGTCCAGAGTTAAATTCTCTGACTCGTCTACCTTAGTAAGAATGTCATCAAAATCATCAAGTCGTTGTTGACAATCACACTTATCATTAGGAGTACTGGAGTTCTTCGTATCTCTAAGAATTGATGAGAATTCAGATGATTGGTCCAATCCACTTCTATTGACAATCTCTTCCAATACGCTTATACTTTCGAATGATAAGTATCTCATCAACAGGGCCTGTGACCTCATATAATGAAGATACTTCATTAACAAGTTTCTATTGTTATTGTTCCATTTAAACAACATATGAAGTATAACGAACTTATTATGGAACTTGGCCTCTTGGTTTGATACTGACATTCTACGATCTTGATTGGTGAAGCTTTCTTCTTCTTGTTTAAGTGATTTCTTCTCTTGTTCTAGTACTTCTAACCTTCTAGCTAGATCATCAGTTTCATAGTCATTGTTTTTGGATTGTTGTTTCAATTGGTTGATCCTGGAATCTATAACATCCCTACGAGTCTTGAATCCTTTCTTCAGTAATTCTATAAGATCACTATTATCAAAGAATAAGTCTGGTTCCTTAAACCTACCATCAACTTCAGTATCTCTTAAGTATGAGAAACTCTCAGTGTATAGCAATGGGAAAATCGATACATCTCGTTTACAATTGATTATTGATGGTAAGAACGCATCTTCATAATCTTCAATGTCAAACCATTGTTTATCATTATCGAAGATTGTGAACTTGAAATTTTTAGGATCTTTCAAATCTAACTTATGATGATTAGTGTCTTGATTCTTATAGACGTTATAATCAAATTTAGCACTTAAGACTCTTAAATCTATTCCATCTAAATGAACATCACCAATATGGAAATTCATCTTCTTAACTTTTTCATTTCTACTTAAGTTTTCATTAACTGATATTCTTTCTTCTTTACGTTGATGTAAATCAACTATGAACCTATTCATTTTACCTCTTAATCCATAGCATTGAATAAAGTCATTGTGTTGATCTGGTTGTTCTTCTTCGTTACTTTCACCAGTTCCATCTAAATGATCGTCCCTATAAACATGTGACAAGAATAATGAATCTAGATTGAACTTGAATCGATTACTAACCAAATGTTGAGAAAACTTGCTGGCTTTTTTGGGTGAATTGAATATCTTTCCTTTCCTGATTGGAAGCTGGGTATTTCCTGAAAACAATTTCCACCATTTAAAGAAATGTCTGAACACTGCAGGTGAAAAATGGATGGTGTTGTAACTTTCATTATAATTGGCATCCAAACAGATCATCATATTGATATAATCGGATCTGAATCCTTTATAGGAGTCGTGGTCTTTTTTGGTGAATTTGGGGTTGAATAGGTTTATTTCATAATGGGGTTTACATTTTTCGGTTCTCTGTTTGTGGTCTTCCTCCTCTCCATGGCTCTGATCCTCC
This sequence comes from Yamadazyma cerambycidarum, assembly GCA_030574835.1. Lineage (NCBI taxonomy): Eukaryota > Fungi > Ascomycota > Pichiomycetes > Serinales > Debaryomycetaceae > Yamadazyma > Yamadazyma cerambycidarum. The sequence goes on from JAJMFR010000001.1 coordinate 783,726, forward strand.
TCCTGTCCAGGGCTCTGGTCCTTATCCCCTCCATGGCCCTCATCCTTCTGGCTCCTTTCCAAAACAAACCCTACCTTGAAATTCACTCCTCCACTCAACGACACCACCTTCTTCTCAAACACATCCCCCTTAACTCCCTTCACCGAATAATTCTCGTCATTAAGATAATACCCATAACATGAAGTGATGAAGTTCTTAGACTTCGTCAATAACGTCGGCTTGGAACTCTCTCTACACCAACTTATCAACGGTGCTGCTAAGTAATTTGGTATATAGAAATTGACCTTATCACTCTCAACATTACAGAATTGTCTTGAATCGTCGTTCTTATTTATGTTCCATACTACATGATCTTTGAACCTAAGGATAAACCCAGACCCTTCATTGAATATATCATAAGGATCAGTTGAACCTTTGAATGCAACTTCTAATGGTCCATTGTTACATTTTATAACAAACTTCCCATGCATTACTAACCTCAACTTATCCCAGAATCCTAGCTTAGTAGAAGGATCAACTGGTGGTTTTGAAAACTGATCGAAGTTCAACATCACTTGTTGGATCCCAAATTGAAATGATTGTCCCCATACAAACCTTGATGGTAAATGTGAAGAAAACTCAACATCAAGATCATGATAAAGTTTAACGGTAGCCAATGTCTTTTCAATCTCAAGGTTATAATATTTCTGTTGATGTTCAGGACCTGATAGACTGCACGAAAGTTTACGTATATGCTCAACACCAGTTACAAGGTTCTCACCAATAACTAAGTGACCTGACATCTTTACTGATGGTGTTTTACTTCTTGGTACGTAAAGTAAAGGCAAAGGATAATCCCTTAAATGGATTCTTAACTCTCCAAGTTTAAGGTCAATAAACGTTGGTATTATCAATGAGTATTTACTATCTTTAGGAAGGCCCTGCCCTATATCATATAAGAAATCGGGCAAGTGTGATAAATCAAAATGTGGTGGGGCTATAGTCAAATCTAAGTCGTCCATCATAACTGATAATAACGGAGCAAATATTGAAAATGGTTGTATACCTTGTTGGAACTTTGAGTCTAATCTTGATTCATTACCAAACAAGAATTTCTTATTCTTAACAAGTTCATCATTAAGTTCTTTTTTGTAGCATTTGACTTTTCTTATCCAGGACTTTGATAACACCTGTTGGATCTGGTAGTATTTTTCATCAATCTCTTCGTCACTATAATCCTTATGGTTGATAGTATCTTTAAAAACTTGATAATGATCTAATCGTTTCATTTGCTCGGTTCTACCCAATTGGAAGATCATATTCAATTGAGATTCGAATGGATCGTCTTCCATATTGAACATGAGTCTTGACGATTTGAAGTGAATGTTTGGTATTGGTTTTGGTATGGATTGTGATGGGTGAATTGTTAGGGCATTAGTGTCCTTGTGAGTAAGTACCTTGACAAGATGTTTGATGATCTTAATGGTTATCGACATATTATCAAATAATTTATAAATCACGTGTTTATGAGGTTGAATGATCTTAATAACTTCACTGGCTATTAGAAGATCCTTTGGTCTTTTGACGTTTACTGAAAAATTGACATCATCAACACAAATGATCCTAGTCCAATGATTCTCCAATGTTGGTGATACTGTTAACACTCTGAAGAATTTATTGTACAATTTTATATCATCATCCTTATAATTCAACCTTGTTTGATATCCATCGAATTTGAGTTTATAATTCTCATTCAATGTGAATGTTATATCAGCCTTCTTAAGTTTTAAATTCAAAGTTATGGCCTTTAAGAACTTGCTCTTAGTCAGAGTCGATCCCACGTTAAATTTCTCAATGTCTTTCTTAAATTTACTCTTAATCAATAGTATAGGGTTAACTATCTTTTCACGGATTAAATAAACACTTCCAATAATAATAAATACCTTGTAAGCATCCAAATTCCCTTTGAAATGGTCAACTTCACCATTGACGATGATTTTATGATTATCAGTAATGTTTGCTTCTACCAATGGAATATCCATAACCTTATGAGTTTTTGAATCAACTACTACCACTTCCAATGATTTAAGGGTCATGTGATTCTTCCTAGTGATATTAGTCAAAGTATCACTAGAATTATTGGATTTTATACTATTTGAAATGTTTGATGACGACGTAGATCTACTACCAATGGTGGTTGTATTCGCACTATCATTACTACCACCAGTACTTGAATCAGGTCCATTAAATTTCCATGTAAATTGTTGTAAGTTTACACAAACACGTCTCAAGTCATCATCATTAATAAAATCATCGATTTCAATGTTGTTTAATTGATCTGGGGGAATAAGGATTGATCTAGAACCAAACTCAAATCTCAAATCATTCAATTTGAACTGAACTTCAATTAACCAATCTGGTATTCCATCAACTTTACTTGGAGTATTATTACCGTCGTATTTGGTCTTGGTAATGACTTTATTATACCTCCGGATCATCGTATTCAAGTACGCGTTGGTTTTACCTAACTTTGTATCACTCTCTATTAACTCAGTGAGCTCATTCAAGATCTTGTTGATACCAATAACCACCGAAAAGTTTGATAAATTTATACGGAAGTTATCTAAATCCAAATCAACTTTAACCTTAAGATCGTTCAAAACTTGGATTTTGGTAGTTAAGTTCTTGATGGCCATAATCTCATGATTTATATAGTCATTGAATGATTTCTCAATGTAGGTAATAGAAGGATGAGATATTTGACAGTCTAAGTCATAAGATTGGTTAATTGTGAATATTTGAAACATTAGGGAATCGTATTGAAAGTTTAGAAGTTGAATTGAGCCTGTAGCGTTGTCTGAGTGTCTGAGGATGATTCTTGGTTGTTCTATAATGAATTTGACATCAAGGTTTGGGTAGTAATCATTGAGGTACGACCAGAACTTTTGTTTCAAGGTAGTGTTTTGTGACTGTTTTGCAGGTGGTTGGTGGGGTTCTGGTTGTTTTGTGGGTGGTTGGTTGGTTGGCTGTTTTGTAGGAGGATGTTTGGGCTCAGCAGTGCTATGGCCATGCCCATGTTCATGCCCATGTTCATGTTCATCATCGCTGAAATCTTCATTCACTAACTTCTTAAAAACTCCATAAACCCTCTTGAATATCAAAAACTTCCTCACCAACATCACATTGTAAAACACCGACAGAATAATCATCGAATCTAAATCAACAATAGGATTCGAACATGTGAAGAACATTTCAATGATACTATCTTTGAACCCTTCACCTTTGGATAATTTATGGAACAAGTTTCCCTTAAAGTTGAATGAATAGTTGGGGATGTTAACAATCTCAGTGACTTGCTTCGATATATAGCCATCAACTTCAGTTGAATCACCGTAATTTATGACAAACGATTGAATGGAGTTTAAGATGTTGACAGGTAAATCATCCGAAGGAAATAAGGCATGAAATCCTGCTGATGTTGATGATAACTTTGATAAGTTTAAATTAATGGATTTAGTGCAAATCTCCAAGGATGTTATAGGAAACGGATTATCTAAATATTGTTTAAAAGTTTGATTTGACTTACTGGTGATAAATGGAACTTCAAGGATATTGAAATTCTCTATGAACACATTGATATGGTCTATACTATTGTATAAAACCATCAATGTATCAGTTAGGGTTTGGAGTTTATCATGGTTTTGAGGTTTAGGCTCAGATGGCTGGAACACTCCTTCAATCTCTCTTATATAAAGTTTAAGTAATTTGAAAATCGATAATTTGAAATTGTCATTGAATAGTTTGATGCCAATGGTGTTGATGAGTCCCTTATGTAAGTTGATGATAAACTTCAAATGTAACGTTACAGTAGTGGTTGATAAAATTGGGAAATGATCAGGTTTCTTATGAACGTTGTGAATATTAATATCAGCTATCGATAATTGGAATTCATATTTCAAGTTGGTGGATATTTTATGAGATAATCTGGAACTGGACAGAAACTTCATAAATGATATTCTAGTGATAATATCATTCTCATAATAACTAGAATTCTTTAATTCAAATTCAAGGTTGGGTATATGACCTATAATGAACTTGACTATGATTCGACCTACTTTGTTGTGAGGATAAATATTCAAATTCAAGGGCTTTTTCTGTTTGGTTTTAGGTTGAGTCTTCTTCTTCTTATTATTATCTGTTTTATTTATCACCAAGCCATCTAAGATAAGCTTCCTACTATTACCCCATAATCTGAATCTGAAACTCTTCAAGGAGATTTTATACTTCCTTGTGTTGATGGTAATGTTATTGAACAGGATTCCATTGTTTATAGTTATTGACCCAAGGTATATACCAAATATCTTGTAAACTATGTACCACAATGCTACCCAAACAATCAAGAAATTGACTAAGTAAACAACAATTGAGTTATTCAATTCCTGAAACCATGACTTTCTCAGTCGTAGTGTATCCATAAAGTCCATAAAGTCCTTAGTCTTGTTGTGGGTGTTAGGGTTGAATTTATGACTATTTTGTGTTTTTCTTGCTATATAAACAGATGTTGCGACTATTTACGTTTCGTATTTATGCGTTGTGATTTTTGCAACTTTGAGAAGGGTAAGCTGAATATTTTAATAATATTTGAAATCTGTTAGGGGTGGTTAAGAGGTGGTTAGGAATGGGTACGAAAAGAGTAGACAATCGGAGGTACGAATAAGTTCTTGTTTTGTTTGGGTGCTTAGTGTGGTGTCTTTGAGGGATATCATAGATTAAGTGCTGTGCTGGTTATGTATATTTATGGTCAGGTAAGATATGTCTCATATTTAATTAATTCACAAATTTCACCTATAACCAGAAATTGTTTTAATTTAAATCTGTTAGGTCAAGTAATGAACTCTTCTATAACCATCATATCTACCGTCTCCTTCATTGCCTCCTTCAACATCTCATCATCTGTTCAAAGCCACCTAACCCTAAATAAACAACCCCCACTAACCATCATCACGTGCACAAATACAGGGCTTTCTCAAACTCCCAAGACTGCGATATTTATAGTGTGCATCTCATTTTCTCATTCCTGCCCTCAATCCTCTCTCTCACTAACATCATTAATGTTAGTCGTGTCTTTATCCACCTCTATTGAGAAAAAACTTCTCTGGAAATTTGAAAAATTTTTTATAATCATCAATTGTAAAAGTATGTTAATATTATATAACAAATAAGTGGAGAATGATATTGTTAATAGAATGTTGAACTAGTATACATATATCACCGTATGAACTTACATAGGCAAGAAAAAGCAATCGTCAATGAATCCAGACCAACACCATCCTTGAATGTCTAAATCATATAACCCTAAAGACTACCAACCCATGCAATAATAATGAATCCAAACCACACCACAAGACGAAAATATCAATCATTTAACAGATCCCATCCATACCGATTAAATTCCATTACCAATATCATCCACATACCACTATCCTGTCCTCATCTCAAATACTAACATTTCTAGATGGCTGCTTCATTACCTCATCCAAAAATTGTTAAAAAGCACACTAAAAAATTCAAGAGACACCACTCTGATAGATATATGAGAGTTGCTGAAAACTGGAGAAAGCAAAAAGGTATTGACTCCGTTGTTAGAAGAAGATTCAGAGGTAATATTTCTGAACCAAATATCGGTTATGGATCAAATAACAAAACTAAATTTTTAATGCCATCAGGTCACAAAGCTTATTTAGTTAAAAACTTAAAAGACTTAGATGTTTTATTAATGCATACTAAAACTTATGCTGCTGAAATTGCTCATAATGTTAGTGCCAAAAATAGAGTTGAAATCGTTGCTAAAGCTAAGAAATTAGGAGTTAAAGTTACCAATCCAAAAGGAAGAGTTTCTTTAGAAGCTTAAGCGTATAATGTATGTAAATTCACTATAATATAAAAATTTAGTATATCTATGTCTATACCTGATGTCATTAAATCATTATGGGATATGGTATGTGGCTGTGGTTATATGGTATCTTCTCTGAACTATTATCTCCTCTTTGACAACTGTCCTGATATTGCAACTCCACTTATTTCTAAATGGTGATGTTTCTTGATCTTATAACCTAACCTACAATTACCATTTTCATCAATACCTAAATCTTCAGGTTCCTTTAATGATTCAACATCGAGGTAGATTGAACTTGTTTTACGTGAATTTTCATCAATATCAAAACTACTGCTATTCTTTCTATCCATTGATAAATTCGATAACGCACGCTTATGATCTTTATGACAATCACATTCACAATCAGGTTTATCTAATTGTTGATTTTCTTTAACACTTGGTAAATTTATATCTAACATTGATCTTGTCTTTTTGGGTTTTGCTGGTTTACAATCACAATGATCTTTCTTGAACTCCGATGGAAGGTCAGTTGCAAGGTCTTTTGGATGATCAACATCTTTGTTTAGTTTTAAAGGTGTTAAGGATGATGCTGATTTGACTGATTCATTATCACCATCATTATCACCTTCAGGTCTTGCCAATTTTTTACTATCACCTAAATCCAACATACTTTTGAAACTTTGATGAAGCTCTTCATCATGGGAATTGGTTCTGGTTTGTTTTGAAGTTGATCTTGAAGGAGGATTGGAATTTGATGCTGAATGAGTATTGGAACTGTAATTAAATGATGACTGTGATCCGTTGGTATTATTAGGATAAATGACTCCACTAACTGATGGGTCTTCATCTTCAAATATACACATTTCCAAACCAACAAACCATGGGTCTCTAAATAATAATTCAAGATCATATCTATGATCAACTGAAGGATCACATAATTTCCATGCCACTCTGGCAGCTCCAGAACTTTGGAATTGTGATGCCCATTTGAACTCCGAACCTGGACCCCTATTGAAATCCACATTATTTTTGAAGTTGGCATTGGCTGAAGCAAACCTATGATGATTGAATTTATATTCACGGAATCCATGATCTTCAGTACTTGCTGCATTAAATGGTACACCACCATATACTATGACAAAGAGTAACATTCCTAAACCCCAATAATCCATTTTAAAAGGATCATAATTGTAATTCTGGTGTTTGATTTCAGAATGACTCATTTCTTTGATTTTCATAACTTCTGGTGGTGAATAAGGTGGTGATCCAACAAACGCTGAACTATGCTTAATTGGAGATTCGAAATCACCAGGAGTTTCATGACCCCAATCACTTACACCGAAATCACATAATTTAGCAATCCCATTATGATCCATTAACACATTTTCAGGTTTTAAATCTTTATGAACAATGTCTTGTTCATGTAAATATTTTAATCCATAACATATTTGTTTGAAGATACAATATCTTTCAGGTAATCCAGATCTTTTCCAACCTGGTTTGGTTATTAAGTTAAATAAATCACCTCCCACACATAATTCTAAAACAAACCCCCAACCTCTATTTAAGGTGTTTAAACTTTGGATTCTTATTAAACTTAATGTATTAATAACATGCCGACTTTTAGCTCTTTTACTTATAAGATATTCCTTGGTTGCTCTTTTATAAAAATCTTCATCAGTTTCCTTTTCAAGTAATGTGAATCTTTTCAAAGCAAATAATTTCCGCTTGTTGGAGGCTAACCATATAATTCTAACATCAGATGATCCTCCATCACCTAATTTCTTTTCATGAGTATCGATCTCAAAATCATCAAATAAATTGATATGATCTTCCTTCAATTCTTCTGGTAAATAATCATTTGGATCAGCAACTGGATTGGACAAGATCCTACCATTATCATAGTTATTCATATAAAAACTTGAGTCCTTAGGTTTATCATCAGCCAAGTCTTTGTTTAACCCAAACGGATTGTAAACGATCTTGTCATGATTAGTAGCTTTTCTACTTTCTGATGACTCTTCATTACTACTACTAGGAACATTTCTTTCATTGGCTAAGTAATGTTTATGATTTTTTTCATTCAAATGTTGCAAATGAGCCATAGTTTCCTCCTTGGTCAATTTTTTACCTTGTTTTCTTTCATCTTTAAACGAATCGTGTCTTCTTATTGAAAGTACTGATGGAGTTCTTGATAATCTTTCGGTTTCTGGTGCAGAACTTGAATTACTGTGATGAAACAATTTAGAAAATGATGAATCTTTCTTTTCTTTATGGGATGATACTGGGGTTGGTGTAGATGAATCAGATTCTGAATCTTTCCTAAATAAATGTCTGATATGATGCTTTTTAGATTCTGTCATTATTGATTGACGATAACCCTTCTTAACTGTGTTGATAGTTCAAATTAAAGGTTTGAGTTCCCTATGATATTCTTGGTGGTTTATTGACCTTTGTAAAATATTAAACTTCTGTTGAACAACGTTATTTACTTTTATTATATGTTTGCCCCAACAAACAATATTCTTTCTTAATTTCAGTTTCGCACAATGTGGTACCTAATTACCGTGCGTCAGGTTAATAAGGTTTTGCAGTAATAAAGATAGGAAGGAATTATATGATTGGCGGGTCGATAATAATTTTTGGTTAAGAGGTAATTTTTTTGAAGGTGCAACTGTTAATTACAAATTGTGTCGAATTTACTGTAGTGAAGATCTTGGATTAAGGCCAAGACTTCTGTGTAAGATTTAAGATTCAGTAAATTAAGCTTATACAAAGTATAAATAGTGTTTGATTGGTTATATACAGTTTGCCACCTTAGAGCTGAGTTAGTGATTTGAAGAGATTTGAGATGATGTCCTGAACTCTGATGATAGCTTGAGCTTTATCTTATATAAGGTAGATGTTGGGCATTGATTGGTAATGGTGTAGATTGTCTATTGATGATTAGGATGTCGCATACTTTTCTTGAATGTGTAATTTCGGTGGGACAAACTCTTGAGAGTGGGGGAAGTTCATCGTAGTTAATCTCACTTGAAATCCACACCTATATTAACCGGATATCGTACTATTACAAGCTAAGTACTAAATAATTCACTGCTTAGCTATAGACAGTTATTGCAAAATTGAAGATTCCATTGTCAAAAATATTTAAGAGGAGCCTTATAGTTTGAAAACTGTTGTAATTCATAAGTACCAGCATCGAGTTCTTGTGAACATTTGCGTCAACCTCAAGAAATATGCATTTTTTAATATAGGATGCTGGAGGCAGTCCATTAATTAGAGAGAAACTGCTTGAAGTGACCTGTAACAGTCCTTCTCATAGACAGGGTCTACAGGAGTGCTACCCTTTGGAGACCAGATTCCCAAAAAATTAGATTAACAGTCACATTTTTTGCTCCAGCGTTTACAAAAATTTATATAGAGAATTTCTTTGGTCGTGCGTGTATGGATTCATTACATAGTAGAAACCTCTTGATCTTCTACCTCTAACTCTTTCGAATTTTCTACCTTTAGATAAACTTTTGGAGTCTTGTTCTTGTGTGGATCGAAACCAAAATGACTAACAGTTTCTCTAGCATTTCTTGGATATCTTAAGATTAAAGTGTTTTCAAATTTTGGAGCTCTTAAAGCTAATTGATCTAAAATGATAGCTTCACCACCATTCTTTAAAATAGTAGCTTTGGCACCAGCAGTATCGCAGCAACAGTTTGCGACTTTTAAGTTTACGACAAATTCTTGTTGTGAGAGGTGCGAGTTTTTAGGTGCAACTTTTTAATAGTATTAACTGTATAATCCAATCTCTAGAGAGAACATTGCTAGGGTACAGAAGAGGGAAGAGGCCCCCCTTGCAAATAAAACTATGTAGCTTGGAGTACGAATGTCTTCAATACGGAACTATAATTTTTTGTCCATGGTTATGACCAAGAGAAATCAATTCGTTTTCTAGTGAACAAGAGGTTGCGTTTGTGTGTTGTAAATACACGAACACACGATACCTGAACAGCTTGGCACTACACAAACCAGTCAATTGATTTAATCCACAAACAGAATATGACAATTTAACAAGACTGAAGTTAAACTTTGAATCCTGGATAAGTTTGACTATACAGTGAACGTTTTAACTTCACAACTTTGCTTCTTCATTGCTATCTGGTAATACCTAAAACTCTTGCTACCACACCTCCCATCTCTAATAAACCCCTTAAACCTTGAACAGAATTCGATCAACTCTATTAATGTTACATGGAAAATGGGTGTATTCTTTCATAAGACACAAACTGGGTCATGCCACGAGCAAAACATTGGTGAACAGGACCTGGGATTTGAGAGGCTTTGCACTTTTCAGAAGTTTATACGCGTCCTATGATGTATTGGACCAAATAAGCCACTACAGAGGCTATAAAAACAATCGTATCTTTTTTTATCGTACCTGACATATTCTTGGTATTACAACAATACGACTTTTTCTTATTAAACTCAGTTACCTTTGCTTTGATGACCTCCAGTTAATCTATGGAACCTAATGGAAATCGTAACAATATCCATTTCCTATCATTACATCATTGATAGGCTGATCATTCGTCAATAAAGCCGAAACTTATTCTATGCATGATATGGTTACAGAATTGATTACGTAAGTTTTCGACAAAGTCCTGGGGTTCAATGCGGGTGAACAACATTGTAACCCGCATTTACCACCCACCCATCACCCACACATTGATGGATAGCTCCTCTCGAACTGAAACAACTCCCCATTAATGCTATAAACGTTGGGGATTGACAGAAATAGATCGTTCTTTGCAAATGCAACATTGTTTAAGGTTCTAATGGTTTATGACTATTGCCATATACATGACATGTAATATGCTAAATTAGATAAACAGATCTGTAGCAATGTTACAAATTTATCACCGACTGTCGTATTGTTGGAAACGATGCCAACTCTGGGATTAATTATGAAGTCATAATATGTTGTTCGCTTATTACAACATCAAGAGCGTATTAAGATTAAGATTAAGATTTTAAGTCATTTACTGCATATACTTTAACGGAACATTTCTCATATAAGATTTGAAAAAAGTGGTAACGTAGTGGATCGACCATATTATTTCATAGCATCAAGACATATTTTCATGAGAATTATTGATCACCACAACAACTCGTAACTAATTACTACTAGGTAAGTGTTCTCTAAAGTAATACGTATGTTCCAAGTTTACCCCAAACTAACTGAATTACTTTTTTCGTAGTTAGGGTTAAACCATCTGGTCAATGTTGGGTGGTCTCGGTTTATCTGAGAGTGGGGAGGGTGAAAGTCGTGTCTTTGCTTATATTTATCTAACATCTAATTTGGTAACTAGTTGTCGTCGAAAAATATGATTCGGCTTAATTAAGAAACCTTGGTCCGTAGATACGTAATACCAACTTTTGTGGCAAGTAGGACAATCTTTCAAGCTACTATAAATAACTATGATCTATGTTGACTAAAAAGAAAACTTAAAGTCATTCATCCTATTCTAAAATTAATTAATATGTCATGAATATTTACAACGTTTCATATTTTATCTAAGTTAACCTCTATAACAATGTCGCAAAAAGAAAAAGGTCATACATTTTAATTACTCCAAAGATAAAAAAAATCGTGCGGGTACCATACTTTATCTCAGTTTATTCCGGTTATTATCGTTATGTGCCGTTTCTATTAATATTGTTACCTTGAAAAATGTCGTTATCGTCGTTTTCCCTCCCATAGATTTACTAAAAAAACCAATTTCCTCTCAAAACTTTTTTTAAATAGTTGCATATCCCACTTTCGAAAAATTGATAAGGTAAGGGGTGTTTCTATAACTATTTAACTTGTGGATAATATTATAATTTGTATTTATATTTCAATTATATTATATCGTTTTAAATCTTCAAAAGTTAATAAATTGTAGTTTTTAGTTCTTCCATATTGTAAATATTTTAATATAGTACTAATAATAACATGACACAAGTTGGTAGAAGAAGGTTATCATTATTTTCATTTGGGTCATCCAACAATCAACTGACAACTAATGAACATCAATCACCATCATCAACCCAAACCACAAATATAACCCTGACCCTGGGATCTACGGCACCGGTTAATTCTCAACAAGATTTTAAAGGTAAAGAAAAATTATCGGTTCATACTATGAATGAACAATTATCATCACCAATTCATTCACCAATTTCTGAGGATGGTTCTTCAGAATTAAATATTTTTGAAAGGTCAGTTCAAGATAATTCACCAATGGTTTCAACTAGAAGACCAACCGTGACAAGATTAAAATCTAATCAAAGAGCTAATTCTTCCATTAGTTTATCAAATTTTAAACCTGAAGATTATGTTCCACCAGCATTAGATGCTACCACTCAAATTTTGAATGATTCAAAAACCAACTTAGATGATGTTGAAATGATTTATTCATCAAGAAGGAATTCCAGTGTTATGGGTTTAAGTATGGCATTAGGTAGGTCAACTCCATCCAGAAAAAATTCAGTTTATTCAATGACACAATTAAATGGTTATCAAATTCCTGAATTAAACACTAATAACTTAAATCCAAATTCCAATCTGACATTAAATTCAAGTTCCATGAATCAATCATCATCCATGAATCATCCAGTTTCACCAACATCTCCACCCAAATTAACTAGTTCAAAATCTTCCATATCGTTTTACAGTTATGCTGATTTACTTAATAATGACGAATTTGCTAAAAGACCAAATTTCAAGCAAAGTTATAGTCAAGGCATAATTCCAACTTCCAGGAAAAATTCAACTAGTAGTAAGTTAACATCCAATTTTCCATCATCTGCTAATGTTTCAGGTAAGAGATTTAATTCAAATTTAAATAAATTTTTGATTAGTCCTGAATCAAGTGATAGTGAAGATGATAATCATTCAAAACTTAGTGGGAAATCAAAAATTACAGCTACAAAATCCAATGATGAAGAGAGTTTAATTTCTAGTTCAATTGGTGATTGTATAAGAAAGACAACTACTGAGATTAATAACTCTTAGAAACTTAATCAGTAGTTTAAACCTCGTAGAAATCCTTAGAATCCTGTGTAATCTAAGAACAAAATATTATGATATTTAAAAGTATGGTCGGTTGTATAGTATGTAATGAATAGGTACTTAAAGCTCTTGCGATAATAATGACAATTTGGAACGACAATCATTGCTCAGTAATTTTGAAGATCAGTTCATTAAGAATAGCTGCATATATATTGTCATTAACTTTGTAGATTTGTCACTTGCTTTAGAGTGTAAAGTGTATGTGTCTTTGTGCCTTACAGGATTTAACATTTCTTGCAGATGTGAAAACCGCAATCTTAGAACTGTGACATAGGTTACATTGGTAGTTCATAATTGAACAAGGAGATACAAGTTATTCATGTACAGTGGTAATCAAGAATTCATGTGAAGTTGATCGTTATCTATTATATCCTATCTACACTAACCAGGGTTTCCTAGGGACTAAGCCTATTTAACTCACTGCTAGGGCCCCTGACCTAACCAAGGCGTACCTATCCAGGGACTCACTAGAACCTCACTAGGGCCCCGCCTAACCTACAAATAATTCTTCCTATTAGCAGTCCTAATAAACCTCCTCAATTGCCATTCAACATCACTATCCTTATTATCAATCATACCCAACCTCAACTCAAACAACCTCATTTCAAATCTTGGCCCTATTTCACTTAATTCAACCCCATCTTTAGTCTTAATGAAAATGTGATGCCTTACTGATATATAATCATTATTATTTATAAATGATATAACTCTTTGACTATTCTTCTTATCACCAGGTGGGAATAAATGTTTCAAAATTTTCACAACCCTTTCACCTAATTTGGTAGAAAATCCTTCAAAAATCAAATGTGGATAACTTTCACTTATATTACCTAAATTTGGTAAATCATGTCTTAATTTAACATTATGTAAAGTGAAAATTGCACTGGGTCCATGAGGGAAATGATTTAATGTTATTGAAGTAGGAATACCTCTATGTTCATGTAATATTATCATATCATTTATACCACTTTTATTACAACTTTCCACTAATTCTGGTATAATGTAATTACCTCTATTTAACTTAAGAGAGTTTGGAAACATCAATTTAATTTCTTTACTGAACTGTAAAAGCTTTACTGATGGTGATCTTGATGTGGTAACAAGTACTCTTGGTTCGACTATCCCACTAGTAGCTTCGTATTCGTCATCTATATTAACTTGTTCACTTTGATCATAGACGAAATTTTTTTGTAATTCTTCATCTTCAGCTAATTCTTTATTTAAAGGTTTTCCGCTGGCCAAAGCAGCTTTAAGCTGTTGTCTCTTTTCAGTTAACTTTGCTTCTTGGAGTTCGACTGACTTTCTGTATAAGTATTCTCTTCTTTCTCTTGCTTGTTTTCTAATCATGATGAGATGAGATGATGTGCTGGGTCGCGGTGAAGAGATGAAATGGTCTAAAATGGTGCGACATGGCGAGCAAAGGCACTACAATAGCACTACAATAGCACACATTGGCTTACATTGGTACTACCATAACAGGCCACAGTCAATAAATAATATATTAAAGTAAATGCGTTATATCGTTCATGCCAGCTCTCACTCACCAGAAACTGGCAGTGGATTTCCTCCTTCTTATGAACTCATCTCCCTTCCTACTAATAGCTTTAAATAATCCATTGCCTGAACTTGATGCTCCTGTCATTTGAGTATTCAGTCTTTCTAACGTTTCTTGTCTTCTTAATTCATGATGTTGTTGAACCTCATCTCTCTTCAACATTTTCTCATTTGGTATCATAATAGCCCTATCTAATCCATAAGGTAATCCTCTGTGTCTACCTCTTATCATTACTGCAATGATTATCAATTTTGACAATGTAGTAAATTTCCCTGATAATGAGGTATTCACAGTTGGATACCCTAATGATAATCCAACTGTACCATAAGCACTAACAACTTCAAATAACACCGAGAAAGGTGAAAACCTTACATCATCTTTTGACAACTTGGAATTTTCACAAATACAGATAAGGAATAATGCTAAAAAGATGAACCACAAATCAAAACTCAATTGATTACGTAAATGGTTACCAATGAAATTGGTTGGAGATTTTTCAATATCTTCTTCACCCTCTTCATCTTCATATTTCTTATCTTTAACATAAACTCCTAAACTTTGTTCTTCATAGACATTAGTTCTTCTGATGGATATAGCAATTGGCAAAACCGAGATATACATCATAATAATATATGCAACTTGAACTGCATAATGCAACTCACTTACATCTACTGACGTTAACCCTGCAGTTCTGGTACTTACTGCATTAAACAACCCACATACAACTCTATACCCTGTTGGAATATCTTTAAGGTAACTGTTATTCAAATCCAAGATGATGAAAAAGATTAAATCAACTCCATTTAAAATGATCAATATGGCAAATAATAACCATGTAGGACCTGAAGGGAATAATAACGTAAAACATCTTCTTGGATGATCAAGTAAGAATGATAAACTCTCTTGATATAAGGTCATGGGTTTAGAAAACTTATACATAACCCATATAATGAACCTTAATAACACTGGGAATCCAGTATTTCCAATAACAATGAAAAATGCTCCCCATAACATGGGATAATAACTTCTATTGAAGTCAATCATAGAATTTGGAGTCAATGTCAATCCTACATCATTGAAGGTGGTTGCTCCGGTGAAAATCCCCCACCAAGTAGAATTCACTCCATACCCATGTAAAATGGTTTTGAATCTTGGTTTGGAAAGGATCCAACCGGTATGAACAAGCATTGATAAGACATTGAACCCTATATAATAGATCCAAACAATTTTAATCAATAGCTTATTGGCTCTATATTCGACCCCACCTAATTCTGCCTTTTGTTCATCATTCAAATGAACAAAATTAGAATTACGCCCTATGGTTGGTTCCCAACTAAGATAATTCACAGTACGGGTTCTTCCTAAGGTATTTGAGAATGTTCTAGACATACTGGTGAACAATGACTCTTCATCATCATCAATACTTCGTCTAGAACCAGACCCATAGTTGCTTATTCTTCTAGTTATGCTTTTCCAAGGTTTGACATTAGTATCAGTATTAGCTCTTTTGAAGAACCTATTACTCGACTGTTCAGGACTAGCAGGAGTCACATTTGATGTTGCTCTTCTAACATTATGTCCATCGTCTTCACGTCTGTTTTCGGTCTCTGAATCGATAGAATTGTTTTCATCTTCATATGAAGTTGATGAAAGCGTTCTTCCTTTTTTAGGTCTTTTAGCCTTAGTGACTTTGAATTTGATTGGCTGGTCAAATTGGATTTTCTTAGTGAAAATTGGCCCTTCATCATTCTCAATTTGATTAGGTGATTTAATGATTAAGATTTCTTCATCAGTTTCGTTATGGTCATTATCTTGAGTATGGCGAGAGCCAGTATCAACAGTTGGTGGGGATTTTGAATTCTTATGATTTTGTTGTAGTAATTCAATCGATCTATACATCTCTGAAGGATGAACCTCTCGTTTAGCTTTACTTGGTTGTGGTAGATTACCAAATCGTATTCCTGGTGCTGGTACTTCAGAAATTGGGTCTTGTGATGAAACCGTCGAAACTGATTCCATATTTGTGGGTGTTGAAAGGTGGGTAGTACTATTGGAAGGTCCATTGTCTAGGTGCCCATTAGAACGTCCCTTATAAACTTGATCCGTCAAAGTACGAGTAGTTAAAGTAGGAGACGTCAAACCAGCATGAGGTTCATTGGAATCCATACTCTCATGCTCAGACTCAATAGCATTAGAATTGGTTGAGTCCATATCAGAATCTGATGATCCTGTCCCTTTATTTAAACTTATCATGGGTATACCTAAATTCTTATTCTGGGATGTATTTAACCTCGTAGAGTCGGCAGTAACTGACTGACTTAATGTTCTTCTCATTTTATGATTCATTTTGGATGTGACTTTAATATCATCGAAATACCTTTCAAATGCAAATAACCTAATAAATAACAAGGACCCATGGATGAAAATAGGAGTGGTAAACATTGGAATCAAGTAAACGACAATTTGTTGCCACAAGGAGATATCATTGACATCAATAGTATTAAGACCCGACTGGGTTGCAGCTCCTGATGCAAAGAATAACATATCAATGTATGGATAAGTTTTAACTGGGTATAACATTATTGAGCCAATAATTACCCAAAACACTATATAAACATAATGAGCGATTTTGAAATTTGGAATCAAGAACCTCAAGTAAGGATGTATCATAGAGAACCCATTTCCTATGAACCTTCGGACTTTTGGTCCTAATTCATGCTTTCTATGCATTGATTTGAGTGTTCTAGTGGTGAATTGTGATGAGATAAGTGTGCGAGGGCCGAACCATGCCTCGAATTGACACATTAACAAGCAGACGGAGAATGTTACTATTTTGGGTTGGTTTTTTGGTTTATGGGCGGAGAAAACGACATGGGAGTGGGATATAGGAGAGTAGATACGGTGGGACGCTTGTTTATAAGAGGTTTATTGGTTAAATAATTGTAATTGTGGATGTATTATAGCAAATATTTGGCGTGGTTTGTAGCACTTAACTATGCAAGGTTTCACTTACTTTGTTTGGACTATTACTTTGTTGGGACTATTTCTTACTATTTTCATTCATTCACTATATAAAAACAGTTAGAATAGATTCGAATTAAAAAAATTTACTCAACATCCACAAACCCAAATTAGCCACTTCAATAAATTTATTCTCTTAAAAGCCCATAACCGTTATATTCCCCGGTAACGGAATAGCCCATCAATAACCTCTGCCAAAAATTATCCGTTACACTTATCCTATACAAACCATACCATCATCACCCTATCATCCACATCGCCTTTGTCCATAACAATCACCGTATGATCTCTTCTCTTCAATTATTTCTAATGTATTCAAGATGACGTTAGGGAAATTCACCATCCACGACTCTTCTCATCTCTTTTCAAACTATTTAAAGACGTGAGATCCCACGAATTTTTTCTATTTTATTTTATTTCCCCTTCCTTTCTTCTCTCTCTTTCTCTTAATAAACCGAATCTTGTTTTTCTTGGTATGTTCAATCCTGTTGTTTAGGGTATACGTGCGTTCAGATCGTTGAATTAGTCGATGAATGGCATTAGTGAATCAGAGTGTTAAAGGGCGGTTAGCTGATTTTGTGGTTTGAAAAATTTTAAAGACGTGTAAATCGTTGTAAATTCGAGATTTTTCATACTTTCATCTAACCATTCACGTCCTACAGGCTATCCCATCCATTTTTCAACCGACTCCCACCCTCAGGTCATCTCATTTACCCCATAATTCATCATATATTTAGAGTCCCAATCACTACCCTGGATCCCTTATCCTAATGAAAAATTTCGCGATGGCATTTATACTAACTAATAGATTTGAATTTTTTAACTATTTTTCTTAGATTGCCTTCTATCCCCCCAAAAGAACGTCAAATTAACTAAAAAGAAAAATGGCTATTAAATTATCTCAACCAATTTCTCCACCAATGGATTCAACTGGTGATAAATTAATGACCTTAGAAACCCATGATGGAGTTTGCTTACAAGGTTATTCATTTGGAGCTCCAGTTTCAATGGCAGGTGAAGTTGTTTTCCAAACTGGGATGGTTGGTTATCCTGAATCAATTACTGATCCTTCATATGAAGGTCAAATTTTAGTTATCACCTATCCATTAGTTGGTAATTATGGTGTCCCAGATCGTGATTTGAAAGATGAGGATGTTCCAGATTTACCAAAATATTTTGAATCAAATAGAATCCATATTGCTGGTTTAGTTGTTGCTCATTATACTGAAGAATATAGTCATTATTTAGCTACTTCTTCTTTAGGTAGATGGTTACAACAAGAAAACATTCCTGCCATTTATGGGGTAGATACCAGAGGTTTAACTAAAAGATTAAGACAAGAAGGTAGTACCTTAGGTAGATTATGTTATCAAAAATTAGATTTCAAACATGATGAAATTTTAGGTGATTTCAATTGGGAAAAATACTTCCAAATTCCTGAATGGGATGATCCAAATGTTAAAAATTTAGTTGCTAAAGTTAGTATTAAACAACCAAAAGTTTTCAAACCTTTAACTGATCCTAAATTGGGTAAAGATGGTAAGCCAATTAGAATCTTAGCCATTGATGTTGGGTTGAAATATAATCAAATTAGATGTTTTATTAGAAGAGGAGTTGAATTAAAAGTCGTACCATGGGATCATGATATTAGTTCTGAACAATATGATGGGTTGTTCATCTCTAATGGTCCAGGTGATCCATCAGTTATGGAATCAACTGTTCAACAAATTAAAACTGTTTTAGATTCAAAGAAAACTCCCGTATTTGGTATTTGTTTAGGTCATCAATTAATGGCAAGAGCTTCAGGAGCTTCAACTTTAAAATTGAAGTTCGGTAATAGAGGTCATAATATCCCATGTACTTCAACTATTAGTGGTAGATGTTATATTACGTCTCAAAACCATGGTTATGCTGTTGATACCAATACTTTATCAAATGGTTGGAAAGAATTATTTGTTAACGCTAATGATGAATCTAATGAAGGGATTTATCATGAAAGTTTACCATACTTCTCAGTTCAATTCCATCCAGAATCAACTCCTGGTCCAAGAGATACCGAATTCTTATTTGATGTATTCATTAATACCGTTATAAATCATAAAGATTCTGGTAAATTATTACCAGTTGAATTCCCAGGTGGTAAGATCGCTGATAATTTAGCTAACCATCCAAGAGAAAATGTTAAGAAAGTTTTAGTTTTAGGTTCTGGTGGGTTATCCATTGGTCAAGCTGGTGAATTCGATTATAGTGGATCTCAAGCTATTAAAGCCTTAAAAGAAGAAGGTATTTACACTGTCTTAATTAACCCTAACATTGCTACTATTCAAACTTCTAAAGGGTTAGCTGATAAAGTTTATTTCTTACCAGTTACACCAGACTTTGTTAGAAAAGTTATTCAATTTGAAAGACCTGATGGTATTTATTGTACATTTGGAGGTCAAACTGCTTTAAATGTTGGTATTAAATTAAAAGAAGAATTTTCATCATTAGGAGTTAAAGTTTTAGGTACTCCAATTGATACCATTATCACTACTGAAGATAGAGAATTATTTGCTCAAGCCATGGAAGAAATTGATGAAAAATGTGCCAGATCAGAAGCTGTTAATAACGTTGATGAAGCTATTAAAGCTGCCAATGATATTGGATATCCATTAATTGTTAGAGCTGCTTTTGCTTTAGGTGGTTTAGGTTCAGGATTTGCTGATAATGAACAAGAATTAGTAGCATTATGTCAAAAAGCATTTGCTACCTCACCTCAAGTTTTAGTTGAAAGATCCATGAAAGGTTGGAAAGAAGTTGAATATGAAGTTGTTCGTGATGCTTTCGATAACTGTATCACTGTTTGTAATATGGAAAACTTTGATCCATTAGGTATCCATACTGGTGATTCCATTGTGGTTGCACCATCCCAAACTTTAAGTGATGAAGATTATAATATGTTAAGAACCACTGCTGTTAATGTTATTAGACATTTAGGGGTTGTTGGTGAATGTAACATTCAATATGCTTTAAATCCATTCTCAAAAGAATATTGTATTATTGAAGTTAATGCTAGATTATCAAGATCTTCAGCTTTAGCATCTAAAGCTACCGGTTATCCATTGGCTTATACTGCTGCTAAATTAGGGTTAAACATTCCATTAAATGAAATCAAGAATTCTGTTACTAAATCAACTTGTGCTTGTTTCGAACCATCATTAGATTATGTCGTTGTTAAGATTCCAAGATGGGATTTAAAGAAATTTACCAGAGTTTCATCCTTATTATCATCATCCATGAAATCTGTTGGTGAAGTTATGTCAATTGGTAGAACATTCGAAGAAGCAATTCAAAAGGCCATTAGATCAACTGATTACCATAATTTAGGATTCAATCAAACTTCAGCTTTAATGTCAATTGATATTGATAGTGAATTACAAACTCCAAGTGATCAACGTTTATTTGCAATTGCTAATGCTTTTAGTGATGGATACTCCATTGATAAAGTTTGGAAATTAACTAATATTGATAAATGGTTCTTAAATAAATTATATGGATTAATCCAATTTGGTAACCATATTGCCTCATTCGGTACTAAGGAAAACTTACCATTAGACATACTTAAACAAGCTAAACAATTAGGATTTGAAGATAGACAAGTTGCTAAATTCTTGAATTCTAATGAAGTTGCAATCAGAAGATTAAGAAAGGAAAATGGTATAATTCCATTTGTTAAACAAATCGATACAGTTGCAGCTGAATTTCCAGCCTTCACCAATTATCTTTATATCACTTATAATGCTGATACATCCGATGTTAACTTTGATGATCATGGGGTTATTGTTTTAGGATCAGGGGTTTATAGAATTGGTTCATCAGTTGAATTCGATTGGTGTGCAGTTAGAGCTATTAGAACCTTAAGACAAACTGGTATCAAGACTATTATGATCAATTATAATCCAGAAACTGTCTCTACTGATTATGATGAAGCTGATAGATTATATTTCGAAACCATTAACTTGGAAAGAGTCTTGGATATTTATGATTTAGAACAATCCTCAGGGGTTATCATCTCCATGGGTGGTCAAACCTCAAATAATATCGCCTTACCATTATACAGACAAAACGTTAAGATCTTAGGTACCTCACCAGAAATGATTGATAGTGCTGAAAATAGATATAAATTCTCAAGAATGTTGGATAAAATCGGAGTTGATCAACCAGCATGGAAAGAATTGACATCAATTGAAGAAGCTGAACAATTTGCTGATGATGTTAGCTATCCAGTTTTAGTTCGTCCATCATACGTTTTAAGTGGAGCTGCTATGAATACAGTTTATTCCAGAGATGATTTAGCCTCATACTTATCACAAGCTGTTGATGTTTCACCAGATTATCCAGTGGTTATTACCAAATATATTGAAAATGCTAAAGAAATCGAAATGGATGCAGTTGCTAAAGATGGTAAAATGATCATGCATGTTGTTTCTGAACATGTTGAAAATGCTGGTGTTCATTCTGGTGATGCCACCTTAATTGTTCCACCTCAAGATTTAGATCCTGAAACCGTTAGAAGAATCGTTGAAGCTACTGCTAAAATCGGTAAAGCTTTAGATATTACTGGTCCTTACAATATTCAATTCATTGCTAAGGATAATGATATTAAAGTCATTGAATGTAATGTCAGAGCATCAAGATCATTCCCATTCATTTCTAAGGTTGTTGGTACCGATTTAATTGAGATGGCTACCAAAGCTATCATGGACTTACCATTCACTCCATATCCAGGTGAAAAATTACCAGAGGATTATTGTGCAGTTAAAGTTCCACAATTCTCTTTCTCAAGATTAGCAGGAGCTGATCCTGTTTTAGGGGTTGAAATGGCATCAACTGGTGAAGTTGCAACCTTTGGTAAAAACAAATATGAAGCATATTTGAAATCATTAATCTCAACTGGATTCAAATTACCTAAAAAGAACATTTTATTCTCAATTGGGTCATATAAGGAAAAACAAGAATTGTTACCATCAATCAAGAAATTACACGAATTAGGCTATAAGATTTTTGCAACTGCTGGTACTGCTGATTTCATCAAAGAACATCAAATTCCTGTTCATTACTTAGAAGTCTTGAGTAAAGAAGAAGACCAAAAATCCGAATATTCTTTAACTCAACATTTAGCTAACAACTTGATTGATTTATACATCAATTTACCATCTTCAAACAGATTTAGAAGACCAGCTTCATACATGTCAAAAGGGTATGAATCTCGTCGTATGGCAGTTGATTTCTCAATTCCTTTAGTTACTAATGTTAAGTGTGCTAAATTATTAGTTGAAGCTATTGCCAGAAACATTTCTTTAGACGTTAGCAATTTAGATGCTCAAACTTCTCATAAGACCATTGAATTACCAGGATTAGTTAACATCACCTCATTCTTACCAAGCGTTGATGATATTGAAATTGTTACTAAGAACTCCTTAGTTAATGGATTTACTTATAATTCATTCTTACCACAAACTTTACAAGGATCAGTTATCTATGATTCAGAGACTTTGAATGAAGCCATTGAATCCGCTTCACATTCAGCTTATACTGATTTTTCAATTGATATTGCTGGTTTAGCTTCTAACAGTTCAGTTGTAAGTGATGCATCAAGAAATGCTGGTTGTTTATTCTTACCATTCAATGATTTAACTCAATCCAAGGTATCATCAATTTCTGCTCATTTTGCTTCATGGCCAGAACATAAACCAATTATCACTGATGCTAAAACTACTGATTTAGCTTCTGTATTATTATTGGCTTCATTACATAGCAGATCAATTCATATCACTGAAGTTAGCTCAAAGGAAGATTTAGATTTGATTAAGATGGCTAAAGATAAACAATTACAAGTCACTTGTGATGTTAGTGTTTATTCACTTTTTGTATCCCAAAAAGATTATCCAAACTTACCATTCTTACCAACTATTGAAGATCAACAATATTTATGGGAAAGTCTTGATGATATTGACTGTTTCTCAATTGGGGTCTTACCTTACACAATTGCTAAAGTATCTGGAAAATCAGTCAACAGTGAAAGTTTCGGTATTGATGAAGTCTTACCATTATTATTGACAGCCGTTAACCAAGGTAAATTAACTATTGATTCTATTGTTGATCATTTCTATAATGCTCCAATCAGAATCTTCAATTTACCAAAACAAGATGCTACCATTGAAATTGACGCCGATAGAGTCATCAGCACCAAATCCAAATTGACTGGTGGTAAATTATTAGGTTACATCAATCGTGTATCAGTTCACAATGAAACCGTTTGTTTAGATGGTCATCTCATTATTAATGAAGCATTAGGTAAATATGAAGTTGAAACTTCAAGAGCCAGATTTGGATCAGTTGCTCCACAATCACCAAATTTGAATAGAAAGAATAGAATGTCATTTGGTGAAGGTCGTCGTCCATCATTTAAAGAAGATCATGAACCTGCTGAATTTGAAAAATTAGGTAAAGAATTAGTCAGTCAACCTCCTACTTCAGGATTAGGTGAAACCAATGCCTTGATTAATTATATTAGAAACAATAATAGTTACCTTAGAAATAATGTTTTATCAGTTCAAAACATCACCAGATCTGATTTACATTCATTATTTACCGTAGCTCAAGAAATGAGATTGCAAGTTGAAAGACGTGGAGTTTTAGACATCTTGAACGGGAGAGTTTTGGCTACTATGTTTTATGAACCATCAACTAGAACATCATCATCATTTGATGCAGCAATGCAAAGATTAGGTGGTAGAGTTGTTGCCGTAGCTGCTGATGCATCCTCAGTTAAAAAGGGTGAAACTTTACAAGATACAATTAGATCATTAGCATGTTATGCCGATGCTATTGTTTTAAGACATCCAAAAGAAGAAAGTGCCGATATTGCTGCTAAATACTCACCAGTTCCAATTATTAATGGTGGTAATGGATCAAGAGAACATCCTACTCAAGCATTATTAGATTTGTTCACTATTAGAGAAGAATTAGGTACAGTCAATGGTATCACTGTTACTTTCATGGGAGACTTGAAATACGGTAGACCAGTTCATTCATTATGTCATTTATTAAAACATTATCATGTTAGAATCCAATTGGTATCACCAAAAGAATTATCATTACCAAAGTCCATTAAACAAATGTTAAGTGATAATAACATGTTAGCTGGAGAAAGTGAAACTTTAACACCAGAAATCATTGCTAAATCTGATGTCTTATATTGTACTAGAGTTCAAGCTGAAAGATTCAGTGATATTGAAGAATACAATAGATTGAAAGATGTTTACATTGTTGACAATAAGATCTTAGCACATGCTAAACAACATATGTGTGTAATGCATCCATTACCAAGAACTAATGAAATTAGAGAAGAAGTTGATTTCGATCAAAGAGCTGCTTACTTTAGACAAATGAGGTATGGATTATTTGTTAGAATGGCTTTATTAGCTATGGTTATTGGAGTTGATTTCTAACTTAATCTTTAACCACAAGATATTTGGGGGAATATCTTTTATATAGAGTTTGTTTTAATAAATGTTGATTATATCTTAATGTACATATTTACAGTCCTTAGTGATGCCAGTCTGATGGTTAATGTCTACGATTTTCGTAATCTTCATCTTCTTCATTGGCCTGGATTAAGGCTCTGGCTATCTCCATGTCTTCTCTTGTATCATATTTTTGTCCAAACTCTACATCGGGATCAACTGGTATATTATCACCATGTCTATTATAATTATATTGGAAATCATTCGAAACTGCTTGTGCTGCTGCTGATGCATATGTTTGTGGTCCATTATGTTGATTATTATTTCTTAATTGTGATCTTTGGGCTGCTTCAACTGCTGCCATAATATTATCATCTAATGATGACAAGTCATGTGATAATAACGATTGATCTCCACTAAGATGAACCATATCATCCACTTGATTATTTAATCTTGATTTTATGATATTACGAGCATTTGGATTATTGGGTTGGGAATGTAGTACTTTATGGACTCTACGATTATTGGTCAGTCCAATAATATTATTGTTAGGTATTGGGGTATTAATAACTGGTGCTTTCTTACTAGGATTACGTTTAATAACAGTTGGATCTCTTGAATGATCCCTACATTCAGCACAACTCTTAATGGCAGCTGCAACTGTATCTTTAATTCTTGACCAATGATACTTTTCACTAACCAAGGATGTGGTTTTATTAATACCACCATGGTTAATTAAATGGATCTCCGTACATATTTGGATCTGTTTGACCGGATCGGCTATGACTTCTTTATCCTTTAACATCAATTTCCCATTCTCTAACCTATAATGAGACGACGAAGATCTTAATCTTGATTTTTCTTGTCTATCAGCCATGGCAGGGTACCTACCAGTTTCTAAATAAAATTTGATTTTATCAAACCTATAAGCACCAAATGCGGGATCTGCATTACTTATTAACTCTCTTCCATACATTATAGCATCAACCGGTGATTCATGGCCCTTTAAAACCCCTGCCCCTTTAATTCTCCCAACTCTTTTGAAATTAGCTGACTCAAAGACTCTTCTTGCGGCAACATTGGTTTCAAATACCAAATTGAAAAATGAATATGTATAACCTAATCTTGGAGCCCATTGTAAATAACAATCAACCATGGTTTTACCAATACCTTTACCTCTAATACCAGCATTAACCATAAAGTTACCAGTACAAATATGACCACTTCTACCCGGGAAGTTTGGTTTAATGAAGAAACTTCCAAGACATTCTTTCTCCCATTGCTTAGGACCTTTTAAAACTGGATTATCACCTAATATCATTACTGCCGCAAAATGGCTAAACCAAAAATCTTGGAAAGTCTCTAAATCAAGAGGTTCAAAGTATGTGGAAGTCTCACCAGCTTCAATTTCCATATTCATTTCATCACATAAGAATGCCAATAACCCTTCAGGTAATTCATTTATGGAATGAATGGGATAAATAGTTGCAGTGGTTTCACCATCTCTTAATAGTACCGTATACCTATCAAGTTGAACCGGTGCAAATTCAACAGGCTTATACCCATCATGTGACTGCTCTTCATCGAATTTCAGCATGGTTGATTTGATTATTTATTTGATTTTTAATAGATAAGATAATGTGTAAACACTGTACTGTTGGGTATATTTAAGAATATTGTTTACTCATCATCGCGAACTGAGGTTAGTGTCGTGTGGGAGGGAGTCCGACATTTGTCTGATAAGATAATGTCGGACTTTTCAGAGCCTGGTGTTAACAGAGCCTGGCGTTACTAGAGCCTGATGTTTCTAAAGCCTGATGTTTCTAAAGCTTTGACTGTAGTATGTAATTATATATGTCTTATTTACATGAGTTAATTGTCGTACTGATATATACAAGTCTTGATGGGTAATATACGTCCCAGTTGCTTGGTACATGAGCCAATGACTCTTCACCTTCAATGTTTGTACCTAACTTGTCCCTTACCAGCCTTGTTAAAGATTCTCCAGGCTCCACATGTTCAATCCTCCTTACTATTCCTCAAACCGTACTCCATTAGAATATTTTGGGCTTCAATTTGCTTATCATAATACCTTTGATACGTCTCGTTATCTACTGCTAACTTAATGGCACAGACATACATTCCAGCCAACGGGGCATAGAATGGAGTTAAAATCAACATAGGCACAATTCTCCAAAAACACATGTTAGTCTATGTTTAATTAGTATTAAAAAACATTAAACGAGTGGAAAATATCACAGATATACATACCGTGACCTTCTAAAATAAGGTTTGACCATTAACTCGGACTTATCCTTCCACGTTATACATTTCACATATAAAGTACGTATTGATATCTTTGGTGTATCCACCTTTCTATTTACCTGTATGTCATACACGCAGTCCAGTCTAGTACGACTAAGCCTAATCGGTAGTCTAAGCCTAAGTGTACGCTAAGGTACGTCTAAAATTCATCATAAGGTAGGCAAGGTTAAATCTTTACCATACATATAAGCACCCACCAACTTATCATGTCCCTTTAACACCGCTACATTTTTCACATACCCTATTCTGTCGAATCCCAAACCATCCCAGATCTTCAAACTTCCAACATTGGTCTCGAATACCAAGTTAAACACTGAATAAGTAAAACCTAGCTTTGGTGCTAAGTCCAAGTATTTCTTCCCCAATTCAGTACCAAGTCCCAATCTCCTTTTTTCGTGGTTAACTATGAATCCAGCATTGCAAACATGCGAGCACCTTCCAATATAATTCGGCTTGATATAGAAGTTACCTAAGAACACTTGATCCCAATATTCATCAGACTCATTGGCCAATTCGTTTATATCAGTTATATGGCCCTCAATGAGAATAGCTACAAAATGATGAAACCAATAAGGAATGAAATCTTCTAATGTGAACTGTTTATGATGAGGATAAGTCAATCCTTCTTCAATGACATAATTGAATTCTTTATGAACTCTCTTCACCAACCCAATTGGAATTTTCGTTGGATCATGAACTGGAATTAACGTAACTGGACGATTGTCTTTGGCTAAATTGAATTGAATCAAATCAGTAATAATAGTCGGGAAGTTACCATCAGCAAATGGTAAGTCTTTCACTGTGTCATAACCTAACGATGTCATAAATTCAAATACGTGGAGTGTTGAACTAGATAAAAGGAATTCGGAATCATAACCCGGAACCCAGCTGAGAATTATATGCAAGACGAAATGAGGAAAGCTGAGAATTTATTACCGAGTAAACGAATTGCTGGGATGATAAGTTTTAATGGAGAAGACCCCAAAAGACAAAGAATGAGTAATGATAGTATGTATATCTCATAACCGTATATAATGAGTACTCTTGTACACCCATACACTATACTAGAAGTTCTGCCAATACTAACCAATAGATATAAGTAAAAGAGATAAAAGACGTCAACAAGTTAGTTTACGTTTACATAAGCTTGATTCAACTTTTATGATAGATAGAGATAACTTCTACAAAGTGTCTTTACATACATTACAGAACAAACTACACTCGTTACAACAAGGGAACAATGAAGAATTCATAGATTTAAAAACGAATGCAGAGGTTAAACGAGATTCTGAACTTACTAGGTTAAGACTCTGGGAAGAATATCAAGTTAAAAGATGTGAAGATGAATATAAAGCTGATCTTACATTAGCTAAGGAGAATCATGATAAAATGATTAAATTAATAAAAGAAAAATTATACGACAAATTACAAAATGAGATTAAACAATTGAAAGAAGATAAGTTACTATTGAATTTAGTTAATGCCAATTCATGGACTTCCAATGCCCAAGATCCTTCAACAGTGGCATTAAATGCTATAGCAGGCAGTACATTAAATGATAGAAGGTCGTTAAGAAAACGAGAATTCCATAGATTTACAACTGGTGAAGCTGAAGATTTATCAGATGGAGGCAATTCTACCACTGGATATTTATCATCAAATGGTAAAAGAAGAAGACATTATGCCACCAGGTACTCATCAAATGATGAAATGTCATCAGCAGTCCACAGTCATAATGGTAATCATAATCAACTGAAATTAAGTCAGCAACATTTTAGTGGGATGAGTAGTGGTAATGATAGTAATCTTAGTGATAAAGATTATGATGCCTTAAATACAATAATCATGAATAATGAGGATGGTGGGATGTCAATAATCTTACAAGATAGGAATCAACCAAGTACAAGGTCTACCAGAGGAAGTAATAAACAATTTATTGGTGTGCAAGGGTTAAAACCTGAAGAATTGAATGATGATTTGACATTGTTAAGGAATGCTGTGATAAAGAAGGAGAAAATGAATCCCAGTCAGATGCCATAGTCCTTAGATTTGGCACCTTAGACTTGGGTCAAATGTTGGCCCAGTGTTAATGATTTTTGTAAGTTTTGGGTAAATAGTGGATTGAAGTATATTAATAAAGGAATAGATTTTGTAGTGGCGTTGTTTATCTGTAGTTGACTTGTAAAGTATGCTCGGGGGTTCAAACCCTGAGAGTTTCTTCCCTTGTGTCACTGGGTGTTCATGCCCTGGTACTTCTTCCTGTGTTCCTACCCCTGACTCTCGTACTAGTAATAGATTTCGGATCGCGGGATGAGTAGCCAAGAGATCGCTTGACGTATAGTGCACACAAAGAGCTAGTGCACAAAGAGTTATCACAAACCAGCTTTCATTATTACTAATCAAACAATGGCTGGTCTACTACCTCATCACAACAAACATGGCATATCCAATGTACTTAGGCCAAAGTCCTACAAATTCAAATCCAGAAGAATACGATATTCGCTTATAATACTTATCTTGATCTTGATTATATGGTTTAGATGGCCCGGAAAACCTGATGACAAGATTGTAGAAATGTCAGATAAAGAACTCATGAAGAAGTATAAAATTGAAGACATTCTGGATTTGAAGATGAGCCAAAGAAACATAGATTCAAGTATAGATTCACCATTTTCAATAGGATGCAGAGAGATTGATAATACTGGACCAAGAGCATCAGCAGCTTTTGTAGTATTAGCCAGGAACTCTGAAATCAAAGATGTGGTGAAATCGATCATATCATTAGAACGTCATTTTAATCAATGGTACAATTATCCTTGGGTGTTTCTTAATGATGAAGAATTCGATCCTAGTTTCAAAGAAACCGTTCAAAAATATACAAAGTCACTGGTTGAGTTTGGGATTATTGATAAGAAAGATTGGGACTTTCCTGAGGAATTAGATAAAGACGAGTTTAATGAGTTCGTCGAGTCACAAGGTGATAGAACTATTCTTTATGGTAATAAACCATCCTATCATAAAATGTGTAGGTTTTTCTCCAATGCATTTTATAAACATCCTTTGGTTTCGAAAAGGGATTGGTATTGGAGGGTAGAGCCAGATATCGAATTCTTCTGTGATTTAACTTATGATCCATTTATTGAAATGGAAAAGCATAATAAAAAGTATGGGTTCACTATTGCCTTACATGAACTATATTATACCGTACCGGGGTTATTCAGAGAAACCAAAGCATTTGCTAAGTTGAATAATATCAAACCAAACAAGTTATGGAGAATGCTAGTCAAGAACTTCAAATACAGTAAAGGTAAGGAAGAATGGAAATTTGATGGTATTAAGAATCATAAAGAAATTCTACAGGAAATGGAATTTCAAGTAACGTTTGAAAAATATTTAGGTATTAAAGGTAAGACTGACGTCAAAGGTATTGACAAGGATCAATTACGAAAGTTTATTTCAAGAGCTGGAGATGGGCCTAATCTTTATGAAGATCGTATGGATTATGAAGAGTTTAATTTATGTCATTTCTGGTCAAATTTTGAAATTGCTAAAACCGAAATATTCACATCTGACTTATACAATGAATATTTCAATCATTTAGAAAAGTCAGGAGGATTCTATAAAGAAAGATGGGGTGATGCGCCAATCCATTCATTAGCATTAGCTTTGATCTTAGATATAAAAGATATTCATTATTTTAGAGATATTGGTTATAAGCACTCAACTATTGGCCATTGTCCTAGCAATTCAAAAGCCAATCAATTACCTTATACCCCAGTTGAAACCAATAACAAATACTTTAAACCATACACACCTGATAAACCAGAAATCAATGGAGTTGGTTGTAGATGTAAATGTCCACCATGGCATAAAGAAGTAGAAGATGCGTCCTCAAGTTGTATAAGGCAATGGCATAGAGTCACAAGAGATGATTACACCCCAGCAGTCCCATTAGATTTGGATTTCTATCGTCACAAAATCACTAGAAGATTAGATAGATTCTTAAGGAAAGGAGGTAAATTAGGCGAGAGTCATATAGCTGAGGATTTAATGAATGGATAAGTAAAGCGAAGTGCGGCTCAATCATCGTTTCCAACCTAAAAGTACCAAAAGTGTAATATAGAAATAGAAAGTAAATTATAATATAATATATTCTAATATACATATAAACTAGAAATACATGCAGTTAAAAAGTTTAACCACCAAAACCATATAAGGTTCTTCCTTGTCTCTTTAAAGCATAAACAACATCTAAAGAAGTAACAGTCTTTCTTTTAGCGTGTTCAGTATAAGTGACAGCATCTCTGATAACATTTTCTAAGAATGATTTTAAGACAACTCTGACTTCTTCATAGATTAAAGCGGAGATACGTTTAACACCACCTCTTCTTGCTAATCTTCTGATAGCTGGTTTTGTGATACCTTGAATGTTATCTCTTAAGATTTTTCTGTGTCTTTTAGCACCACCTTTTCCTAATCCTTTTCCTCCTTTTCCTCTACCTGACATATTTGATAGTTATTAATTGATGATCTAAAAATGAAGGAAATTATCAATTATTTATATTACAATTTTGCTTTGTTTGTTTGTTTTTAAATAAACTGTTTCATACTAAAAGTCACGTAAATTCTAAAAGGCTGCAAAATTGTCGGTGGTGATTCTTAACTACTGAAAAGTAACGAATTTTAGGATTATGGTCTAAAATTTACGCGTAATTGAAGTGTTATTGGCAGTTAAAATCAGTCTGCGACGCTTCAAATTGTTGCCACAACAAATCTCGCGTATAGATCCAATCGCAAACAAGTAATGGAATTTACATTTTAGGATATTTGGCGCCTTTTTAGGGATCACAAGACACCATTTCTTTAGGATACTTACGTAATTGTACATTTATTTATTTGCCACCATATCAAGGTCTTACGTTTACTCTACCGGTCTCAATTATACATTATGATTGTTAATGTTTACCAGTTCTCAAATTTTTTGCAACCGTGATAACGTATTGTTTATTTTTAAAACCCAGGGCTAAATTTTTTTAATATAAAAACTGATGAATCCCCCTGGTAGAATCATCATCAAGTTTTAATCATGGCTAGAACAAAACAAACTGCAAGAAAATCTACTGGTGGTAAAGCCCCAAGAAAACAATTAGCTTCTAAAGCTGCTAGAAAATCAGCTCCATCTACTGGTGGTGTTAAAAAACCACACAGATATAAGCCAGGTACCGTTGCTTTAAGAGAAATTAGAAGATTCCAAAAATCTACTGAATTATTAATCAGAAAATTACCATTCCAAAGATTAGTTAGAGAAATTGCTCAAGATTTCAAAACTGATTTAAGATTCCAATCTTCAGCCATTGGTGCTTTACAAGAATCCGTTGAAGCTTACTTAGTCTCATTATTTGAAGATACTAACTTATGTGCTATCCACGCTAAGAGAGTTACTATCCAAAAGAAAGATATTCAATTAGCTAGAAGATTAAGAGGTGAAAGATCATAAGTTTTTTAACTTGGATTTTTTAGTGTATATTAGAATAAACGTATTTAATGTTTTGTACTGATTCTGTGAACTCTGGAGAATTTTGGGTGAGACTTTCTCGAGACATTTAGAGACTTTCTTTAGAGACTAAGGGTCTTAAAGCCGTATTAGACATTTTCGATTGAAATTCGCAGTCTATATCATGCAAGCAATGTCGTAAACTGACTTATGAAATTATGACTGGTCTAGCATCCAATTTCGATTCAATTGATTCTGTTACTGATACTCCATTCCCTCCATGGTTGTTTTCAACATTGTTGGTCTATAAAGGTCTTACTGCCACCACACCAATCACAGATTCAGGTACTTCGGGTGGTTCTGCTAAGTTTGCAAAATCTTTAGCAACTGGTAAACCAACTAAAGCTTCATGTTATACATTTGGCTTAGCTCATTTGATTGGTGGGTATATGATATACGATGATAACTTAGAAAATGGTGCTGGGTTCACATTTGCCTGGTCAACCTTATATCTTATAGTGAATGGAAGATCCAGTATAAAGAGTGTTTTTACTGGTAGAATTAGTCCATTGGCTCTCAGCCTTTTGGCCGTAGGTAATGCTGGGATATATGGTAAGAAGTTCTTTTGGCCAAATAAGAAGGTTCTTGAAACTTAACCTGGTGATATCATCCTTATTCATAATACATTATTTATGTGTCTATATACGTCCTAAATCGTAACTCTAATTCCGTCCTTTAATCCTTTAGTTCCCATCCCAACTTAACGGTATCAATTGGTTTTCATTTGCAAATTCTATTATATCAGTTTCATCATATAATTCAATATATTGTTGATCCATCGGTCTCTCCTTTGGAGCAGCAAACTTTCTATATTCATCGAAAATTATCGTTAATGACCAATTTTGTAATCTTCTTAATATTCCGACTAAACATCCTGTTCTGTGTTTACCTCTATTACAGTGAATTAAGATTGGTTGGTTTTCAGGGTTTAGAACAACTTTTAAAGCTTCAGTGATTAATTCATGGGATATTACCACAAATGGTTCTTTATTCCCAGACATACCCATTTGGAATAACTTAATGTTCTGTTCTTTCAAAAACTGTTGATGTAATTCTGGATAGTCTTCAGGGATAAGACATAAAATTGACTTCAACTTCAATCTCTTCAAGAATTCGAAATTCACGGCCTGGGGGAATGATGATCGATAGATATTATTGATAACAGGAGCAAAATTTTCAGGTGGAGTTAAAGGTTCTTTCATTTTAGACTTTAAATGGTGTTTGGTATATTCGTTATTCAAAGCTTCATGGATTTTAGCATCGAACTTATCATCTACATCTTCTTCATATTGTTGATCGCTGTCACCATTCGGCCCCGGCTCAAGCTTTATATCATCTAACCTTGATCGTATAGTATCGTGAGCATTTTGGATGGCCAGATGGTCTATTTCCGGGTATCTTGGTGTTATGTCATCTTTTAAATGATTATCTTCATAAACAGTCAAATCCTCATCCATTTGGAACGGGTCTTCGGAAAACTCGGCCATATTGAGTCACTGGTTGTTTGTTAGGAGACTAGTTCAATAATATGTTAAATAATCAAATTATTTGATGTTTATTGCTATGGTGTTTTAGTAATATAAAACCACGTTCACTGATGATATCAGTGCGGTGCGAATTTTGGGTAGGTGTGTATTTACTGTGTTTATAGCCCCACACCGACTTTTTGCCCCTAACATGGTGGGGACGGACAGATACAATATTTGCAGAGAGTTAAGTAGTGAACTAGTCAAAAAAGGGTCAACAGGACTTTCGTAGATTTGTACCTCTTCTAGGTTTATGCTCTGGCCATCTCTAGATCACGTCTTGCGACCGCACTGAGAAATTTGAAGACAAATGGTACGTCTATAACACAAACAATCATACAACCATTACTAACAATAGTCTGCTTTATTTAACTTCACTTCATTACTTGAAGTCATACTATTATTAATCTGTACCTGTACGTATATCCATGCTACATGGCCTGCGGTGTTAGATAGAAACAAGACTGGGATTCTTGGTGTCTTCTGGAAGTTTGCTAGAATCGGTGAGAGATTAAGTCCTTATGTATCCATTGGTTTGTTAATTGTTGCTTTCAATAATTTGGTACTTTAGTTTGGAGCTTATTTGGAGTTGAAGCATGGTCTGAGTCTAACAGTTATGATATAGTCTTCAGAGTATGTGAAATTAAGTCTACAGTGTAATTAAGTCTACAGAAGACAATGTATATTATTCCCTACTTGAACTCATAGGTTTGGTTTATTGAGTTACACAAAATCGGAGCTCTCTCATTACCAACAATCCTCTCTAATGCAACAGCTTCCCATTTCGAATAAATTATCTTAATGAAAGATAAATTAACATCAACTGTATTATGGAAAACAGACTTACCAATGAATTTCAAATATTCCTTATAGAATAATGGATTTGATGGCACCCCATATAACAAAATGGTTTTTACACCATTGATCTCAAATCTACGGAAGTAATGCAAACGTTCGGTATACAAAAGAACCTTTATGTTACCCTGAACGAAATTTTGTCTAGCCTTTGTTAATTTTGATTGAGATGAGTATTCATCAACAGCATCAAAATTGAGCTTTGTGTGTTTGGACATATACTCTTTAACTCTTACAAAATCGAAATATGATGGGATTATGATCAATAAACCATCATCATAACTGGTAGAATTTGATAAGGAGTTCAAGATTGAATTAGTAAAGAATTTGAACCTTACTTCCGGATCCTCAAGTGGCGATTCACTTTCAAATCTTTGGTAGATCTGCTTTATCTTTAATCCCACTGAGTTCATTATACAATTATCAGAATCTATGATTTTCTTGAACTTCAATTTCCCTGCCAAGTTCGAGGACTTGTTCAAGACATTATTGATATTAGGAGTTGAATACTCTGAGAATACTAATCTTTGAGTAAACCATTTAGCTTGATCATTAATTGACCACATCCTGATTCTTGAGAAGTCTGCATCATGAAATTGTTTAGGAACTTTATTCAAATACTTGAAGATTGTGGTTATATGATCCCAGTTCTGCATTTCTATTTGGTTGGCATTATCAATAATTAATACTTCAATTGATGATAAGAAATCATATTCCCTTTTACGTTTATCTTCATTTTCTAAGATCATTGATAATCCAATTGGTGATGCAAGGATGATGTCCGATGAGTAAAATGCTGAATACAACTTGACTGACTTTCTTGTGAATTTAAGCCCTATAGTGAAATAATCGTTGGTATTACCTTTGAAGTAGTACCTGAAGTCTTCAGGTTTGGTCTCTGGTGGAAATGCATCAGAATGGAAGGAACCAGTAAATCTCTTCTTATTTTCTTGTTGATCAGTTGCAGAATGTTGCAAAATAAGATTTATGACTTCATAACACATTTCCCTGGTTGGTAATAATATAAGGACTTTAGGTCTAGTAAAACCTTGATCACGAAGTTCCAAATCAGGTAATGACTTACCTTGTTTAAGCTTTTCATTATGATCAGAAAGTTTGGCATTGTTCTTTAAAATGGAGTCCCTGGTTTTATATATATGGTTTAATGCATGGATCACATACAATTTCTTATAAGCTTGGTTCTTATAATTATTATAAGGGTAGTGTATGTCTTTATATTGAGTCATGGCATTGAGTAAAATGTTTTCTTGTGGACTCAATTCATTTTTTATGGTGTTCCTTACCCTCTGTTTGATATGAAGTTGGTTTAGAGGTTTGATGTTATCATTTGTAGGTATTGGATTACTAGGTACTTGGAATATGCTATTATACCCATTTTGGGTTGATTTCGACTTATTACTCCATTTAATGGATTCAGGTTGTGACTCAAGAAACTCATCAGTGATTTTATTGAAATGGACTTGAAATGGATCTTCTTCATCTTCATCTTCAGCATCCACTTCATCATCATCGTCATCTACTTCATCGTCACTAGCTTGTAAGTTCAATCCTTCAATTTGGTCATTTTCTTCGGTTTCCTGAACCCTCCTCTTCTTGGAAGGTTTCGTCTTTTCTTTATCAGTATCCAATAATGTTAATAAAGCGCTATAAGCTCTTGATTTATCTTCAGATACTTCTGGTTCTGGATCACTTTCTCTTTCAACTTCTGATTCATTATCTGAAATATTTTGTTCCTGTTCATGATCTCTTCTTGAGGTTCTTACCACTTTTCTCATTTCATTTCTGCCGTGGTTCTTATTTATTCGTACCATGTTAGTCTGTGTTAATGTCTATAAGCGTGTACGCACAGATGAGATGAGAGATGAGACTTTAGACTCAGGCCCCAGTCCTCAGTTTTCGTCCCTCAATTTTCAGTCCGGTCTTCAGCTTAGTGTTAGTCCTCAGCTCAGTTGTACGGGACCGAAAACCAGCAAGTCCGACAATGTCTCATACTATCGTGTCGTGTGAGTTTAGCCAAGAGTAAGAGCACTTATCCCTGTGTCAAGCAACTCTTGAAATTCTATAAAGATTAGATAAGTCAGATATTGTTTAACCCATTCATTTGGCCCAACTGATAGAGGATAAAATTCTTATTTACACTTCTACATCCTTACGCAGACACTTCTACCATAAACCCATAACCTCATCATACCACCAGTGTTTAAACCTCGAAAACTCCGCAACATCCAGACCAACGATCTTGCATTGAATTGACGATTGGAATTTAAAAATTTTCAGTTGTTAATGGTAACTACATGACCATCAAAATTTCATATAAACCGATTAGAAATTTCAATTCACAAAGTTGCCATAAAATTTTCATTTGTGTTAATTCCCTATAAATTCCTTACTTACCCCCTTCCTATTAAACCATTTGGAATCCACAAACACGTCGAGGCTCCGAATAGTTTAAATAGTAGTCAATCTAAGTGTCTCGTACATTAAATTACTTTTTCTGTGAGAAAAGTTTTTCAGAAAAGGGGACAAAAAATTTAAACCACAATAACGAGTTATCACAACATAGTATAAATAACGAGTATATTAAGGAGGAGTTCAATACTTTAATTCATATACACATTATATATCATCAAGTCAAGTACATAAATAACCGAAAACCTTTATACGTAAAATTTTCACGTTTTATAGTCAGAAGACCTATCCACAGCCAGTGTGAGAAATTGAATAATATCTAAAGACGTGAAGTTTCAACAACTTGATCGTCAATAATCCCAGAATAGTAGTGGATGTATTATAGATATCATATAAATTAACAGTCACCATGAATATTCAACTTATACGGTTTACAAGATCATTTTTATCCATAGTATATCTTATACTTATAATCCTATCAATACCTATGGCATTTGATGTTGGTGGTATAGAATGTGGGTTAACGTTTTCATTCACAATATTTACCTTATATTTCATATTAACAACATTAAGGTTATTAAGTAAAAGAACAAAGTATTTTAGGTGGGTATCGATTTTTTACTATTTGCAATATTTAACAATCCCATCGATTTTAACCCTTTACTTATCATATTATAAGAATAATAAATTACAAAGTTTCACATCAGTAGAAATATGGAAACTATTCATCATAAATTCAACTCCAATTTTCACAATCTTAGAAGGGTTTTGTTCATTATTATCAATCCAAGCTATTGGCCAAATAATCACATGGCTAACAAATTATAAATCCGATAGCTGGCTTATATTGTCATTAGTATTCAGTGGTTCAACCATAACAGGAGCATTATATTTCTTATATAGAATTTATGTGTTACCTATAACAATTGATGTCATTAGTGCATCCTTATTAGGATCATTATTAACCTTAACCTTAGGTTTAAGTTTATTTGGAATCTTAAGTGGTAAAGGATCCATAATCGAAAGTTCATTATTATTCGCTTACATAGTAAGATGCATTTATGAGACATTCCCTCAATTAAGTGAAAATGCTAGTCAAGCTATTAATAATATGTTCACTAATACTAAGATCTCAATCGATATACCGATAATCCCATATATATCACCCCAGTTTTTTGAAACCTTATCAACCATTGTCCCATCACTTGCAGCTAATTTACCAGGGTCATTTAAGACTATGTATGATTTTTTAACAGTTTCAGTTCGTAAATTACCATTACCAGTATTATTTAATTTTTCTTATAGAATTACCGTGTTTTTTGCAGCCACCAAAATTATACCTGCATTATATCATTCGACTTTATACCCATCACCATCACCACCAAGAACTCCACCATTAATGAGATCAAGGGATAGTTCATTAACATCAATAAACTCCATAAATTTATCCAGTTCTTCAACCATCACCAATGATGATAATGATGATCATCATTCTAAACATTCGAGATCCTCAGATGTTACTATCAATAAATCATTCCAATCAAGTAAACCTCCTTCAACTATTGTAACATTAATTTATTCATATTCTCCTTGTATTATAATACCTGTTTATACTCATTTATTAATGTCATATAATGGTGAATTGGCCACTCATTTAAAGTTATGGGGAGTCTTTAATTCTTCAAATGGTAATGTTGATTTACCTATCCATCCTTTACAGTTTTGGAATTGGATTAATATGGCCACGACCTTATTGTTGTATTTATTAGAATTGATAGGTAATGATAATAATCATATTAATGGTAATGCCTTAACTAATCATTGGAAAGTTGATTAGGTATGTAATTTAATGTATATTAAGTTTGTGTAGGCTAGCTTGGAGAGCTCTTGCTCTCTAGGGATTTCTAATAGAGGAGTACTTACCAGGAGTACTTACTAGAGTAGTGATTACTAGAGTAGTGATTACTAGAGTAGTATTTACGCTGAGGGACTCTTTACTGCTAAAGAACTACTTCACAGGGACTTCATTCAACTACATCACTACCACCCCACTCAAACTCTTACACTCACCACAATTAAAAGGTTCATAAGTATCAGAACTTTTGCAAATCTCGTCCAGGATTTATAACTTGTCATCTTTCCAGACAATGAAATAATCTCAGAGCTTGACTCTATGTTTGCTTGATGTTTCATCATTAAACTCAATAACCTCTTAATTATAATGAATATAAGCTTGGCATATTTGACTATGCATGACCTTCAACGTCAGACGTTTATGTCATACAAGCTTTAAAAGGGACGTTCATGGTTCAAGAGTAAGCTCCATTGGGTTGATCAATACAATCAATTGTCATAACTATGGTTTAGGATTCATAATCCCGTTGCCGAATGATTAGTTAACCTGTAATAGAGTCATTAATATATGTCCCTATAAACTCAATAACTACAAGTATGAAGTGTTGAACAATGAAAGTCCGAATTTCAGACCTTATTATACACCACCAACTTATAACTATTTCAAACGTTTACAATGACAAGATATCAACGAATGCTATTAAACGAATGGATTAATTCGTTACGTTTCCGTATATAAGGCAGGAGACTTTCCCCAAAGTGTTAGTACCGTAAGGTCTTTTGTAAACTTCGAAAACAATTCTTTGACCATGAACGTAGAGAAAATTTTATAGTGAGGTTGGACTTTGAGCAGAGATCTTGGTGCGGGTAACCTTTTCTAAACAGATGGAAGTCGTGTGATAACTGGATTTTAAGACATGGATTAAATATATACAAAACTATTCACATGACCCACGAGTTCTTCAGTTACCCATACTCTTCACTTGCCCTTCAATCTTATCAAGTCAATAACCATTGAATGAAAGAATTGGGTAAAATACTGGCTAAATAATCATATGACCTTGCACCCGTACCACAATACACTATAGCACCATTTCTATCACCATAGATTAAATCAAATAGTAAATGGTACAAATCTCTTAAACTTGTTCCCTTACCTGCAGATTTAATAGGATTAGCTTTGTATTGGGATTTGGTGAAACTATCCAGGTATAATGATTTAATATCATCATTCCAGCCTTTTATTTCAGTACTTATTATACTTGAAGTTCGTAAATTCGTTGATACATTACCCAGTACTGATATATTACCTAATTTCACTTGTGTGACTGATAAACCGTGTTGAGTTATTTCCCTTGTGAAAGTGGTGAACAAACTTTGCAAACTATCTTGAAACATTGCTTCTGGTCCATGATAAGGTAAATGTAACTTATTGGTTATATTAGGAGTGACTAAAATTGTTTTACTCTTCTGATCACGTATTAGCCCTGTAAGGCCAGATGCAAACAATTTCAAATACACCGATAACTTCTCTAAAAGTCTTGTCCATGATCCCATTGAAATGTTTTCTAATGGGCCAATTGGGAAATACAAACATGGTGCAAATATAACACCAACTAATTTAAGGTTATGACTTTCTGCTCCTGGGAATGGTACTACAGGGATTTGTAATAAATGTTGGAATTTCTGTAATTGACTCTCAAATGTATAACTGTTAGTCAAATTTAAGTAATTGATCCCATCTGTAATTGGATTGGATTCTGTATACTTCACATCCTTATCATCAAGAATCGTCAAGTAAACAATAAAACCTCTTCTTTCGAAATCAAGAGCCAATAATCTAGTTAAAGGCTCAGTTGGTGATCCAATAACTAATACCACATCTTGTCTGGCTCCATTGGCCAATTTGGGTACTCTTCTTTTCAAGCTTAAGGGTTTGGACTGCTTAACAATCGTTTTCTTATAGTACCATAATCCTCCAATTCCTAATCCTACACTTAAAATTGAAAGTTGATATTTGTAATCTTTTAAGATCCCCATTATACCTATAGCCTTAGACCGATACACTGGTTGTTGTACATCAGCCTTGAAAGGATTATAATTTGCCAAATCCACGTGACTCAATTTATCTGATTGATTACCAATAATATTCGATGCTTGGTCATAATAGTACCTTAAAGTTTCAACAGTTGCATGTACTGGTTCACTTACCATCTTTAACAAATGTAAATCTGGAGTGCAAAAAGTGCGATCTCCTTACAGATCACAAAAAAAATGTGCCGGTCCCAGGAATCGAACTTGGGTTTCATCGGCCACAACGATGTGTACTGACCACTATACTAGACCGGCTACTTGAGTTGAAAATTGTTTTTGTGAAATATAACGATCTAAGCTTCAACGAATTTTTTTCTTTTGGGTTTTTTCATTTAATACGGGTTATATGTATCCAAATAAAACGGGATCCTATTAATATAGTAGTTAACTAATGTTTTGCCCATCTAAGATAAAGCAAAGACAATAAATATGTCATTGGATCATTTTTACTTATGACAGGCCCACCACTATAGATAAAATTTTTCAGTGCGGAGTCTTCAAACTAAAGGATGAATACTACCAGAATTATCAAACATTTCTTCAGGAATCCTTCCAAGATATTAGGTCTACAAAGACCAATCTCATTATTAATATCACAATCATCAATCTCACCAATTTATAAGAGTTTCAATCATTATCAATCCTCAAGTCTTTTACT
The DNA here is from genome assembly GCA_030574835.1 of Yamadazyma cerambycidarum. Classification (NCBI taxonomy): domain Eukaryota; kingdom Fungi; phylum Ascomycota; class Pichiomycetes; order Serinales; family Debaryomycetaceae; genus Yamadazyma; species Yamadazyma cerambycidarum. Next base: position 826,089 of record JAJMFR010000001.1, read on the forward strand.
TAATACTATTAGAAGCTATTCGACTAAAACAGCACCACCACCTCCTCCACCTCCACCAACTGGTTCAAAGGATAAAAATGCTAAGGGAAGAATATTACTTAATAGATTATCGAGAGCAGTCACATTTTCAGCCTCAACCCTTTTAGTCATTGGAGCATCCGGTGTTGCATTACTTGTAGTGTACTTAATTCTATCAGAATTATTCTTACCTTCAGGTGACACAAAGACATTCAATAAAGCTATCAAATTAGTAGAAAAGAATGAAGAAGCACAGAAAGCATTAAGGTTCGAACCGGGTGAAAGATTAAAAGCATACGGTGAAACCCCAGCCGGTAAATGGGTAAGAAATAGACCAGTCCAAAGTGTTAGAACCAGAAAAGAAGGTCAAGATAGATTAGTTATGAAATTTCATGTTGAATCAAGTAAAGGTTATCATGGTACAGTAGCATTAGAACAAATAGATAAATCATATTGGAGTTCCGAATTTGCTTATATTGCATTAGATATTCCAAAACATAAGAGAATTTATATCATTGAGCCAAAATTTCAACCAAAGAATTACGTACCAAAGTTTCAAGAATCTGGATTTTTGGGTCTTAAATGGGGACCAAAAAAGGATGAACCAAAGAAAGATTAACTGTAAATAATAAAATATATTCATATCTTGTAGCAATTCTCTTATGTGGTTTAGAAGAAGATCTTAGCTAAAATGACACTTAAGACGGTGGACAATCCAACTGATTTCATAAGCAACATTCCTGAAGATTTTTGAACTGATGTACCATTCTTCCAATCACTATGACCTAATCTTTGGTTGGTGGGAGATGGTCCTTTGTAATCATGTTTAGACGATAATTTTTCAATATCATCAATATCTTTTAAAAGCTGTTCACACGACCTGCCGTCTGATAAGGTAATTGTGGTAAGATCAGATTTGTCATTGTTGGATACAAGTAGGGCCTTTCTGTCAAAATCACAATTCTCATCTTTGTTCTCATTTTGTAAGTAATTCTTGTTAAGTGCAAATGAAAGCTTTTGATTCATACCGCAATGAGAGAACTTCCCATAAACACCTTCTAAGCCATCACTTTGGATATCATTGCATTTGACCTTAGAACAAAGCTCATTCAAGAATTCATATTTTTGAATATCTTGTGATGAATTCAATATACATGAGAATGTTGATGCTAAACACTCACACGTACCTCTATCAGGAGTTGGTGGTAACTCAGTACCAACTGGCCATTCTTTTGTTTTAAGACATTTTGTAGTTGTTGTTCCATTCAAAGGTTGTGCTTTAAATCTCTTGGGAATGACTTCTTTGAACCTGGAGCTTAAAATATTGAAATCATCTAATGGAGTGATATCACCATTCTTCTCTTCTTTAACAACCCCATACTTATTATCATGTTGAAAATACTCATAAGCAATACCTCCAGACCAAACCTTAGACATGGTTAAACCATACAACGCTTCAACTTCTATGAAAGGTCTGGGTGTCATGGTATTACACCCGAATTCACTAAAGAAAATTGGTACTGGAGAATCACTGAATTCAATAGTTCTATCTCTATAACCAGAAGTTGAATAACTTGAATATCCACACCATTCATACATGTTCAACCCAAAAAAATCAGCTTTGATTAAATCATCATTTCCACATGTAAAGTAATTGAAAATGTTGTTTCTTATTTTAGCATCATCATTAGATGCATAACCAATTGGAATGTTTCTGTACCCTTTAGATTTGATATATTTCTTGATATCTCTTATTGAAGCCTTAACAAACGGTGATGCATCAATATTAGCAATGGAATTAGTGACTTCATTGCCAGCAAATAAACCTAATACATTTTTATATTTATGCATGGCGTTGACAACATCCTTATACCTATCGAAAAGATCAACATCCCAACTAGGGGAGTTTCTATTAATTGAAGTCGAAGGTTCTGGTAAATCAACTAGAACATAAATACCTTTGGCTGCGAAAGCATTCATACAAATATCATGATTTTTAGAAGGATCAATTTGGTAGACTCTAACAACATTGATATTGAGTTGTTGAAGATAATTCAAATCTCTTAAGCAGGTGGTGGTGTTTGCTAATGGATCAATGTATCCAAATGAATCAGTGAACCTATCATCTTCTTCTCTATTTCTTTGGTATGCAATACCTCTGATATAGAACTGATAACCGTCAGAATCAATGAACTTATTTCCATTCACAGTAAGTGGAGAAATTGACTCAATGTCTGAGCCAAGGGTGACAATGAATAATAATGAAAAGATTAAAAATGAAATCATTTGGGTTTGTGGTTTATGGTTTGCAACCGCGCGGCGATTTCTCAAACACTAAAGCTACAGAGAGAAACTTTCATTACGTTCATTACTTTCACTATCATTATTAATTTATATTACGAAATACATACGTTATGTACATTAAAAAACTTCATAAAGTTCTCGAAATTCTCTTTTACCCTTACATTCAATCATGAACAAATCATTTCCTGATACATTGATCAATAACCCAGCTTTACCAATTCTTTCAATTCTATCCAACTTTTCCTCTTCACAAACCAACCAACCGTAGTCTGCTTCATCATTGTCAGGACTGGTATTCTTTAAGATGAAATTGTAATAGTTCTTACCACTAAAATAGTCAGAAATGATATAGATGGACAAGGAATACATTGATAAGATTTTCCACGATGATGGACTGGTCACATTTTCATTGTTATCAACATTTTTTTGTAATCTGACTGTCATATCATTCAAAAGGAGGAGTTTAGTGTTTTCCGGGTTGCTTAAAATTGTTGCATTGTTGATATCTTCGGAGCTAATTGAGACCATTGAGATATCTCTAGTAAGTTGAGATTGGCTCTTAGCTGGTGTTTGAGATTGACTCTTGGCTGGTGTTTGAGACTGGCTCTTGGATGGTGTATGTGGTTGTGTTTGTGGTTGTACATGAATTTGTGGTTGTGGTTGTACATGGACTTGTGGTTGTGGTTGTACTTGTGGTTGTGGTTGGAGTTTCTGCTTCTGTTCTTGCTGATGAACCTCAGTCTGGAGTTTAAGTGGCTGATGAAATTTACCCAATGATGATACACTAGTTGATGTCGATGATTTGCTAGTGTTTCCATACTGAATATCCATTACTGATGAATTCATAGTTTGCCTTGAGTTGCCCAATGATGACTGTGATGATTTTTGTAATAATCTCTTTGGTAAAATTGCCCCTTTAACATTCTTAATATTGGATGCAACAGCTTGAGTTAACTCATTAGAAAAACATCTAACCATTACCAACATCTTCTCCATAGTTATAGAATTTCTAGCAGAAATTTGAATATCTAAAGCTGAAGATTGAGTTATATCGGTGTCACTATTAATATCAACAATCAATACTGGCTTATCAATAACTTCACCATATCTTTCATCATACTCTTCTTTAAATACCAATAACCAACCACAACGTAAATCATAGTTAACTGCTAACTTAAGGAATAAGTTTTCATTGATGGTTAACATTTCCCATTTCCCATATTTAGGTTTCCATTTAGAAACTTTCATTAACTTCTTACCAGTTGGTGATATATAGAAATCAACGGTATTGTCATCATTAATGGTTTCCTTTAAGATTTGAGGAATATTTAACGTTGGTTCTTCATTGAGTTCAATCATTGAATTGGACTTTTGGTTAGCATAGGGTTTAAAGAAATAAGTTGAAGTTGATGAAGGTAAGGCAAATGCTGACCCTGATGCATTTTTATGTTGAGTTATGGATTGTTGAGTGAATGATTGAGGTAATGATTGAGTGCTGATGTTTTGAATAGTAGCATTTTGTGAAATGGTTGAATCCATTGAAATGGCTGATAATGGCATATTTTCAGTATCCGAATCCATAGGAATTTGAGTATTAATTGTTAACTCTTTTGGATTATTTTTGAATGGTTTAACTGGGGCTTCAAATCCTTCAGTTTCTAATTCATTAATTGGTGATTTAATAGCAGATCTGAAAGCGTCCAGTTGAAGTTCTCCTTTGAATTCCTTATCCTTTTTCTTTTTGAAGAAACTGAACAATTTCGATTTAGGTCTTTCTTTAGTCATCTCATTCAATCCGTTATGTATGCTGAAAGATGGGTTATGGTTCTTACCGAAATTGGAAATATTGATTTCTGAACCAGTGGATGATTTATAGATACTGGATTTGGAAGTTGATGACAAGCTTGGGACTGAAGAGTTTTTAGATTTGAATGAGTTTTGGGATGGTTTAGGTTGATGAACTTCAGGTACGTTTTCCTTATCATCAATAGAACTAGTTTCAAGTTCTGCAGTTGACGATACTGGTCTTTCTTGTTGTTGTTCGATGTTCAAACTTGATGGGATTTTCTTAATCTTTAAGTTGGAGTTACTTAAAGCTTTTTTAGCTGATTCATAAGATTCATAAGATTGAAGTGATGAAACTGGTGAAGGAATTGAAGTGATTTTTGGAATTTTTGGTTGGTGAATTTCAAACGATGAATCTGGTGATGTATTACAAACGACAGTTTGTTTAATTATTTTGGAATCAGTTGGGTTAGATTCAATTGGTTTGGTAATTGGGTTGGATTCAATAGGAAACCCAGATCCTAATGTAGGAGACTCAATTAACTCTTTGAATTGTTTCTTTGGAACTGTTGGTTCAGGGTCAGAATTTTCACTACTATCTGATAACTCAATACCTAAACCACTCATCTTGAGATCATTATCACTTTCACTTAATTTGATCAAGAAGTTTTGATCGACTGGGGAATTAGAATGCTCTAATGGGAAGATCAAAGATAATTTCTTGATCCAATCAGTTAAGAATTCTTCATTAGGACAGTTGATGATGATAGTATCATTGACGTTTGATTTACTTTGACCAAAATGAATAGAATTCAAAATTATTTGACATTTGGAATTACTGTAAGTCAAAGATAACTCATTGACTCTGAATGGTGGGAACATTAAAAACCTTGAAGAATTATCCTTTGGTATAGATACAATGGCCAATGAATTATATTGTTGAGAAGCTACTCCGTTAAGGTTCAAAAGTAAAAGTTCAATGGTTGGTTTGTTGGTAGAATTTTGAATAGTCAAGATTGATGATCTTGATCTTTCGACAATCTGAGTGATTTTGAAATAACTACAAACATTGTCACTGAAGTTCCTTATGTTATTGGTTTCACCAAATAATTGCACCTTATCAAACGAGATATTGTTGAATTTGGAGTTATCTATATAGTTAAGGTAATCTTCAACTAATTCAATACACCCATATTTGAACGTATCCAATTGTTCTATAATATAAGGGTTTCTTATTATTAAGGTGGTTGATTCAATAAATGTGATATAGTTGGTTAATTGCATGATTGGTTTACTAAAATGACTATCATCATATTTTTCAGTCTCTAAACATTTCTTATACTTACCGAACAATAACAAAATATCATCATTACTCCATAATATGAAATCATTTATGAAACTTTTGAATGCTTGCTTATCATCGTTATTATTAACTGACGATTCAAATGATTTCTTGTGTTGATATAAAAGCTTTAATAAATTCTTGTTCTTAGTAAACAACCCTCTTATTATCGACGTAATTGAAGTCTGTGACGCCCTACTGGGTTTAATAATCCCTAAGATTTGAATTAAATTATTGTTTTCATCGGTTTCATAACTCAATAAATTATTAATCAAGTCTAAAGGTGAATCAACTAAATTAGTAGTACCAAAATTATCAACTAAACTGGTAGTAATTTTAGGAATATTAACCATAGCTAAGTTGAAAAATTAATTTGACAGTATAATATCAGTCCCTACAAAACTTTATATATATACACGGTACCCAAGGGATATAACTTTAAAAAATAAATTTGATTAGGTGTAACTAAGAAAAAATAAACTTAAGAATCTAATGACTTTAAAATTCAATTAAAGGAGTAAACATAACCCAACCAAAACTTTAAAAAAATGGTGTATAATTGCTGCCACTGTAAACAAACTACAGCCTGAAATCGTTAGGTAAGTGCATATTTGTTTTGGTTTCTACTGCACCCTCTAAACTGTTTCAGAATTTAACCTATTAAAGCTTAAGATTTTGGTGTTGCAGGAGTTACAATAGGATTTTTCGCATCGCATTTATTGTAAATCGCGTCGTGATACCTGGCAAATACGCGTCCTCATCTCTGTAGGTTCGTGGTACATTCTCGGACCGATGAGTCTAGAGTTAAAACACAAATGTAAAACGTACCTTCGTAAATTTGCACTACAAAACGTACCTTCGTAAATTTACACTACCAACTTTCTAATAATAACTACATTTATATATCATGCTTATCTAATGCACCAGTCTAATGCTTGTATAACCCCGAGCTTTGTTTTACCACTTACTAATAAAACTTGCCATTTGTTATTGAGTAATTCCTTATCAAGGTTTAGGACATCGCTAACGGTTTGCTTCAATTGATCATGGTCTTCAACTAGATCAATTTTGTTGATGAGTACTAATAATCGTATACCAATCAACCTGTCTTGTAGAATTATTTTTTCTCGTAATTCACGGTAGGATTCATTTAACCTTTCTAGGGCCAATGCATCAATAACCCAAATTACTATATCAGTCTTGGCAAAGTAATTACCCCAAAAGGTTCTTAAAGAAGTTTGTCCACCTATGTCCCATATGTTTAGATTGTAGCCATTGTATATGAGGTTATTTATTTGAAATCCTATAGTTGGTGATACTTTCATTATGTCTTCATTTAGGATTGACTTTACTATAGTGGTCTTACCTGCATTATCCAACCCTAGAACTAATATTCTCAATTCCTTGTCTTTTAGTTTTTGTTTCTTGATGATAGTTAGTAGTCCCATACTGTGATGTTGTGCCAGTCTGCTATCAGTGAGTCTTCTATCAGTGAGCTCTGCGAGGTCTTCAATCTCACTACTGATGGATCTAAAAAATGCGCATAGATAACATCACGTAAATGATTAATGAAACAATCATCTATCTTTGAGTACCAAGCTAGGAAGAAGATCCGACTAGATGAAGTCATAGACCTTACTTCCGATATAGAGGATAATTCTACAGGTATCACTTCCACTACTATAACTGAAACTATCACTGGAAACACGGATGGTTTGACTGCTGGCGGCAATTATAATAGTTTATTTGTTCCTGACGAGGATACTGATATATTCCAACCAGTACTGCCATTAAAGCCTTTAAATGTGCCTTTGACTCATACCAGTCCAAGTATCAACCTAGAGGACGAATCACCACCAATAAAGAAAGAAATTCAGGGCGTCAAATACGAGTCATCTTCTATCATAAAATTAGAGGATGCTTTAGCTGAAGCTGATTTGGTTGAACAATCAATTCTAAATCAGTCAATAAAACTTGAACCAATAGAAAAGTTACAAACACCCACATCAGAAACATCCTTAACGAAATCCCCATCAATAGATTTCCCTTTAAACGATTCCCCAATCCACTCCCCTCACTCACCTACCTCACTTCAAGATCGTACACTTCTACGGTTCTTTGATTCAGACTCAGATCTAGAGTCAACCGATGATTCAGATTTGGATTACGATTATAGATCCTTAAATGATATTGACTTGAACTATCAATCACAAGACGAATCGGAGTATTGTTTTAAAATTATAGGTGAAGCTCCAAAGCGAGAAAAAGGAAATAATAAAATCAGTATAGATATCGCTGATATCGAATTAATGCCCAATAATCAAATATGTTGTCCCATTTGTAAAGTATTTCTCGGTGAATTAAGTGAACAGTTCATCAAGGCTCATATTGAAGGATGTCTGATGGCTGCAAATTTTACAGTATCCCCGGTTAAATTACCCAAAGACAAACCTCCATCCCTTGTCAAACTACCCCTGTACCGTAATAAAGATCCTTCAACACCTAGCCCAGTCAAGAAAATAGATCCTCCCAAAAACTTGACTTTTAAAAGTAGACGTAAACCAATAATTGATTTAAAAATAATGGAATTCCCAATGACCCCCGTATCTACTTATAAAGTGTCAATGGATGCATTTAATTATGCTCCTCATTCAGAAATCAATAAGTACTTTCTAAGTCATTTTCACCAAGATCATTATGGAGGTATAAGTAAGAAATGGTGTTATGAAAGAGTTTTTGAATGTATAGAAGATTTTGATGATTTAGAAAAGTATAAACCGATAATTTATGCTAGTGAGATTACTGCTAAGTTATTGACTATAAAGATTGGAATTGATCCCAGATTCATTATGCCAATGAAGTTAGAAACTCGATACTTGGTTAAAGATTATCAGGATATGGAGAACCCATTTTTAGAAGCGGAGGATAATCATGATAAAGTTATTGAGTCAGAAGCTAAAACTCCAGGACTTTATGTTACATTAATCACAGCAAACCATTGTCCAGGATCAGCTATATTCTTGTTCGAATCGATAGGATTTGATACTAATAATGTTAATTACTTGCATTGTGGTGATTTCCGAGTAAATAAACCAATGTTACAACATCCTTTATTGAGTCAGTACCTGATTAAAGGTGGAAATTCTAAACTTGATAAAGTTTACTTGGATACCACATATTTAACATTTCATTATAACTTCCCTAAGCAAGAGGATGTTTGTGAACAAGTGTCTCTAATGTTCAAAGAGTTATGTAATGCTGATGATTCTTCATTACTTTCCACATGGTTTGGTAGCAATAAACAATCAAGAATTACTGATTTTTTGAAGATCAACACTAAACCAAAGAAGAAATTTCTTATTGTCATTGGTACTTACGTGATAGGTAAGGAAAGATTGGCTATATCAATACTGAAGATGTTGAATAAATGTCCAATATTTATCCTGAGTATTAAGAGTAGAGATTATCAGTATAATGTGGTCAAATCATTCAATGACGAATATTTGAATTCAGTTTTGACTGATAATGAATATGGTGATGATGATTGTGAATGTGTTATCCATTTAGTACCAATGGATATTATCTATACATTAGACGAATTCCGGAATTATATCAAGTATAATAAGTATTTTGATTTTTATGAAAAATGTGTTGCTTTACGTCCAACTGGTTGGAGTCACCTGGAAGAATATCTGAGAGATAAAGATGTGGAAGCATTAGAATTTTCAACTCCAAATAATGTTACAAGAAATCAGTTTTTGAATAAGATATGTGATATATGTTTAAATGTTCCTTCTTTTACATATACTGATGATATTCTACCTCAAAATAGAAGATTGAAAGGAGGTAATCATGAAAGAGAGAACTTACGTATATATTCCTTGCCTTACAGTGAACATTCTTCATATAGGGAATTAGCATATTTTTGTATATTCTTGAGGATAGGTGAAATTATACCCACAGTTAACTTTGAACAAGAAAGTTCAGTATATAAGATGAATCAGCATATAAGATATTGGAAGGAATTAAAGGGGTTAAAGACGGAACGGGTTGATAATATCGATCCTATGATTTATGATAAGTTAAGAGAGTTGAGTCTTGATAGATTCTAACTAATTACAGCTGACACACATCAATATATTTTGTATATTACATTCTATTCAGTTATTTGTGGTGAAATTAAGCTTGCTTCTTTTCAGGGTTAAGAATGGACTTATAATAATTCAAACTAGTTTCACATTCTTCGCCACGACATCCAGTCCACGATACTGCAAAATCACCCTTTTGGTAATGTATATGATCATCTTGAGCTAGTTGACCCTTACTGTGTTTTGCAGCTATGGTCCTAGGAGGTATTATAGCAGTTTTAGCTAATAAATAAGGATGCCATTGTAAAATATGAGTCAAAGCTGAATCAGGAGCATAAGGAAAGTTTGGATAATCAAAGAATAAATCATTAGCCCAAAATTCCAACATTGCTTTACCAACATTATCATTTTTAATAATAAACGAATCAGTTTCAATTTTCTCATTGGATTGAGTAACTATCAACCTGATATTCTTAGGCTTGGCAGTTTTGTATGTTTTGATTATACCATTTTGAGGATTAATAGGTTGTTCTCTTAACATAATAGGTTGTAAAGCATCTTCACTTAAAACGTATTGTTTCAAATTTATTGAAGATTCCATAACTAATCCATCTTGGTCCAAATACCAGAACCATTTAGATTCAGGAAATGCAAACAAGGCAGCTCTTAAACAGTAGATTCTAACCCATTTTCTCTTTTCGATGTTATCATAATTACTGAAGGAATCAAGCCATGGTAAGAATTCTTGATACCAACGAATATAGACTCCATAACCTTGTTCATGGGCATAATCAATTCTGTTTTGAACGATGGTGGCCAAACTTGGTAAACTGTATTTGTCAAAATCTATAGCACTGACAATAATAGTATCAGGATAATTCTTACTTAACTTTGGTTTATAGACGATTTTGTCATGATTCTTAAAAGCATTCTTAGCCTTGGATAAATCGGATGCTGCGTTTTCATCCTTCTCCTTATTCATTTGTACAGAAGGGTCGACATCATCATAAATATTCAATGAAAAAATTTGGCTCACATCAATTTCTGGATGGTTGGCATCTCTTATACGAGACTCTTTCACTAATTTGGATCTGCCTAATTCTTTTAAAAGTGGTGCATGTTCAACAGGTGGGAAAATGTACTTGGAACTGGTGGTTATGACATGATCACTTGTATAAGGATGTGCTGGTGGATACTGTGATTTATATCTATTATCAAATATATTATAGGATATGCCAAATGGATTATACCATACGAAAATCACCATGAAAATTATGATCCATATACTGACATTTCTCTTAGGCAACTTTTTGATGTGGTTGAAGGTGGCGGGGAGTGGTAGATAACTTTTGTTCTTGGGTTTAAAAGTCTTTTCACCTATCATTGTTGTTGAGAATGTGCGATTTGAAATTGACGTGTTTGGGATCGAGACGATGCGATAGTGGTTGTATTATGAGGTGGTAGTGAGAGTTAGAGGTAGCGAGGTGGGACTTTGTTGTCGTACTTGACACTGTTCCAACTGTGTTTCTGTGTTCGTTATGTGCTCCCGTGTCCCTTCTGTGCTCCTGTGTCCCTGAGTTCTATTCTTAACATACATTCACCTACTTACTCAAGTACCTCTAATTCTATCCTCAATAACTTGAAGTGCTACTTGTCTCCTCCTTTCGGCAACACTATTAGCAACACTCTTCTGGGTTTGATTAATTTGTTCCAGTCTCTTTTGAGCTCTAAGATTACCCTGTTCAATTGATTCATCATTGAATGGAGTAACAATTCCTACCAAAACAAAGATTTCATACAACTTATCAAAAAATGCCCCCAAATAAGGCTTCAATACATTAGGAAAGAATTCAACTAATTTGAACCCATCCGAGGCATCACCTCTAACAATTGTCCCTGAATCATCTACTGATAATGGTAGAATTGGATCAAGTGCAAAAGATTGATAAAATCTTAAGTATGTGTAGGATATAACAAAACTTTCGATTGATGGTACAAATGGATATAATGATCTTGTTAAGATTATTGACCACAAAAGCACAACGATAAGAAATATGAATGGTAAGTGTTTGACTCTGAAATTTATTAAACCTTGGAACAAGACAATATTATGTTCAGGTATCAATTGTTTAAGTACAACCAAGAACCCAAAATAATATGAAATACCTCCACCTAAAGGTTTATCCATCCCCAAACTGTCCTTTCTTACTATATTAGATATAATGGTAATTAACACAGTACACAAATTGGTACAACCTCCAACAATAAGTACAAATTGAACCACTTCTTTGAACCCCCAAAACCTTTCTACGTATCTGCTTGACACTACCAATACTGTGGCAGACACTATGAATGAAAATATGGTTATTTCTGCAAAAATAGCAGTAACAATGGCCCATGGATAAAAAATCGTATACCTTGGAATCAATTGTAAATAAGGCACTTGAATATCATGGAATTTCAAATCGGAATCCACAACGGCTCTAAAATGACCAAGTTTGATTAAGAATGTCAAGGAAGTTATTAATGTCAAACAACCTATAAGAATTCTTGTTGATATTGGGATATTATGAAGACGTAACAGTGGCATGTTAACGTTAACGCGATTGAAAACTGCGACGGTCCAGTTTAGCCACCTCACCATCGGCGAGAGTAAGAGTGAGATCGTACTAAGTGAGTCTCTTATAAAACAATATATTGTAAACATATTTACAAAACAAACAAATCCAAAACTATCTATATAAAACCTAAGCTTTAGAAGTATAAGCTGTTGTTTTTGAAGGCTTATAACTTGCAAAAGACCATGAACTAGCATAAGCTTTAGAAGGATTCTTAGTATCATTATTATCAACTTTTCTTGGTTGGAATAATCCATAAGTAATTGAACTACTATCACCAGCTAAAGTATCACCAATATCAGTTGGAACAAATTTGGATGCAATTGCTGGAGCAGCAATTAAAGCAACAAATATAACTAATATAACAAAATATAAGGTAGCATATTTTCTAACCATTCTCTTTCTTAATTTAGCTTGTTTTAATGAATAAATTGGTGGTCTGATTAATCTGGATGGTTTTAACCAGAATAACATAGTAGAATGCCATCTATCAATTAAAGGCATTAAAGTAATTGGAAGTTGACAGAATAAGATGAAATGAGCCAAGATGAAATCACCAGCAAATTCTGACATTTCAATGATTTTAGCACAATATTCTCTAGCTGGTTGAGTGAATGCCATCCATCCCATACCAGTATTATACCATTTACCAGTCCAGAAAGCAGTATTAGCTTTATCATTTTTGAATTCTCTAGTTAAGAAAGCAATAGTTAAGAATTTGAATAATAATCTTTGAATGTAAATCATGGTGATAAGACCTAATAACATTCTAGCAAAATTAAATCCTTCTAATACCCACATAACAATAAAGAAAACTAAATGAACAACAACGGCAACACCATGAGCAAAACCAGCTAAAACTGCACCAGTCTTTTTACAACATAATCCTAACATTGGACCAGCACAACATGCTAAACCAAGACAAACCCCTAAAGCACCAGCATCAATAACAACTGGAGCTAAAGCACAAATAACAACTCTTAAAGTAGCATTGACTTTTTGAGGATCATCGGTGACCCCAGTTTGAGCATTAATGAAAGTGAAAGCAATGTATAAACCAGCAGTATAGAAAAGGGTTGGGATTAAATCAGCAAATAAGATATTTGATCTATGAGCTCTTGAAGCATCACCAGCAGCTTTTTCAGAAACATCACCAGTTAATTTACGTTTGAACCCTGTAATTCTTGATCTTGAAAGACGAATGTAACCAATCCAAGAGTTTCTGTGCCATTTAGTATTACCTCTGGATAACCATCTAATGAAATCACGGTAATCAATGAAATAATCTTCCCAAGCAAATTGATGAGGATTGAAGATAAATGGTGAGAACACTAATGATGATAATGAAGCCCAGAACCATAATAAAGCAGGTTGCCAATGAGATACTGAACCAAATAAGATAATTAACATTGATCTAGCACCCATATAAATTGAAGAATCAGCAAAACGGGAGTATAAGATGGAGAATGGGATACGTGAAGTTGCAAAACCTCTACCAGTTGAAATATATCTAGCACCACCAGTAGTTAAATCAGTGAACAAGGAAGTTGAATAGATTTGAGCAACGAAAACTTCAAACATTGGTGATAATGAAATGATATGTCTAACAAATCTTTGAGCAGCTTTCCAAACCCCTCTTTCAATCAATTCTTGAATAGTCAAAGGAATGAAAGAAATGAAGAACACAATGAAAATGGATAAAGTATAACGTCTGATCCAATCAATAACTGGGGAGAAATTATAACAACCAATAGGATATAACACATCAGTAATTGGAGAATTCTTATTATAAGCACAGATAATTGATTCATGAGCTAAAGAATTCAAATTAGCTAATACCAATAAGAAACATTGTAAGGATAATTGAATGAACAAATTATTAATATGGAAACCTGGATGACCGAAATAGAAAGATAAGAATCTATCTAAAGGTAATTGAGTTGATAAGTAATAATATTCTCTTGATAACATTTGTTCACCCATACCAGCACCAATTTTAGTGGTGAAATTTAAGATAGAACCGAAACCCATATCTCTACCTTTACCACATTGATAATATTCACAATGTTTAATTCTACCACCTCTTAACATAGCATTCATACCAGCATAAATATCTTCATTTAAATGTAAACCTTTTTGAGCTTTAGAAACCCCACCTCTAGTTAACATAAATGTAGCATTTAAGAAATCAGGATGACCATAATGTAATTTACCACCAACTTGAGCTAAAGTTCTGGCGAAAAGGGTACCGAAAGTTTGTTCTTTACCAGCAGCAACATCCCCTAAAACCCCAGAGTTTTCTGAGAAGATATATTCTCTAGCACCTAAGATAGCAACTGGGAATTGGACAACTTTTTCTTTGTTCTTCAAAGTTGGAGCATAAGGATTGACATGTTCAACGTTTAATTCTTCAAATTCAGCTAAAACAGATCTGATCTTCAAACATTCTTCTAAGTAATTATCTTGATTAGCATCGATTAATTGGATATATTCACCTCTGTGGAAAATAATAGCATGATTTTGATTATCAGATTTACCATCACCTAAAATTGGATTACCAGATAATTGAATTCTGAACTTAGGACGTCTTCTACCATTTTCTAACATTTCACAATGACCATCAATCAAAGCGGAATAGACTCTTGGTTCTTCGTCTTCAGTTAAAGGAGGTTCTTCATCCAAGTAAGCAATTTGTAAATCAGGGTAAGCTCTTAATAAGAATTCAGCATTTTCCATTTCATCTTCTTTGAATTTAGCTAATCTTTGCATAGAAACCACAAATCTGAATTTTCTTCTGGCCATTTTTTCTAATGCCAATTCCAAACCTTCAGGATCACCACCGAAATATTGAACTAATTCAGGATTCTCAACTCTGTATAATAATTTGATAGCTCTAGCATAATTCATAAACCCAGAAACAGTTCTATATAAAGTTTGAGATCTTAAAGAAGCCCAAATTCTGGTTCTTAAAGTATATTCAGGAGCAGCGGATTTGAAACCAATACAGTAGAATGGTAAATCATCGATCTTAGATTTTAATCCATCTTCACTTAACTTCTCAGGATCATCACCGTTTTCATAAGCAGCAGTTTCTTCAGCCAAAATCTTAGTATCTTTAACAAAACAGTCCCATTCAACTGGGTGTAATTGTTTCAAGTATTCTAATAAGGTAACTCTTGAAAATTGGTCATCTTCTCTGATAATTTCCCTTAATGATAATAAGATCTTTTCAGAATAATGTGGGGTGAAAACAGTGAAAGTTGGCATGTTATCAACTGGTAATGGTTCTAAGATTGGAGTAGCTAAAGATTGAGCAAAGAAACTGATTCTTCTTTCAGCTTCAGAGTTTCTTGGGAAGAATTCAGTTTCGAAATTATTATCATCTTGACTAACAAAGAAAGTTGGAGCTCTTAAAGTTCTCTTACCTTCGATTTCTGAAGGAACTTGATGATATAATAATTTTTGAACATGATCAATAGCTAATAAATGTTCTCTGTACATGGAAATAACAATGGCATTCCAGATTTGTGATATCAAAACCTTTGGTTTATATTTGATTTCCATTTCAGTAGTAGCCAAAATCTTAGAATAGATTCTCTTTGGTAATCTGGTGAAAATGTTTCTCCATGGTGTTAAGATAGAAATACCTAAGTAGAATGATCTACCAATGGAGAAAACACAATTAACAATAATATACCACATATAAGTATCTAAGAAGAATAACAACATATCAACTAAGAACATTAAACCTAAAACAATCTTTGGTTGGTGTAAACATAAGACGTTACCATACCAAACTTCACCAGTACATCTCATTTTGGTGGTGGACAAAATTCTAATTGGATCAATCATAGATCTGATCAAGAAGAAATAAGATTCACAATATTTGGCTAAGAAGACCAAAAACCATAAGAAATATGATAACCACATATCTAAACCTCTTAATTTAGAAAATGAGGCAGTAAATGTTTGGGATGCAAGATATCTTCTTGATCTTTTGTTCATATAACTTGTGAATAAACCACCCAAAGGCATAATAGCGAAAAATATGATGGAGACAATTGCAATGAAAAATCCGACAATTGAAACGATTAAAGCTGCTCTTGATATAGCAGCTAAACCAGCCCAATAAAATGTGAAAACAACTGGTGCCAAGTTAATCACAAAAAGGATGATTAAAAATACCAATCTACGAGTCAAGTGTTGAGCACCACTCCATTCTCTTGGAACGAATAACCATTCAGACAATGTAGCTACAATTTGAATAAAACAAGCAATTGGACCGGCAATAGCTGCTGCTGCCCATCTTGATGAAGTAACTGGTTGAGTGTTTAAGGTTTGAACAAAATGTAATGTATAAAATGTTGGAGCATTGAAAGCTGAATATATCCAATAAATACAAATATGAAGAATCCAAATACGGTTATAATTAGTGATAAAATGTAACCATGTTCTGATTTCTTTATAAGTTTTGAAAAATACATTTTGCCATTCAACTTCACCTAATCTTAAATAACGTTCTTCTTGAGGAATATCAACCAATCTTGAACCATCTTCAAAGATGATTCTAGAAATACCTTCTGGGTACCAAAATAATTGATTTACATCATCATAACCAACGACCTTGTTGTGATCTTTTTCTCTTTTAACAAATCTACCATCGTAAATTTCATAAACTTGAGATCTGATATATCTATAAATTGGGGTGACCACACGGTTCAAGTAGTCCCCTTCAGCAACTGGTTCTTGTCTTTGTTGACATTGAGGTGATAATAAATAATCATAAGCAGTCTTATAAATGTAACATAAACATTCTGGTGTAAATCTAACTTGATTAGCTTCACCCCATAATAATAAATATAAGGCAACATCTCTAACTCTTTCTTCAGGAGTTAAATTGTTCATTTTAGCCTTCCATCTAACTTCGGCTGCTTCTAATGAATAATCACCTTCTAATTCATTAGCTAAAGCTTCTAAATCTTGTCCATGATCTTCAACGGCTTGTCTAGCTTTCTTGGATTTTTTAGAAGCTTTTCTGGCCTTTCTACCAATTTTACCCATAGTCATATTAGCAAAACCAATGGAATCATCTAAATCTTGTTGACAAGCAAAATACCATTTTTTATAATTGGCATTATCACCTCCAATATAATCAGCATGTAAACTTAATAAAGCTTGGGCTGGTGACATTCTTGATGATCTGGAATCTAATAACGTCATGAAGTAATCAAACATGTTTCTCATACTATCTCTTTGGAAACCAAACTTATTAGTTAAGTCGATGAAGATATCTTCAATGTGTTCGATTTTAATTGGAGCTTGAGGATCAGCACTCCAAGCTGGATAAGGTAAATTTGATGACATTTGGAATTGACTTGGATCATAATTACCACCGTAGATTGGAGTTGAGGCACCACTGGATCTTTGACCTCCATAACTCATTTGACTTGGAGTATATTGAGTACCATATTGATCATACCCTGGAGTTCCAGGGGTTTGACCTCCATAACTAAAATCACTAAAAGCTTCTGGATCTTGGTTGTAACCTCCATGTTGTTGATAAGTACCATCTTGGTATCCATCCATATCATAAGGTTGTTGATGTTGCATATTTGGATCATAATAATCTTGTTGATTTACCATATCATATGGTTGTTGTTGATAATATCCATCATGACCCTGTTGTTGTTGGTTAGGGTCATAATATTCATTATGATTATCGTTATACGACATCTTTTATATTGTTAGTATCACTTGTTTCAATAATCTAGTTCCAAGATAAGATCAACCAAAGTTCTTTTTTTTTTCCTTTTTTAAGTCTTAAAACGAATGTAAAGTCTGAATAGCTCCTAGAATAAAAATTTTAAATGTCAAAGTTATCCACAAAGACAAATTTATATCCCTTACAAAGTTATTTAGTAGAAAGGTACAAAAATAACAAATTCAGGGTTATACTAAAATTTTTTAAATCTTCCCTTAATTTAAAATTTTTTTGGGAGCTGTGTGAAAAAGTGGTATTTGATTATGTAACGAGCCTAATTACTATTACAAATCGGGAAAATTTTATTATGGGAGAATCAAAGATTGCTATAAAAGTCGAAACTTGAGCCAAAAACGAAAATTTCACGTAGGTAATGTCGTGGTGTTCGGAACAAGGAACAAGACGATTCCGATTTCTTTTTTACCAGTCGCGAACTGCCAACTAGTGCTCCACTCGTGTTACAACGCGGTGCGGTTAGAACTACTTGGCACTAGTTCTAGGTCCAGTCGCAGTAACCCAACCACACGTTAATTAACCCGTTTATTGGGATATCATTTTCTGATTGACTCATCGTGATTCTTTCTATTATATCGTGGATAATAGAATGTTCGACTCTTATTTAGCTATCTGACTGAAAAAACTCGTGATTTCGAAAGATTCTTGAAAAAAACACGGACTTATATAAACCCATCCACAAATCAATTACTCTGATCCTGAAGATGATTTCAAACCAAACTCAGTCAACGTCATTGATCTAATCTCATTAGGTCTACTTTAGTCCTATCCTTAACTCGAAGTCCTCCTGATCTCGTTAATCATACTTTCAAAACATTCAAATTCTGCTATTAAGGGACATACTCGTCCCTAATTATTCACATCAGAAATATATCAATGATTCCCCCTTAAAATCCCCCAAAAATCCCTGGAAACTTCTCCTATCTTGAAACTAGTTAATAATATCATCATACATACACTTAATATAGATCAATCACTAGTATACTAGCTATTTTATAACTGATCAATAATCTTCAGTAGCCTTAGGAAATAGGGAAAGAAAAAAGAAAATTCCTGAGACTGAAAAAAAACAAAATTGGTTTCGAGACTGAAATGTGAGAGGTACCACCAAAAAAAATAAGACTGTGTATTAGTCGATTTATTTACATTGTTTCTTTGGTGTAGTAAAAAATATGCATGGAACAACATTAAGCTTTAAACTCAATGTTTACACAGATTAGAGATATCACAGTTTAAGTTGATTTATAATTCAATTTTAGTCTATATCATTGGTTGCGAAATGGCCCTAAACACTATGCTGGTGGTGATATATCAGCCAATATCAACATAATTGAACCATAGAACCCTTGGGTATCGTATATAGACGTTATCTGGGTAATCTTCATCATCTCCAACCATAATACTGTCGTGGTAATCCCGTGGTATCCGCTTCCACTAGTACCACCCTCCTTTTATCAGTCCTAGACTTTACCTTGATACGAAAATCAGAAACACGATTTTGCAGATTCGCGCCTACAAACCATACAGGATTATAGATTATTTGACGTGTATCCTATAACATAAGAGAACAATAAGCTTTCACAAAACTTTGATTATAATACTATAGTAGACAATACACGAGTGTTGTTTTTGTTTACTGTTTGTAAGTTTCATAATGATGAGTGGAAATTCTGGTATTGATTGCACTTTGATGTACGCTCTTGTATCAAGAAGATAGGCGCAGTTTTTTCTATATTTAGTAAAGTAATTGCCTTTATTTTTTATGCGACATTTTTTGGGCCGATGTGCCTTGATAAAAGTCTAATCCAGTTCTAAAAAGAAATTAAGCCATTACCCAATCTAATGTCTTAGAGTAGTCCAAGGTGTTTAAGGTTAGCTAAAAAGTTAAACACGATTGGATGAAATCAGATATAGCTTAGCAGTTGTAGTCAGAGCCATATGTAGAGTCATATGTTGAGCTTATGTAGAGTCATATGTTGAGCTTATGTAGAGTCATATGTTGAGCTTATGTAGAGTCATATGTAGAGTCATATGTAGAGTCGTATGTAGAGTCATATGTAGATCTTCTAGGCTCATTGCTCGTTTTATTTTGCGATGGACTTTCTATATATAAGACCCTAAGACCCTTTACAGTTCATCGAAACAACAAACCACAGCTCTTATTTATGTAAACCGCATCATTCTTTCCATCCTAAAGATTCCAACTCTTTTCTGATTTCATCTTCCTTATTAATCTTCGAAATCTGAGTCTCCTCTAAAGGTTCACCATATGCTTGTTTCATTTTCAATGTTTCTATAGATCTTAACTTTTTTAATAATGATCTGATTCTTTTATCTTCAATGGATGATACTCCACCAACGACGGATCCTAATTCTAAGTTATTTATTTTATCAGTAACTGAATCATTTGATGAGATTGGATTAGATCCAGAAGTTGGAGCTTCAGATGCATTAGATGGAGCTGGGGCTGAAGGCACTGGAGTTGAAGTTGGAACTTCTGGTGATGCTGATGAACCATCTTCTTTAGCAGCTTTGGCTGCTTCTCTCTTCTTTCTGTTTTTGGCTGCAGATTTAGATTCTTTAACAACTGGAGGTGGTGCACCAACCACTGATCTAACTCTACCACTTCCAAACCCATTTCCGGCCTTAGCAGGAGCTACCACATTATTATTGGAACCAGTTTGCTGTGATGCCATTTCTCTTTGATATAAGGTGGTAGTAGCATTTGACCCACCGCTATTTCTAGCATGAGGTGGTCTATAAGCACCACTTGGTTTTTTGACAGCATTACTGGAAGCTTGTTGTTTTGCTAATAAATAAGCCTTGGCTGTTTCATGACTTTCAGGAATTGGTTCATTATTTCTAATGGCAGGGAATTCTTCAAGTTTTTGAGGTCTCCAATTAATTGAAAATAATTCTTTATAATCCTGATAATAGATTAATTTACCGGTGAAATGCCAGATCTTTAATCCATTGTCAACTCTTAACCTTGGTGAAGTTGTTGCTGTTAAAATGTATCTCCCATCAGGTGACCATTGACAAACACTGGTATTAGCAGCTTCAAAACTAACAACTTTTTTAAATTTATCTTGTCTATCATAAACATCAACCGTACCTTGTAAATTACCAAATCCTGCAACTAAAATATATTTACCATGAGGTGAATATAATACAGTGTTTCTTGGTAAGGTTGGTAATGAATAAATCAAATTACCTCTAGCATCAAAGAAACTGGTTTCACTAGGCATATAACCATATATTACTGAGAATTCTCTTGCAGTTGGTGACCAAGTAATATCATGAATTGGACCTGGTTTCTTCAAATCGATTCTTGAATTATAAGCACCAGCTATACCTAATAAATATAAATTGGTTTCACCATAGTATGATTGATTAGTAGTATCATGATCAGTTGATGCTAAAGCTAATAATGCAGTACCTAAAGAATTCCATTTCAATTGACATTTTTCGGCCTTGAAGAAATTCTTAGAACAAACTGGTTGATTGAAGTTTGGTAAGTTATAAATTGATACATTAGCAGGTTTACCGGAATTTTCTGGTAAAAAAATGGCAATTGAAGGATTTAAACCGGGACTAATTGAGAACGCTTGGTAAGGTTGTTCAGTTTTGAATTTGAATTTTGGTGAACCAATTGCTTCTAAATGTGAACTATCGGTTATATCATAAAATTCAATTTCTTTATTAGTAAACGTACCTTTGACAAAAAAATTTTCATTAGAAGTAAACTGAGGTTTCCAACCATTTTGATGTTTATTGGACCATTCCATTATTATCTTGGTGGTGGAGATGTTGAAGATCTTAACGTTTTTATTCCATACACCACTCTCTTTGTTTAGTAATATTGGTTTACACCACAAACATAAATATGTTCCATTTGGTGAAAATTCAATATCGAAAACATCAGCCAATTCGATTTTTAATAAAATTGAACCTGTGGAACAATTAATTATCACCACTTCGTTGGGCTGGGTATACCCACAGTATTTTCCATTTGGTGAATAAAGGGCTGATCTACATTCTAAGTTTGGTTTGGGGAATGATTCTAAAGTTTTATAATTCTGTATCAATTCAACAGATTTGGGTAATCGACCTATTTGGTTAGTATACAATGTTCTCATACTTATCATCGTGATGATGATCATATAGTGGAGTAATTATACATACAAAATAATTGTGTATCAAATGACATGGTTATCGATAATTGCAACTCTCTATAAAAATTTGATGAGGAAGCGTCCAGTTTTAGGCTGGGTGAGAAAGACACGACTAGCAAGTGATAGATAATAAACCACGAGATAAATCGTACTTTATAGGAGGGTACTGGTGGTGATGTTGTAGTAGGTGGTTGTGTTTGTGGATGGTGGCTGGTTATCAGTATCATAGTTGGTACTGAAAAGAGGTACGTAGTGAAAGTGGTATTTTGTTAGAGAACAGCGAATACATGATAGCGAATACAGCGATAGCGCATAGACAGTGATAGCACAGTGATAAACGAATGTCCATTGTCTAACATGAATTTGGTTGATTCGTATTTCAGATCTTTGATCCAGTTGCCCAAATTCATCTAATGCAAATGTCATCATCACTTGACTTCCCCGAAGTTATAATGACCAGTACTATTGGCATGATCATTAGCACCTTTCTCACCTACGCACACCTTATAACATACCAAGCACCTTACTCTAAACTTCGTAAGATTGGTGGTGAAGTCAATTGTTTGTAAGTAACTACAAAGCTTTTTAGCTGACGCATTGATCAAAACTAATTGGTGGTCATCAAATAGACTTTGATCATGTGATTTATCTGATTCGTCAATGCTAAGGTTCTTATTTAAACTAAGAATATCATAGTGAACTCCAGAATATATGAGATTAATGAAATCAGAATGGGGTGATTGTTCATTATCGAATGTAATGAAGTTACCCAGTTCAACATCAATACAATTGATCTTGATATTCAAAAAGTCACTCAAAATACCCAACTCTATTGCCCCACCCCATGAATCCTTCTTGGTAATCCAATTACTGTAAACTTCATTGGTCCTTCCTAAAATAGCTTCACTGTACTTTTCAGGGTCCATTCTTATAGTATCACTGCATAATTGTCTTAGTTCAGGAACAGAATGTTGTGGTAATGCATATACTATAGCATTGAACATACATGAATTGTCATCCTTTATATTTCTTAGAATTAGATATTGATCTAATTCTGGTATGAATACTGAAGGAATTTGATTACTAGTTTCGTCAGATACTTTATTACTGTGAGATTTATCTTCTTTCAAATCCTTCAATTCACTTTCTAAAATCAATTGGTCTCCATTCTTGATCTTAGATTTAACCTGATCGGTCAATTCAAACTCTAGATTTTTAGGAGGGAACCCACCTTTTATATACTTTGCTGATTCTGTTATATCGAATAAATCCTGGTCTGAATCCAACTGTTCAAGGAATTCTTTAAAGGTTAAGTCATCATCAATCGTAAGCACTTTCGTGGATTTTGATGATTTGATTTTGATTCTCATATGATTAAGAATTGCGATTTTTACATTTCTTATCTGAGATCTCAATATCAATCTGAAGCAGGACTTTACTGATTGACATGTCATGTGAACATTTTATGTTTTTTAAGTCAGGATAGTAATCAAGAGAACCAGTAAAACAACCAGTAAGAGAACCAGAGAAAACGCAGAACCCTACACCCATGCCTTATATTCATTATACGTCAATCATATCAGTTTCATTATCATTCTTTTCTTCTCCTCCTTGAAGTATAGCATCCAAATCAGGATTCTTCTGATTAAGCAACTCATTAAACTCTTGTTTGTTTTCTTGTTTAAATTGTTCTAATTGTTTGTATTTATCAACTGATTCCATAAACTTTAACATATTAACTCCTGAGGCTGCTTCACTCTCTAAGTTTGTATATGGTCTTTGATTCAATTGTTTGGCTCTACGTTTATGTATTTTCAGCTTAAGATGTTTATCTAAAACCACCTGAGTTTCAAAATATTTGGCACATTCAATACAATAATATTGTCCTAATCCTGGCTTGGTTTCATCAATTGGTTGGTTTTTCAACTTTTGAATCGATTCCTTAGATGAAAGATCATCGTATATTAAATCCAAATCTCTGGTTCTTCTTTTAGTCTTATACCTTTTCACACTATATCTTCCCATTTTGTAATAGATATCTATGAGATGAGATGAGATAAAAATTTATGGTAGTAAACTCCAGGGCGCCAGGGCCATAACCCTCATTTTCAATGGCAATCTGTGCGCGTGACGGTTTATTCTCAGGTGCGAGTCGTGTACATTTATCAATATTTCTTGCTCATGACTCTTAGTGAGAAAAACTTTTTTCTTTCTACATTAATAATCAAATAAGTAGTATGTAATAGATCACATTAAATAAGGAAATACTGTCACATAATTGGCAATCAGCCAAACTAGACCATAGACCTTGGAGTGCTAAACGTCGTTGTCAACTTTCATGAATTTTCAACCAATATTGCTAATAAGGTTTCAATTACAAATGGATTAGTAATGATATTTTTTTTCATATAAATCAGCAGATTTCCTCATGATTTTTCAACTCAACTAAATACTAACATATATAGAAAATGGCTAGAAGACCAGCTAGATGTTACAGATATTGTAAAAACAAACCATACCCAAAATCCAGATTCAACAGAGCTGTCCCAGACGCTAAAATTAGAATCTATGATTTAGGTAGAAAGAAGGCTTCCGTCGATGAATTCCCATTATGTATTCATTTAGTTTCTAACGAATTAGAACAATTATCATCAGAAGCTTTAGAAGCTGCTCGTATTTGTGCTAACAAATATATCACCAAGATCTCAGGTAGAGATTCATTCCATTTAAGAGTTAGAGTCCATCCATTCCACGTTTTAAGAATCAACAAGATGTTGTCATGTGCCGGTGCTGATAGATTACAACAAGGTATGAGAGGTGCTTGGGGTAAACCACATGGTTTAGCTGCTAGAGTTGATATTGGTCAAGTTTTAATGTCAGTTAGAACTAGAGATAACAACAAAGATGTTGCTATTGAAGGTTTAAGAAGAGCTAGATATAAGTTCCCAGGTCAACAAAAGATTATTATCTCTAAGAAATGGGGTTTCACTCCATTAAACAGAGATGAATATGTTGCTAAGAAACAAAATGGTGAAGTTAAAGATGATGGTGCTTATGTTAAATTCTTATCCAAGAAAGGTAAATTAGAACAAAACTTAAGAGAATTCCCAGACTTCAAATATCAAGCTTAGGTAATATATACTAACTTCTTTTAAT
The DNA here is from genome assembly GCA_030574835.1 of Yamadazyma cerambycidarum. Classification (NCBI taxonomy): domain Eukaryota; kingdom Fungi; phylum Ascomycota; class Pichiomycetes; order Serinales; family Debaryomycetaceae; genus Yamadazyma; species Yamadazyma cerambycidarum. Next base: position 851,351 of record JAJMFR010000001.1, read on the forward strand.
GGTGTAGATTTTACTGTCTAAGTTTTTAGACTCGATCTGTTAGTCTCTGTTAGTCTCTAGTCCGAGTGCCTTAGTCCGAGTCCGTTATATGAGAAAACTGTGCCTTAGAATCGCCATGTCAGCTTGTAACGCGATATGCCATAGTATGCCATCCAGTCAAACTCCCTAGACATTATACTCCCTAGACAACTATTGTCATGAGCACCTTACCTATCAGTATAAACCAAAACCAGATAACAAATACATTCAGATAACCTTTAATCATTAATCTGAGGTTCATAACTATTTAACACGTTTGAACCAGCGTCCTGCATAAACGCGGTGAAAAATTCGACGATTCCCATTTACTATAAATAGTGAGAAAAGTTCCATAAACGGCTTTGAGGTTAATTCCTAATATAATTTAATACCCATAATATTTAATATGTCATTCTCCCATAAACAAGACCCAAAGACTTTAGTCTTATTCGATGTCGACGGTACTTTAACTCCAGCCAGATTAGAAGTTTCTGATGAAATGAGACAAACTTTAGCTAAATTACGTGAAAAAGTTGTTATTGGATTTGTTGGTGGATCAGATTTAAGTAAACAAGTTGAACAATTAGGTGCTACTGTTTTAGATGATTTTGATTACTGTTTTTCCGAAAACGGTTTAACTGCTTATAAATTAGGTCAAGAATTAGCATCACAATCATTTATTGGTTGGATTGGTGAAGAAAAATACAACAAGTTAGTTAAATTCATCTTAAGATACTTATCTGATATTGATATCCCAATCAGAAGAGGTACTTTCATTGAATTCAGAAACGGTATGATAAATGTTTCACCAGTTGGTAGAAATGCTTCAACTAAAGAAAGAACTGAATTTGAAATCTTTGATAAGAAAAACCATATTAGAGAACAATTAGTTAATGCTTTAAAAGAAAACTTTAGTGATTATGGATTAACTTATTCAATTGGTGGTCAAATTTCTTTCGATGTTTTCCCAACCGGATGGGACAAAACTTATTGTTTACAACACGTTGAACAAGAAGGATTCCAAAACATTCATTTCTTTGGTGATAAATCATATAAAGGAGGAAATGATTATGAAATCTACAATGATCCAAGAACCATTGGTCATGCTGTTGAATCACCAGCTGATACTATGAGAATCTTAAACGAATTATTCAAATTGAATTAAGTCTGACGCGAGGTGTCGCGATGGCCTTCGCCCTAGCTGCTTGATCTGCGACTGTTTTTATAGAACCTTGGTGTTTATCATTTGTTTATAAATAACTATTTACAGTTTATTGTACTCTTAGTAGTCATGCTTTGAAACTACCACGAAAGTCAACAGTTTACTTTCTCTTATAATATATGACGGAACTATCATCAGTTGCTTGAATAACTTGTTCGACTTCATAGCCTTTAATCTTTAACGTATCATTCAATTGTAACCTATTATCAACATCATGGATTTTCTTAGTGACATTTCTGATAACCTTTTCTCTGTTGGTTTTGTAATTTTCAAAATCATTTGGTTCAAGAAGTTTTGGTATTGAACTAGGTTTAGAATTTTTAACTAACTTACTATTACCAAATTGACCATTTTCATTATCACCAAATATCAAAACATCTTTATGATGTCCTTGATTATTCAACTTAACAATGGAATGATTTTTCCCAGGACTGAAATCAGAAATTCCAATATTTTCAACTTTGTTAGTGGATTCATTATACTCAGTTAAGATAATAGGTTTGATTATCAGTGGTCTATGACTAACATGTAAGAAACGGTTGATACCTAATTGACCTTTGACACCATTACCGAAACTTAATAATATATCATTGTTGGTATCATCAGATTTATAATTCAACTTGATGAATGAAGTTTCATCATTAGCATAAACATCTTCTACTGAGAAATTGTCAGCTTTCAGTTTAGGAATTTGTTTACGACAGACTACAGCAAATTCTTGGTTATCTAAGATTTTGGTTGGGACACTTTGAATATTGGTTCTGTAACTAACTTCTAATCCACATTGTCCATAAGAATTCATTCCCCAAGTCCAGATATTACCTTGAGAATCACTTACTATATTATGGTAATTACCCGTGGCGATACTAGTGAAGAACCTTGGTCTTAAGGATTTAGCTTGTTTAGTAACTTGAATTTCATTGTTCAAAAGAGTCAATTCAAATGGCTGGTTTAATGGGATCTTAGGTCTGTTGATAGGTGAATATTGTGGTAATCCATATTGTCCATAGTTTTCACCATTTTCACTAGTTTTCATAGTAAAAATTCTTCCATTACTACTAAGGATTAATAAATGAGTTAATCCTGCCTTTATATCTGATACTTTCTCATTTCTATTCAAAAGATTGGTATCTTGATCTACAAACTTGATTTGCTGACTATTATCAGATCTTACTAGACCAAGCCAATTTCTTGATTTTGATGGCTGGAACTCACTAGCATTATCCAATCTTGGAATATAATTCAATTGTCCTTTAGATGTTAGCAAGTAAATGAATTCTGAGGATATTTCACATTTGTTAACTTTAAAAGGTAATGACACCAATTCTGGCTGTTTGACTTTATTATGATATTGGTAAACTTTACCATTATCATCCACAACCACTAACAAGTCTCTATCGATTTTAACGTCCTTTAAAATCATATCGTTGAAAAATGGTAGCCTGGTTGGTAGTTTCTTACCATTTTGGTATCCAAAAACATATAACCCTAAATTCTCATCAGACTTTAATAAACCATTAACAAATTTGGTATTAATCAATTCACTGAGCTTTTGACTAAGATAGTCCAAATTTTTAGCATTGGTTTGTGGCTTGACTTTATCTTCATCAATGTCATACCATGACTTAAATACTAATGCTTTATACCACTGCCAATTGAATAAAAGTTGATGAATTACAATGATAGTAGCAAAGATTCCAAACCCGGCACCTACAGCTTTTAGTCTATCATTTCTTTGTTGTTTTGATGAGTCTTTCTTCTGATTAACCTTATATTCCTGGCTTATTTGATACAATAAATCTTTATATTCAGGAGAATTTTTATCTACAGTTTCAAGCCTTGGATCATTCTCTAACATTTGATTTATATCGATTTTCTCTTCATCTTCTAAAGCTTTAAGAACCTTAGCATGGATATCATTACTATTCAATTTACTTGATCTTTCATCTATATGATTAAACTGTTGATTGAAATTATAATCCACTTTCTTCTTATTGAACTCCTCGATTGATCTGTACTTCTGGTCATCTGAGTAGAATCTTGAAATGGACTTATATAAGTTTAAGGGGGTCCTATGATAAGGGATCTGATAGAACCGATAATGGGTAGGAGATAATTTGAATTGTCTGATCATCTCTTCTTTCGCAGTGATTCTGTAGTCTGAGGTCTCACCAGATCCCTTCAGTGAACTCGAACTCTCAGTAAAACTCTCAGTAGTCAGTGTTCGCACAAGTAATCCTTACTGATGATAGGCAAACACAGAATAATATCAATAGGTATCAACAAGTACAGTTTACTTCCTACAAGATCCCTTACATCATCAACTCGTTTCGATACCAAAAAATTCGTTGAGTCTCTTCAAACCAATGGTGGGTTTACTCAACAACAAGCTGAAACTGCAGTTAATATTGTCAATAAAGCAATCAATGATGGGATCTACTCCATAACCAGAAACTTGATAACCAAGGAAACGTTATCATCAACAGCGTATGAACAGAAAGTCGATTTTGCTAAGTTGAAAGGTGAATTACAAACTATGGATAAATCTGAATTCAATAATTTGAAAAAGGAAACAGAGAACTTACGAACAGATTTGACCAATTTGAAGAATAGATTAAAGGAAGAAATGACTAAGAATCAAGCAGGTGTTAGATTGGATTTGAATTTAGAAAAAGGAAGAATAAGAGAAGAAAGTTCTATACATGAGCTGAAGATTGAAGATACTTATACGAGAATTGATGAAGAAATATCAAATATTCAAATGCAAATAAAGTCAGTTAAAATCCAAGTTATGCAATGGTTAATTGGGGTTGGATCAGGTACGTTTGCTTTGTTTTTAGCATTTGTTAGGTTTTTTGGGTAATATACGAATTAATTGTATTTGACACATTAAGAGACACATTAAGAGACACATTAAGTGGTGACTAAGTGTTGGAATGATTATTGATAAACGTTACAGTATTGTGTGTTCAGTCAATTAGGTCAGTCTCTCATGAACTCTTATGACGTGGTGGTTCGCTGTTCAGTCAATTGGTCCCATGACGTGGTGTTTCGCTCTCAATTTCACGATGCTCAAACTAACCATTGCTCAACGCGACCATGAACTCTTTATATAATCATGGAGTCAAACAAACTCAATTAATCACTAAAGACTTAACATCATTTGAGAAGAACATATCCACATCTCCACTTTCACTCCAAGGATCAATAAGTACTTCACTCACTGCATTCAAAAAGACCATAAAAGAATATAATGATCTCATTAAACAGAACTTGAAAGATCAAAACATCACCAAACATGAATCAAGGTTGGAGAAATTCAATCAAGACTATAGTGATTTTTCAAGGAAATTCGAGGAATTGAAGTCACAAAGAGAAATTTCAGTTCAAGAGTCAAATAGACAAGAATTGTTAGGACGCCGTCAACATCATCAAACACCAGAGAATCCATATGATCAAACTTCTGGAATATCACCAAACCATCAACACTATCAACAGCAACAACCTTCAGACATATCATACCAAGAAGGGTTATATAATGAAAGAAACAGTTTACAAAGAGGTACGCAACAATTGGATCATATACTCGAAATGGGACAACACGCATTGGAAGACATCGTAGAACAAAATGCAATTTTACAACAATTAGGTTCAAAATTTGAAGAAGGGTTAATTACGCTCGGGGTAAGTCAAGGTACTATAAGAACCATCGAAAGAAGAGCCAAACAAGACAAATGGTTATTTTGGGGCGGAGTAATAATTATGTTAGTAAGTTTCTGGTATATACTAAAGATCTTTAGATAACAGCTCAGACCCCAACATAATTCAATACATATGAAATAATCGGATTTGATTCAATATCTCCTCTTAATTTTCTTTTTAGCATTTTTAAATCCTACCTTAATTCGGAACTTCCTATGATGATCCGCATTTTGCATAGGCTTTTGCATAGGCATATGCTAGTTAAATTACAAGGCTTATATGTAAGTATAACTGATTCAAGTAAATCAAAGGAGGAGAACCCAAGGATTTCATTCAAGTACGGTAGTATTAACAAAGGTTTCAACATTACTCTACTACGGAACATTCTGTAGGTTCCGTGCCTACGCTTAAAACCATTAACTAATGTGTCAAATCACCACGAGCGTTTTCATCGTAAACCAACACCTAGACTTAAAAATTACTTAAACAGGTAATAGTTTACTATGAGCTTTGTTTATAATCCTATTTAGGTTATTGTAATGACCACCCCACATAATAAGCCCTGATACTTTTTTCTTAAAACGGTGGTTCTCGATTAATTGTTTACATAACCGGGTCTCATTACTATTCCCGATTAGGAAATTTTTTGAGATTCCGACTAGTAATTTTTTGCATGTTTCATATTTCAAAGTGGGACACTTTTCTTGAAGTTTTATAAAATGTAGTGAACTTCCATTTGACAACTTTTTCTATATATTACATAGAGTAAATTATTCGGGTACTTGTTTTTATATATTGAGTGAGTGACTTTCCTTTATTTAAATCGTTCATTATGAAAGTAGATAATATTTTATTGTTGTCACTTTTAGTAAGTGGGACAAATGCTCTTGACTTCAAAAGAGAGAAAAGAGCAGTGGTTTATGCTACAGTGGTGACAACTGTAGATATGCCATACAGTGATTATACCAATGGATTAGCTGGTACTACTCCAACTATTGCTGCTGCTGCTGCTCCTGCTTATACAGCTGCTGCTCCTGTTCAAGCTGCTGCTCCTGCTGCCACCACAGCAGCTTCAAGTAATTCAAATTCTGGTGTCAAAGGTTTTTTCAATGATCTTTTTGGTGGTTTATTTGGTGGTTCAAGTTCAACTTCATCTGCTGCTGCAGCAGCTCCTGTTGCTGCTACCACTGCAGCAGCAGCTCCAACTACTGCAGCAGCAGCTCCAACTACTGCAGCAGCAGCTCCAACTACTGCAGCAGCAGCTCCAACTACTGCAGCAGCAGTTGCACCTGCTGCCACAACTTCTGCAAGTTCTTCATCAGGGGTTAAAGGTTTCTTAAGTGGACTCTTTGGGAGTCTTTTTGGTGGTGATAGTTCATCTTCAGCTGGAACTGGATCAACTGCAACTGCTGCTCCTGTAGCAAGTGCTGCACCAATAGCTAGTGCTGCACCAATAGCATCATCTGCTTATACTTCAGCTGGATACCCTGCAGTTGCTTCATCATCATCACCAAGCTACAATACTGCCAGTGGATCAGGATCTGATTCTGATTTCACTGCTAGTGGAGAAGATAGTTCAGTAATTAGCCAAGTTGTTAAATATTCTGAAATGGGTGGTGGTATTGCTTACTCTCCATATACTAAAAGTGGACTGTGTAAGAGTAAATCCCAAGTTGCTTATGACATGAACATCTTATCTAGTTATGGTATAATTAGATTATATGGAGTTGATTGTAGTGGAGTTGAAAATGTTTTAGCATCAATCGGTTCTTCCCAAAAAGTCTTTGTTGGAATTTACAATATTGATTCCACCTCGATTTCTAATGATTTACTGACATTGAAAACTGCTGTTGAAGGTTCTAGTAGAGGTTGGAGTGCCATTCATACTGTTTCAATTGGTAATGAATTAGTCAATGCTGGTAAAGCCAAAGCATCAGATATAGGAACTGCTATGTCAACTGCCAGAAGCTGGTTCAAATCAAATGCTCCAAAGTTTTCAGGATCTTTAGTTTCAGTTGATACTTTAGTGGCTGTTAAAAACAATCCAGAATTATGTAAATATTCCGATTATTTAGCAGTCAATTGTCATCCATTCTGGGATGGAGGAGTTGATCCTTCAAACTCTGGTCCTTGGTTACAAGAACAAATGTCAGCATTGCAAGCTGTTTGTGGTGGTGATAAAGAAATCATGATTACTGAATCTGGGTGGCCAACTCAAGGTGATACATACGGAAATTGTGTACCATCATTAAAGAACCAATTGGCTGCAGTTAAAAGTATTGGTCAAACATTAGGAGACCAAGTTTTGATGTTCACTACTTATAACGACTACTGGAAAGATCCTGGTCCAAGTAATGTTGAACAACATTGGGGTAATTATGGTGACCCAACTGCTTAAATTGTAAAATAATACCATAAAAGTCATTCGCTTGTATAATACCTAATAATTTACGTTAAAATCTTACTATGCGATTCTCTTATATTAATTCTCTATTTACTGTGTCAAGTTTCTACTTCATTAACTAATAATTGGCCTAAGACGTAAACGATGAATTTACAAATGATTTCTAAAACCACAAAAAGGATATAATTGGCCCATTGGAAAAGAACGATTCTTGAAAATGCTAGATAAACAAAATATACACTACTAGCAGTCACTAAGACATTAGCTATAGCTAACATAATCAAAGAATTCTTCTTATTCTTAACTATAGCTATCATGATTTGTAATTGATGAACACCACAAGCAAATAATATTATCACAGAACCTGCTTGATAATAAACGAATGTTGTTTGAATTTGAAGCACACCAATTAAACATAAAATCATTCCTGCTAATGTTATTATGAAAATTAGGAACCTTGGCAATTTCTTACTTATACTGATAAGTAATAGCTGACATAGTGCAAAACATGTACCTAGAATTTCAAAGAATATGTTCAACATAAACCAAGTATCTCTAACTTGATTATTATACCATACCAAACCTAAGGCTCCAGCTAAGATTTGCCAGAAACTGGGAAAAAGGGTAAACAATTGAATAGTCAAGATTCGACCTTGAGGTTTATTGGCAAGTATCCGATAAACTGTAAGTAAAAGTGTTAAACCAAATATGACCACCTCTACAGCAAATAAAATTGTCCAATTCACAAAAGGCACAAGCATAATGCTATGGGAGGAATGAAGAAATCATCGGCCATTTATATCAAATCGCTTGTCATTGTTTGATTTAAAGGGTGGTAGGGTGGTGGAGAGAAGTCCTCGTCTATCATTTTCAGATAATACACACCTAATTATATGCATACCGGAAAATCAAGACAATAGACGTTTTGTCTTGGTTTGAAATTACCAGCCATTTTACTTAGGCAGCCCAATTACCTGGACCTTTGCATAACTACACGACCTTTGACACCCATTGATACCCATTGACATCCCCCACGTATCATACCAAGTCCCATCCTTGTAGTTACGTCGTTCTTACCTACCACTATCCTAGCCCATCAACCTATAATTATCGGTATTGCCACGCAGACTCGTTGAAAATTCTCGCGACCTAAACATACCTCATAACTATCTCATAGTTAACGTACAAACACCATGGAAAGAGAAAGAAAAAAGTTGGCTAATAGATTATTAGCAGCAGCTGATCTTGCTGATAATTTAGTAGATGAAAATGGTAGGAGTGTCTATGATACATTCCGTAAATTACCTCCAAGAACTGGATCTGCTGATTATTATAAAGTGATACTTTATCCTATGTCATTTCATTCCCTTAAGGCTAAGACCAAGAAGTTAACTTTTAAAACTGCTCAAGAGTTCGTTCAAGATTTGGTTCAAATTAGTTGGAATGCAAGATACTTCAATGAAAGAAACAGTATATATCATAAACATGCTATAATCTTGGAGAATTTCATTAAGAGTACAATTCTACCAAAGTTAAGAAATGATAAAGGTATACCAGATCATAATAGCCTTGAATACCCAGATTTAGGTCCGTTACCTGAAGATGATAGTGTTTTACCACCTCCTGTTGGTGGTGGTAATATTGGCAGTGCTAATATTGGAAGTAGTGTTGGAAGTATTGGATCTAACTTAAATTTAGAGGCGTATGATAATGATGAAGATTATGAAGAAGAGTTTGATGAATCTTCTTTAACACCTCAACCAAAGTATTATGATAACAAAAACAGATCTTTCCAACAACAATATGAAACTGGGATAAAACGTGGTAGACCTCCAACTGTTGATAAACCATTTGAAACTAGATTGAAATTAATTTTAAAGAATTTCAAAAAGTTAAGAGACCCTGCAAATCCTGAAAGATCAATTTCTGCTCCATTTGATAAGTTACCTGATAAATCAAATTCTAATTTCTATAATAGTATACGTGACCCAATGAGTTTAGCTGAAATCAGAACTAAATTAAGACAAAAGAAGTATAAAGATGTCAATGAGTGTTTGAATGATTTGGAATATTTTTTTCAAACTTATAAGAATTTTTATCAACACGATCCATATTCATTGATATATCAGGATTTATTACAATTTGAAGTTGAAGCTAAAAAGATCATTGAAATCGAATTGGCTAAAAGTGATACTGAAGTCATTGCTTCATCATCAGGTCCAGGAGGTGATGGTATTGTAAGATTTCCATTAGATGAAATCAACATTCATGGTCATAACATCAAAGTAGGAGATTGGGTCTTAATCAATAATCCTACCAATGTTGATAAACCAACCGTTGGTCAAGTTTTTAGATTATGGTCTACTCAGGATGGGGTCCAATATACTAACGTCTGTTGGTATTATAGACCAGAACAAACCAGTCATAGAGCTGATAGATTATTCTATATAAATGAAGTATGTAAAACTGGTCAATATCGTGATCATTTAGCTGCTGAAATTCTTGGTCCATGTTTTGTATTGTTCTTAACCAGATATCAAAGAGGTGATTTACCTAATGGATTTTTACCTGAAGGTTGTCCATGGTTTATTTGTGAATTTAGATATAACGAATCAAGTCATGTTTTCAATAGAATCAGAACTTGGAGAGCTTGTTTACCTGATGAAATTAGAGACCATCCTGAACCTCCAGTTATCCCATTAACTGAACCAAGAAAATTAATAAAATATGAATCTCCTATTAAAAACTTATTACCAAATGGAGCCCATGAAAATATGGAAATTCCTCCTGTTAGAGAAGATCCAAATAAAACTACTCCACCAATTGTTGGTTCAGTTTATTTAAGACCAGTTGATCCTGATGATGATTTAGGTCAATATTATACTAGTCCAAATATTACTGCAAGTCCTGAAAATGATGATCATATCAATAATAGGAAAGCTTATCTTTTCACTCCAGTATCACAATCAAAATCTTTAGGGTATCCTCAAGTAACTCAACTTGCAAATTATGGTAATACTACTCCAACTTATAATCCAACACCATCAACTAATTACGTACCTCAACCTCCAACTTATCAACAATACAATTCACCTGACATTTATAAAGTATCAAGTCCATTCAAACAAAAGGAAAAAAGACCAGCTACTCCAACTGCTATACCCCCAGTTACATCCCATGCTTCGACCTCAAATTATTCAATGTTATTACAAGGAGGAGTCATTAGTTATCAAATCGAAGATACTAATCAACTAGGTTTAGTAAGTGATACTTTGAAACGTCAAAAGATCGATAACAACATCGTTTGGTTCAGAGGCCCTCCATTATGTGTATCGTCTAAGTACACCAATAACGAAGGGTTTGAAATAGGACATAGTAGTAAATATTTGAGTTGGAAATTAAAACAACTGAAACAAGTTTCCGATAGTAACGGAACTTCTGTATGAATAACTTGAATGTATAATAATAAGATAGTAAGCGTCTCTATGTTCTGGCTGAGTGTGGTTTTATGCTTAGGTATTGGGCCTGATGAGGATCTGCTGGGCCCGCTGAGGATCTACTGGGTTCGTCTAAGAAGTGTTCACGCACCCATCGCAACAGTATGAACAAACTGTTAAATGAACTACAAGAACATCTAAAAACATCAAAACGAATAATAGCTTTGGTTGGGGCAGGTTTGGGGGTAGCATCAGGTTTGCCAACATTCAGAGGATCACAAGGTCTTTGGAAGAATTTTAATATGATAGATTTAGCAACACCTGATGCGTTTTATATAGATCCAGGGTTAGTATGGCAGTTCTATTCATGGAGGCGATACAATGCTTTAAAAAGTAAACCCAATAAAGGTCATGAAGCATTGGCCCAATTGTCCAAATTGAAAGATCTTGAATTCATCACTATAACTCAAAATGTTGATGGTTTGTCAATTCGTGCTGGTACACCAAAAGACAAACTTTATGAAATCCACGGATCATTATTTGATTTGAGATGCACCAGTTTTACATGTAACTACATAGACCATGATAATTTCCAGCATCCTTTATGTGATAGCTTGAAAGATACTGAACAAGAGTTCGAGCCAAGGAAACGTAAGATCGATGAAAGTCCACAAACAAGTCCACAATTCACTCCCGTGCAACAGTTGAATGAAGACCAATTGCCTAATTGTCCAGTATGTAAAGAGCTACTAAGACCAGGAGTAGTGTGGTTTGGGGAAAGCTTGTCAATTCAATTGTTAGATAAAATTGATAATTTCATAGAAAAAGGCTGTGATCTAATATTGGTGGTCGGTACTAGTGGTACGGTTTATCCAGCTAATAGTTATGTCGATAGAGTAAAATACAACGGAGGTAAAGTTGCAATTTTTAATACAGATATAGATGATGATGTTTTGAATGGCAAGGAAGATGGGGTATGGGGATTTAAAGGAGATGCTGCTGAATTATTACCTTTAGCTTTGGAGCCATTATTACAAGGGAAAATTTCAGATCAGTAATTCAGGTATATAAGAACAATGATCAACGAAAATAGCATAATATAAGGGAAAGTATAGTTGGTAACCAGTCTCAAACTCTCAATAGTCTCAATTACGACAGAAGGTACAGGTCTAGATCGCGTCGACAAGACGACTATGATCCAACGGACCCTCAACAGAGTAACGCGTTGCAGGAAGAGCAGCCACTACGGTAGAGTACTAGAAATCCATACGAAACGTAAATTTACAGTCTATAATCATAAGTCATTATTTTCATTGTCAGCTTCATCATCATCATCACTTCCACGAAGATTTTCATTAGGGGCATAATCATCTTTATAATGTAACAGTAATAAAGACTCGAACGATGAAACTGATTGGTTGAATGAGATTTTTCTCTTTTTAGTGGGGGAATCACCGCTTATTATTGGTTTAGTTGGTGGTTTATAAAATGGATTACCTAAATTCTTGTAGTTGATTTGGTTAGGTAATGTGGTCTTCAATTTTGGCTCAGTCAATGAAGGCTTTAAGGGGGGCCTCTTAAATTCAACTTTACATCTCTCATTATCACTAATCAATTTCAATTTACGATCATTGAAAATTGAGAACGAATCCCTTTCCATATTACCAGTAATAGATGGAAATCGTTCATTATTGTCAGATAATGGTGATGACAAGGTTAACTTGTTGGTTCTTGAAGTAATTGAATTGGATCTTGGTTTACATGGTGAACATTGATTACAACTTTCAAGATATCTTATATCAAATTCTTCTAGTGAATCAGCTAATTGAATATTCATAATATTATTGAACTTATAGTATAATGTCCTCTGACTTTAGTTATATAATTGATACGCTTTGAATTTTCTTTTTCTTTTTCTTTTTTTGTTTGAGCCGTGTAAGTGTCCTTTTTCTTTTTATGCTCTCGATGTGATTTGCTACGTTATGGCTTGTTCGACCTGCAACTTATGTATTCTATGAATAAATTTTTTTGTTATTAATTTTGTTCTGTGATGGGGATGAAAAAAAAAACAGCAAAATCCTTTATTTAAAATAGTTGTACTCCAATATATTCACCTAATCCGATCGTCTTTGTTAAAATGTCGCTGATTGAATTTCAGTGGTTTAAGGTTTTTTACTACTTTAGTTATACGCTCTCAATTAGCTTGGTAATGGTTTTCAACAATTACGAAATATTTTCTTGTTAAGAAATGATGTTGACTTTGACTATCAAATAACCCAACTTATATAGATTTACATGTAAGGCTTTTGATCCGTAGATATCGCCTTAGTTAGCAATAGTGTATACCTGTTTATTATATCACTACTCCTAATTAAGTTCGATGATAGTGTGTAAAAATGTCTTCCGACATTATTATTCCTTTACCTCCTGAAGGAGTAAATAATTTTTCCATTTTTTTTTTGAAATTCAATGAAAGTTTAACCATGGGCGGTCATTAGCAGTTTTTAGTGTTCAATGAATTGTGGTTAACGAAGATTATCAATACAATTGTTTTAAGGTTTATCTATCACATGTAATTGGGCATTAATACCTGTGATCTCTCTTCTATATTTGTAAACTAGGGGTGGGAGTTAAGAGCTTGAAAAGTCGAAGGATCTACGCATAAACATTCGTCGTAACTAATTATAATTGTCAATTGGTTTCTCCGTGGTAAGTACCCTTGATTAACCATAAATTTTTTAGCTCACCTTACAGGTCGTCCAATCATAGAGTAATTTAACCCAATTTAGGAAAATTGTCGCACGTAATTAAAACTGCTGCAGTATGCGTGTGTGATAGAACTGATTAATGTACAGGTAAATATCATCCCACCCAAGAAACTGATCAAGAACCTTCTACCATTGTCTAAAAGGCAAGAATTGCCTTAAGTAGAATCACATATCAGCTTATTTACTGTTGATTTGAACTTACTTGTTTTTTTCACAAATGTATTTTTGGCTTTCTTTGGATCTGAAAATATTTTCACCGTCTTTCCATGAGGCAACTCATAATATTTTTCAGGTTCTTACACGTATTAATATATAAACTATTATGACATTGTGTATAGGGGTTGAAAATAAGTCTTGTCTGTACCGTTATAACTTTTTTACCCCATCACTAAATAGTTTATGTAACGTGATTACAAATTTAGGAGGCTTGTTTTTTCAAGTTCAAAACCGTTGAATTTCACGAAAAGACATTCCGTAAAAGTATGTAGGTGTTTCTAGACTTTCATACACACCAAGTTTTTTTCTGTGGATCGATGGATTATTCGTATTTAAGTATAACCCAACCAGCCCACATGACCTCTTATATTTCGTATTAGGCGTAATACTTAGACTGTTGAAAACTGGTTTTGTCTGCAGATCAATTGATAATTTAAGTTTCTCTGAAAAATATTTTACTGTTGTTTGTTGCTACTGCCAGGACCTTTAGGTGAGACAATCAAACCTTGGACTAAAACGGTTAAGAGTGTTGTTGGGTTATGTTACTCAATGTGAGACACTTTTACATTATTTAAAGTTTGCTATGAGTGTCTGAAACTCATCAGTACAGGGTTGAAAATTAAAAGGGTTGAAAATTGACAAAGGTAGACTTAATAGAAATGTTAAGTTCCCTTAACAAAATCTACTCATTTAAATCCTACGACCAGTTGACAAATATGGCAAAAGTCTCCAAAAAGAAAATAAGTATTTGACATTATCCTGGTCTAGTCCAAACTTAAATGAAAAGAGCATCTCAACATTCAGTCTAAAAAGTTGCTTTTATACCCCCCCTTCGTTTTGACGTTATATTGGATTATATAATTCAACTCTTGTTATAAGCTTCAGGTGCTTACGTAATAGTAGCTCATTCGAAGTTTAAAACTAATAGCGTCGCTTCAGTAAACCTCAAAGGGAACCCCGTAACACCGCACGATTCTCGCCGGGTATAAAATGACACCCAAATCATGGCAATGATGAAGAAGTCATCAAACATGATCAATCATTTATTAAATTGTAAATCTTAATCAGTTCCTACTAACATTAACCTTTATAATTGCCTAGGTGACAATTGGTGACAACTAATAAGTCATCACCCGGACAAAAAATTCCCGGGAGTGGCCGTACCGCATTTCCCAAATCTCAATAGGCTCGGACAATCATCAACCATAAATATTGAAAAATCTTCAGTAATCAGTTGAATCAATTACTTACAAAAATGTTAAGATCACAATTCAAAATTTCCCCATTGAAGGTTGGACAATTTGTTAGATTTAATTCTACTACTAAAAGTTACGATGTTGTTGTCATTGGTGGTGGGCCAGGTGGGTACGTTGCTGCAATTAAAGCTGCTCAATTAGGGCTTAATACAGCATGTATTGAAAAAAGAGGTTCATTAGGTGGT
This sequence comes from Yamadazyma cerambycidarum, assembly GCA_030574835.1. Classification (NCBI taxonomy): domain Eukaryota; kingdom Fungi; phylum Ascomycota; class Pichiomycetes; order Serinales; family Debaryomycetaceae; genus Yamadazyma; species Yamadazyma cerambycidarum. The sequence goes on from JAJMFR010000001.1 coordinate 866,559, forward strand.
ACATGTCTTAATGTTGGATGTATCCCATCAAAAGCTTTATTAAATAACAGTCATTTATATCACCAAATCACCCATGAAGCTAAACAAAGAGGTATTGATATTTTAGGTGATGTTAAACCAAATATTGATAATTTACAAAAATCCAAAGATAAAGCCGTTAAAGGATTAACTAGTGGTGTTGAAATGTTATTAAAGAAGAACAAAGTTGATTACTTAAAAGGTGAAGGATCATTTGTTGATGAATATAATTTAAATGTTAAACCAATTGATGGAGCTGAAGATTATAAAGTTAATGCTAAGAATATTATAGTTGCTACTGGATCCGAAGTTACACCATTCCCAGGAATTGAAATTGATGAAGAAAGAATTGTTAGTTCAACCGGTATTTTAGCCTTAAAAGAAATTCCAAAGAAATTATCCATCATTGGTGGTGGTATTATTGGTTTAGAAATGGCATCAGTTTGGTCAAGATTAGGTAGTGAAGTTACTGTCATTGAATTCCAAAATGCTATTGGTGCTGGTATGGATGGTGAAGTTGCTAAATCTATTCAAAAAACTTTAACCAAACAAGGTTTCAAATTTAAATTAGGTACTAAAGTTACTAAAGCTGTTAGAGAAGGTGAAACTGTTAAAATTGAAGTTGAAAATGCTAAATCTGGTGAAAAAGAAGAATTAGAAAGTGATGTATTGTTAGTTGCTATTGGTAGAAGACCATACACTAAAGGATTAAACTTCGAAGCCATTGGTTTAGAAGCTGACAATAAAGGTAGATTAGTTATTGATTCTCAATTCAAAACTAAACATGAACATATCCAAGTCATTGGTGATGTTACTTTCGGTCCAATGTTAGCCCATAAAGCTGAAGAAGAAGGTATTGCTGCTGCCGAAATCATCAAATCTGGTTCAGGTCATGTTAACTATGGTAACATTCCTTCAGTCATGTATACTCATCCAGAAGTTGCTTGGGTTGGTCAATCTGAAGAACAATTAAAAGAACAAGGTATCAAATACAATGTTGGTAAATTCCCATTCATTGCTAACTCAAGAGCTAAAACTAATGATGATACTGATGGTTTCGTTAAGATCTTAGCTGAAACCGAATCACAAAGAATTTTAGGGGTTCATATTATTGGTACTAATGCTGGTGAAATGATTGCTGAAGGTGGTTTAGCCTTAGAATATGGTGCTTCTCCAGAAGATGTTGCTAGAACTTGTCATGCTCATCCAACTCTTGCTGAAGCTTTCAAAGAAGCTTGTTTAGCTACTTTTGACAAACCAATTAATTTTTAGTTACACTATAGTCAAATAGACGAAGAATCTGTATGAGAACAATTGTTACTTATTTCTAATGCATATTTGAAATGCGGGTGGCTACTGCAAAATTGAGCAAATATAAACGTTTTAACTAGTCAGGCACATATTTGTAACAAACCATACGTCCAACCCTTAGCAATGGTACCTTGAAAATCTCCTCAAATTGACATCACATTTCATGTATTTATAGATTTTAGGAAAGTTTATCCATTACCTAATTGAGATATTCACTTAACAACCTCAGATAAGTACTACAAAGCCTTGAAATTTTTAATGACGGACATTTAATAATATTTTAAGAAATTTCCCCAAGTCGTCTCAATGGCCAATTTCATATTATTGCTTCGGGTGTAGTGAGGATAAAAGTTGCAAGACCACCGTTCGCACATTGCAAGTGGCTGAGAAAAGCAGGTCAAGATTTAATTAAAATTAGAAATAAGCCTACACAGATCATGATATGAATTTTGGGGAACTAAAGCATAATATTACGTCACTCAGACTGTTTGTAACAGTTTGATATGCGAAAAAAACCAAGCAATCAACACTTGTAAAAGTTACATTGCCGTATTAAAATGAACAGATCATTTCTCGATGTGACCTGTTCCTTGTTTGCTGCACAAATAATTTCGCAGCAAAAATCATTGTTGGATAAAATAGTATAAATATCCCTTAATTTCACGTTTATTTTTTATTAACGATTGAGTAGATAAAAATGGCTTTTACTTGTTCCGATATTATTAAAATTATAGCTGCTTGCTTTTTACCACCATTAGGGGTATTCTTAGAAGTTGGTTGTTCTAGTGCTGTTTTAATTAACATTCTTTTAACCATTTTAGGGTTTATTCCAGGTATTATCCATGCATTATATATCATTCTAAAGTATTGATAGCATGAAATGAATATTGATGACTTGAATGATTCGTAAAAGTAATTGAGTTCAATTGATGTATTAGTAATAGCATAAGTTAAAGCAGAATCCAAGCTTTCAATAGATTAGGTTTATAGCTTAACAATGAATGATTATCTTAGTGAGTTCTTTACTCTTTTTCTAGGATGTTTTAACCATCAATTGGATGGTTTGTTAGGGGTGTTGTCACAAGGGGCTTATCATTCAATTGAGTTACATTTTGCAACCTATCGCACAGGTCAACACATTACTGTAATAAAAAATTAGTTCCTAGATAAAACTAAGTCAATTGGTATCCACTAATAATAAACATGACAACTGTTTAATTACCCGACAATTTTATTTATCCGATAAACAATACAATAAATTATCGTATATTATCTACATGATGAAAATAACTCTGCGCATAGTTAATATCATCCCGCGACCTTGAAAAAAAATTATCAAAGTCTCATAGTGAATCATAAGTACTAACAGTTCAAAATGGCAGACTTACAATTACAAATTTTAAAGGCTGTTGATAAGTATAATGAGATCGACAACACTTTACAGTGTCCAGAATTAAAGGATATAGATGCCAATTCCCTCCATTCCAATTTAACATCATTATGGTCAAAAGAATTGATCAACTTTTCCAAGATTGAAACTGAACATTGGATCTTAACTGAAGAAGCCGAAGACTTTTTAGTGAATGGATCCCATGAAATAAGATTATTAGAAGAAGTCATAAAAGCTGTTGATGGGTTAAAATTATCAGATGTAAATAAATTAGGAAATGTTGGTAAGTTAGGTCAAGGTAAAGCTTTCAAGAATGGATGGATTTCTAAGAATGATGATAAATTAGTATCAAAAGTTTCAGATGTACCAGCTGATAGTGTTGTTGAAAACTTAAAACAAATCAAATCAACTGGAAATTTGGCTGACAAGAAAGAATTAACTGAATTAAAGAAAAGAAAGTTAGTCACTTTAACTAAGATTGTTGGATATAAAATCACCAAGACTGATAAATTTTCAGTTGAAATTGTTAATTTGGAAACCGACATTACCAGTGATATGATCATAAATAATACATGGGAAGATTTAAAATTCAAACCATATAATTTTAATTCCGAAGGGGTATATCCTCAAAGTGGAGCATTACATCCATTAAATAAAGTTAGAGAAGAATTCAGACAAATCTTCTTCAGTATGGGATTCGTTGAAATGCCATCAAATCAATACGTTGATACAGGATTCTGGAATTTCGATACTTTATTCGTACCTCAACAACATCCAGCAAGAGATTTACAAGATACTTTCTATTTAAAAGATCCAGTTAAAGGTGATGAACCTGAAGATAAAGACTATTTAAATAATGTTAAACAAGTTCATCAAGATGGTAAATATGGATCAATAGGTTATAGATATCCATGGAAATTAGATGAAAGTTTAAGAATGGTTTTAAGAACTCATACAACTGCCATTAGTGCTGCTATGTTAAAGAAGTTAGCAGAAGATCCAAAACCAGTACGTTATTTCTCCATTGATAGAGTTTTCAGAAACGAAGCTGTTGATGCTACTCATTTAGCTGAATTCCATCAAGTTGAGGGTGTTATGGCTGGTTATAACATTACATTAGGTGATTTGATTGGTTTCATGGAAGATTTCTTTGGCCAAATGGGAGTCAATGGTTTAAGATTCAAGGCTGCTTATAATCCATATACTGAACCATCAATGGAAATCTTTGCTTATCATAAGACCCTTAAAAAGTGGGTTGAAATTGGTAATTCTGGTATGTTCAGACCAGAAATGTTAGAAGCTATGGGATTACCAAAGAACTTAAGAGTTTTAGGTTGGGGATTATCATTAGAAAGACCAACAATGATTAAATATAATGTCTCAAATATTAGAGAATTATTAGGTCATAAAGTATCATTAGACTTTATTGAAACCAATCCTGCTGCCAGATTAGATGAGCTTTTAGTATAATAGATGGGGAGAATGCTCATAGATAACGAGATATATAGATATTTAGTTAATATAACATGTAAATTAAGAGATGTGTTGTGATAGTGTCACTATCACTGAGTAGCAGTATTGGTCACTACTCTAGTTCCTAATCGGTATACTCTAAGTACTCACTGGGTCTACTCTTAGCTCATGAGTCTACTCACTCACCTTGTCTCATACGTCTCCCACACGGTTCTTATTAGAACTCTGCGACCGAGTCTGTTCTCAACCTCAAATCCACATCATGGAAGATAGCGTCGATTTAACGTGTAAATGGAATGAATGCAACCAACCCCAACTCCATAACTTATCACAATTCGTCAACCATGTGAATGATGAACATTTAAATTCCAGTCAGCCTTCAAAGTATGCTTGTTTCTGGCAAGGATGTCAAAGGTATGGAATTGAACAGCCATCTAAGTTTGCATTAGTATCACATTGTAGATCTCATACAGGAGAAAAGCCTTATTTCTGTCCAATTCCTGAATGTGAAAAGCACTTCACAAGATCAGATGCATTAGCCAAACATGTCAAGGGTGTCCATGATTTACATGTGTTAAAAGATGCAGTGATTTTAAATAAAGATAGAGTCAAAAAGGGTAGAATGGAAGCAAATTTTACTAATCAGGATACTATAAGCGAGCTGGACTTTTTTGATATGATTGAACAAGATTATGAGTTTAGAGTACCATGGTGGTTTTCTAAGGATTTCTTGAATATTGTTAATGATGAAGATATTAATTCAATTTATCGCATACCCTTAAATTGTAACCAATATAAAATCGCAATGAAAAGGTATGGACCTCAGAACATAGAGGATGAAATACTTGAAACCAAAGATGTTGATCAACTTAAGCAACAGTATGAACAATTGAATAGCAAACTTGCGAGTTGTAATAAGATTAATAAAATTGTAACTAAACAGTTAAGTGGCTTGGTGCAAGAAAAGAGGAAATTATGGCTACAAAATCAAATACTTTTGGATGCTAATATTCAATTAAGTTTACCATCTAAACTAGATAAGCTTGATAATGAAATACTTAAGAATTAGACTAACGTATACATTGATGAATTGGAATGGATAATGAGAGCTTAGACTCTCAAAGTATCACAAAGAGAATTACACAAAGCATCTCAGAGAGAAACACAGATACACAGTACACAGTACACATAACACAGTACACAAACCACAGAAACGAAACACAGTAAAACATATTACATATTACACGTATATAAGAACACAATCAATGTACTAGAAAATGTCAGCACAACCCTCTAATTTTTTGTCTCTTCTTTCTTGCCAGTATTTACCTTGGAATTCCCAATATGCATCACCAGTAACTGGATGTTTCTTCTTGACGAACCAATTAGGTTTATATTGTTCTTTCTTTTGTTCTCTCTTTTTTCTTGCTGCTCTTTGTTTCTCTTCGACTCTCCATTTTTCATCTGAAGCTTTATCATATTCACCATTTTCCATAGCTCTTTGATCAGGTCTCAATCTTGTATCACTTGGTGGAAGATATGATTTCAAATTGTTGTCAAGCCCATTCAATGTGATAGCGAATGAAGTTAAATTAAATGGAACTTTTGGTCTTGGAGCTGCTTGCCAAATCAAAAAGATTCCACCATTTTCTGGATCCTTTGATGAACCTTCAGAATCATTCTTACTAGCATCAACCAATGATGATCTTCTATTGACATCAAGTGGTTCATTACTGGTAACCTTCTTACCGAAGATTTTGCTATTCCAATGTCCACCAATGGCCCATCTTTGTTTACCATCTTTATCAACTACATAACCATTTAATTGATAAGCAGATGCAGCTCTCCAACCTCTTTGTTTCAAATCAACAATTATTTTATCACCAGTTGTATGGTTGGTAACTTCCATCTTACCAAAATTATCAACGGTTGGATTACCAAGCATAATACCCACAACTGAAGTATTGACTTTTTTCCAACTATATAATTCCTCTTCAACTTTTTTACCGTTAGAACCTATGACTCCTTTATCGGGTCTTATAGCACAGAACATTTTTCCTAAATGTTTGAAATCAAAGGATCTTCCTCTGAATTGAGAATCAACTGCATTTTCTCCATAATAGTCCCATTTGATTGACTCAACATTACATGCACTGATTGGTGGATGATGACTGACTTGTTCACTTACCAACCTATAGTTTTTGTCAGGTCTACAATATTCGAAAGTTTCACCTAATAATGGATTAAAAGGTTTAGCAATTCTATTAATAGTTGATGCATACTCTGAAGCGGCAAATGCTGCAACATATGCAGTTCTTAAAGCAGAATCATCAAAAGTTGCAGCTTCATCCAATAATGATGAATATTCAATATCTTCAGCTAATCTCTGTAACAATGAGGTACATTCATTGAATGAAACTGGTAAAGTCATCTTTGTCATATCTTTACCAATCATTGATTTTAAGATTCCCCAAAGTCCAACTTTAGGTCTGTTATCTTCATCCATAGCTAATTTGGATCTTGGTGGATTCTCATATCCTAAATATGAACCTTCTTCATCGATTAACTTGGCCATTTTTTCTTGAACCTCATTCGCTACTGATGAATTGTCTGAAGATGATTTACCTTTAGTTTCAGTAGTATCATTACCTTCATCAATTGCGGTGGTCTCGGATCCAACGTCATTAGCCTCAGCTACTGCCACAGGCTCTCTTTCTGACTGTTGAGGTTCTTGCTCTACGTTTTCATGAGACTCATCCTCTAATAATGCACCTTCCTCCATAGTATCAGCATCAAAGAACTCATCATCAGAATCTTGTAAAATATCTTCTAAAATCTCAGGAACTCCAGAAGTTGGTAAAACTGATATATCTTTCAGTTCTTCCCTAACGTTAACAGCACTTCCAGACTTAGGAGTTGTGTTACCAGATTTGGCACTGAACATTTTCTTTAATTTCTTTTGCTTACCTTCATATTGAGCTAACTTTTCTTCTCTACTTGCGATCTCTTTCTCTAATTGATGAATGGAGTTTTCCCATAACTTATTGACCTCCATTTGTCTTTCAAGTTTCTTAGAAGACTTATAATCTTTGTTAGTTAATAATTCATTATATTTAATGAATAATCCTTGGATTGTCGACAAAGTATTGAGTCCTACATGACAAACTTCGATATCTAAAGATTCTGGAGACTTGGAAACGTTGGAAAATAAGTCTAATAAACTGGAGATTTCAACTTCCAAAGACCCTTTGATAGTGGAGATTTGATCTTGTATGATAGTATCATCATGAGGTTTAGTGATAGATTCAGAATCTGAATCAAAATCTCCTTCTTGTAAATCTTGTAAATCATAATCGAAATTCTCATTATCGGTTTGGATACTTTGATTATCAGCATTAGTAACAATCGTTGGTTTTTCCTTGATCTTTTCAAGATTAGGAGGTGAAGGTGGTGATTCTCTCTTTAATGTACTTGATCTAGATACATTAGAAACTTCATCTTCAATATTGCTACCAGTAGAATTTAAGGATACTGAACTTCCAGTCCTCTTATGTTTTCTTCTACCTAAACCTAACAAATGACGTTTATGACCTGATTCATTATCTTCAAAACTTTGCTTGTTGTTAACAGGACTTAAAGGTTCATTACTATCTGCATTTGCTGATTCTCCTTGTGGATACTCACGGTTTTTCAATCTATCTTTAGCTAAAGTTATAGCATTTTGTAAAGTCCAAACCCATCTATTTGTTTCAATTGGATGATTAGCTTTTAAATGCCATCTGATTCCATTCTTACTAATAATTTCAAACTTCAATTTTTCCGAAGAGTCTAAATGTAATGTCCCATACCCCAAATTTAATGAACCTCTAACTGCGTTATTAGTATCATCTTGATTAGAATAGTAGGATAAGATTCCTTTATCATCTAATACAAAGTACCTTAATTTATAACCAGATGCAAAATTAGTCCATTTCTTCAAATATCCTTTATAAGTTGGAGCATTACCAACTTTAGAAGGTGGAACAACAGGGTCCATAATAGTTTGCTCTTTTGAAGCCACTTTCAATAATTTTCTAATAGGATCATTCTTGTTATGAATCAAATCAATTGGTAATTTCCCTTTCTTGTCTCTTTTAAAAGGATCACCACCATGTTTCAAAACCCAGTCACACATTTGTAAATCATTTTTAATTATGAATTCATGTAATACTGTATAACCGGTTTCAGGATCAGCACCATTGATATCCAATAACTCAGCAGCTCTTGGGTTTGATACAAGTAACTTTTCAAGGTTATTAAAGTCTCTTTTAGAGAAGTAATCTCTTAATTGACTAGCCAGCTTTTCTACAAATTTGGCTCTTTCAAATTGCATTAATTGTGCAATCTCTAAATCTTTGCATAATTCAACTGGTTGTCTTTTATCCTTATTTACGGTGGTATCATTGATGTTAGGCAATGATAATAAATACCTAACCACTTCACCTCTGGACGAGATTGCTGCTAAATGTAATGGAGTATTACCATCTTGATCTTGAGAGTTTATATCAATATCTAAACTGTCACTGTTATTGACAAGATACTGAATAACTGATAATGGTGCAACTTGAACTGCATAATGCAAGATTGTTTCTCTAATTTGAATGATATCTTTAGTTTGAACTGTTGACTTTGTGGATTTTAAATTATCAATCACCAAGTTAACTTTGGAAGTATCTCCACTTCTCAAAGCATCAAGTAACTTTAATCTTAGCAAAGATGCACTTAAAGGTGATGAATTTGACATATTAATACAAATTGAGTGATATTATTATTCTTCCACTGTGAATTGTTCTAGGGAATGTGAATTATTTATGGAATGTTCGGTGGAGTGATATAACCTAACCGACTTATATAATGAATTTTCTTTCCCAAATTTGCCTTCTTTGAACCTTGCAAACTGTAAATATAAATGTTAACTTCAATTTATTCGATCAAATTACTCAACAATAGAATTGACTTATTGATAGGGGTTTAAGTAGTACTGCCTAGCACTGTCAAGGTTAGGTGCGAAATCATCGATTTAGCAATAGAGTATATACAGGAATTTCCAACCGAGAATAATATCCGTTGACAACTGACACCACCAACAACTTGGTTAACCACGTACATTTATCATTTAAACCATTACCAAAATTTGGATTTTCGTAACTTAGACTACCAGGTAACCGTGGACCATAAACATAGAGCAAAACTGCCTAGTGATAATAATATGGGGAAACGTAAAATAGAGCATGACAGTAAAGCAAACAAAAAGTTTAAGATTGATAATATTAACCAGACGATTTATATACAGAATTTAAATGATCAAGTGAATGCAAATCTATTAAAACATAATTTGTACTTGTTATGTACATCATATGGTGATATACTTGATATAGTAATGAAACCTAAGAGTAAGAGAATGAGAGGACAAGCACATATAATCTTCAGTAATATTGAAGAAGCATCATTAGCTTTGAATAAGCTACAAGGGTTTATATTTTTTGAAAAGCCTATGAAAGTCGGTTACTCTAAAAAAGTGTCAAAAGTGGTTAAGAGGTTAGAGTAACGTCCATGCATCAGTTGCGTCAGGTCTTGACATTTAAGATGAGAATGAGGCTTGGCCGCTTATAGCCGGTAAGGAACCTTAATTGTATACATATAATGCTAATGACTGTAATATAAATAAAATAAATATAAATAATCAAATGCTGCCGAGTGTCTTTGTGTCGACATACTCAATTGTGTTTATAGACCCAACTTGTGTTTGTGGACGTCTTTGGGGTTATCCTTTTGTCTTTTGTGTTCGACCCTGCATGTGTGCATCTCAGACCAAATCCTGTGCCCCTTGTAAAGAACTACTGACGCAATCAGGTACACCAACTCCTTTTGAATAACACATACCTCCTAATGATAATTTACTGCCTTCAAGCAACCCCAAAACCTTCGCTTTGTTCTCTTCATACCCTACATTATACTGTGGTATACAATTCTTCAATACATTGTATGACACTAGAACATCATTATCTCCTAACAGTACACTGTCGGTATTGAAGCCAAATTCGTCTCTAATTATAAAATTATACTTATCATCAATTCCAAATACTTCTCTTAATGCTTTCTTTAAAGCCTTGATCAATATTTCGTTAGAAGGTATACCCGAATTGTAATAATGACCTCCAAACATTAATGTGACTTTCTCATGATTGGTTGTAGATGTTTCTGATCCACCCAAATACGTAGCATAACTTTGAATTGATGAATCAAATATTGTACCTAATAATAACTCTTTATTATGAGATATCTTAGGTACTAAGAATCCGAATCCAGCTGAATCTTTTGGTATGAATTTGAATTTTGTGTAGACATTTACTAAGAAAATGCTTACATATTGAACTTTTTCAAATTCTTTATTCAATTCAAGATTAGAAATGATAGAATTTAATGACTTAATATCAATTGTTGATCTAATATGATCAAACTTTTGTTCTTGTCCTTGAACAGTCAAACTACCATTTGTATCAACGTTATCGACTTTAGCATTGAATTCAAACTTTATACCTTTTTCAGGCAAATATTCACCCAAATATTCTGGAAAGCTAGATAATTTGTTCTCCAAGACTATCATAGGATAACCTTTAAGAGATTCTTTCAAAGTTCCTAAATCAGTGTTAGCTGCTTTCTCATACTTAACTAAAGATTCAGGTAATAATTCTTTCTCTGCTTTCTTAGTCGTTCTTTGATACAATCTTTTTATCATGGCTCTAATTATAGACCCTTCTTGCTCAAACTTTTGTAAATTAGGGAATAATTTAATACTCAACTTACTAACATCTCCTCCATATATACCATGTAAAACCGCACTTAACGCTTTATCAGTTATCGCAGTACTGCCAAATCTTCTCTTAAAGAACAGCTCCACACTTTCATCATCAAAATTCAACTTTGGCTTTTGGAAGGGCTCTCTGAATATCTTGCCAAAAATCCCTGACAAAATTCCTGATCTGGTTGTCTTTATGAAAGATCTAAACGAATGTGGTAGTGGGATGATCTCATAGTTAGTATTAAGTAAATACTTATTATTGGCAGGAGATTTTGAACTAATAACTTTGACCTCATCACTATGACCTAATTGCTTTAGTATATCTAATATAAGCAAAGTCCCATCACTCGTACCTCTTAAACTTCTGGGTCCTTTCTCTAGTCTGATAATGTCATTGGGGTTGGTCTGGTCGTATAACTCTGTAGTCTGAATCCATCCTCCAACTTTATTGGATTTTTCAAATATTGTGATAGACAAATCTGGCCTTAGCTTATTGAGGAAATATGCATATGTAAGACCTGAAATACCTGCTCCTAATACTGCAACTTTACCATTAGGTTTTATGGGTAAAGTCATAATGGACTTACTGCGAAAAATCACCTGAGATTATAACTGCGATAACACCACGCATAGAAGCAAATAAGCACGACCACCCAAAAGAGTCTTAACAAATTATAGTTGTCATATAGATATCTATATACACTACCTTATCTATATATTGTTACATACAACCTTCCGTCTTCCACTTATCTCACCTATTAGTATGGTATTCATCTCACCTATAAGTGTGATACCCATCTTGAGTCCTCTTATTCTCAGTTATAATCGAAAGATTATCATTACTCATTCTTAATGAATTCTTAGTGTATTGCTTGGATAATGGAAGATTTGATTCCGTACTGACATTCCTCAATAATGGCAATCTTTGATCAAAAGACCCAGTTATGACGCTGATATTACTTTCACTATCATTAGGCAACTCAGTTAGTTTGTTTAACCTTTGTGCTATCTTATTTGTTTCGTCTTCTTTATCATCCAGTATAGTATCTTCTGAGATTAAGGTTGTATCAGGTTCAATATTCTCTGCACCATCACTTCCAATCACAGTAGTGGGTGATGCCAAAGACCGTATGATGGACTTTGATATATCTGGATCGATTGTTTCTGAGTTTTCTGGTTTATTTAAACTAATAGCATCCTTATCCTCATCGGTGGTGATACCAGTACTTGAACTATCAGGAGCAGTTCCAATTCCAGAATTAGTTCCATCAACTCCTGAATCAATTGAAATCAGTGACGTCAGATTAATATCATTATTATTACTTACACTTTCATTGCTCGAACTTTCGATAACATTCTCATTACTTGAACTTTCAAGCACCGAACCATCACCTGAATCTTCAGCATCCAAAGGTCTACTGGAAACCAAGGAGTCTGATATTGCCATTGCTGTGTTAGTAGGTGACAATTCTGTCATATTCGAAGATGTTGTGTACATGTTTGACAGTTGCAAAGGATTTGGAGCGAATGAACTTGCTAAAGAAGATACTATCCTGGATTTTTTTGGAACTTCGGAGTTATTTTCACTGGCTACCAAAGCATCAATTGTAACATTACTTTCAGTCATAGGTGGATCATAAGCAGGTGGATCAGGACTTAATTCATGAGATATTGATGGTATTCTGCTGATTGGATCTTCACCAACTGAGAACGATCTTGTAATTGGTGACAGGACTGGAGAAGTAGCTTCTTCAAACGAAGGTAAAGAATCATCAGCAGTTTGATCCCAAGGTTTAATAGAAAACCCATTACCAGTGACTTGTCCCTTATTAGGATTATAATTAGGAGTTCTGAATGATATACTTGATGAAGGTCCAGGTGAAGCTCCTGAAGGTACCGGTGAAGGACCTGGAGGAATTGAATCGATCTCATCATATCTGGGTAATTGAATTGATTCCTCATTACATTTTGAACTTAATAAAATCAATGGTGTATCAACTACGACTTCATAATGATGCATTTTATAATCATCTTTTGGATCAGGTTTACTAATTCTAAAACAAACTTGTAAACGATGATGAATTTGAATGTGACGATAATTTGAATCAGGATATAAGGCTCTACCAATTGTAGTAAACCCATGTTGAATATTTTCTTTAGATTGGTTATGAGAAATTTCATGAATCAATGATGATTGAGGAGTTAAATATTCAGGATGTGGTCCCGACTCATTTAAAAATGAATCACTATGATTGATATTAGTTTCTAATGCCCCAATGAATGGCAGGGAAGGAGGATCAGAATTTATTGACATAATTGAAGCTTTGCGACTTGGAGGATTAGATTTTGATAAATTCCTTAAATCATCCGAACTGGTTGATATTATTTTATCATTTTTAGTTGTTAAGAATGGTAACGCTATATTAATATCCAAAGGTGAGGCTATCATAACGTCATCTTCTTTAGTACTATCATTTGAAGCATCTTTGTTCTGGTCAGGTTCATAACAACTAAATAATAAATTATTATCAGGACACTTAACTACTTCTTCCTTATAAGGTTCTAAAGCCATTGATGAAGATTTATTCTTGGTCTTTAATTCACAAATTGGCACAACTCTTTCACGTTGCTTGGTTTCACTCCCCATACTCTTTAAATAATAAGGATCTTCACCATCATAATCATACTCCTTATTCAAGTTCTTTGATACATAAGTTATCCTCTCCAATACATTGAATTTGATTCTCTTGATAACTACATCTTTAACTAATGGTACAAATTTTACATTGATAGTATGCTCAGAACCCAAGGACACGTATTTACGAGGAAACGTTATTATATAATGTAATGAATCATTCCAGACTCTGTTAACATAAATTGGTTTGTCAGCAATTGAATTGGCAAATGAGGGAGGGGTCCTCACCATAGGTAAGTTATAACTTGCCTTCAAATGTAATTTACGATTCAATTTATCGGAATTCTTATTTAAAGAAACCGTTAACAAATGACTTATAGTTCCACTAATTGACGTTATTGTGGGTGGAATATGAGGTGGCAATAACACTGGTAATAAGAATATATAAATACCTGCTTTATACATATCACCATTATTACCACTATTGTCGAAAAGCAATTCATCACCGAAGTCATCAAAATCATCCAGATCATTGTCAAATTCTTCACTGATATCGTTGGTTTTATATAATTTATAAAACCTTGTTCTTTTAGCTAAATCATCAGTGCTAATCTTTTTATACTTGAAATCATGGGAATTTAAGTTATTAATATAAAAATCAGCATTATTCAAATTCTTAAGCCAATCGATCTTTCCTATTCTGAATTTCTCCTTACTGAATGTTTTATTATATGGATCACAACTTGGCCAAAGAATGTTATTAAGGGTTGAAAATTCAATTAAAAGACTATTCACCGACGTATCTTTCTCTAATTCTACAATCAATCCAAATGTATGAGGTATTGGAGTTGTAGCATCAATCTTTGTACATAAATAATTAGGAGACTTGAACTTATTCAATTTTTCTTTAAGGATTGGGGGTATATTTGCAAGATTTCTTCTATCGTATTGAGAAGTCCCATGATCAGGAAAAGATCCATGACGATTATGACTGCTTTGTTGAGGCAGGTCTTCATTACCATTATATCTATTATCATCTGGATCATCATCAATAGCATAATCACTATCATTATCATCATCATCGTCATTCTCATTATCATTATCATCTCTCTCTTGAACCCCACCATTTTCAACATCTTCATATGTAAAACTCCCAGATGTTGATGGCCCTAAATATATACAATCATTCAGATTAGCTACATAAAATTTTATATTCTTCGATAAGTTCGATGAATTACTATGATGGATCTTTAAAGGTATAGGTCTCTGTAGACCTATCTCTTTTAGTAATGTAAATAGTTTCTTTGATATCACCTGATTAGTTTCAAGTTTAATCAACTCTTTGGCTTGTTTCTTATTAACAGACTTTGATCTTTGTCTATTTCCAGGTGATTTAGATTTACCTAAATTCGGACTTGAATTCGATATTAGACTTAATGATCTTGCTCTATTCTTTAGATTTTTAATACTAGCATCATCTTCATTGATGAATATCGACGGTGTGTTGGGATCAACCGAAGTATCAGATTGTCGCCTTGTAGCCTTATTAAATAGACGCTCTATACTAAAGTTCTTACTCATACTTTATGCCACAAACTCGACTCTCTGCAATATTCAGTACCTATAACTCGATATGAATGTATGAACAAACTTTATTAAATATGTGAGTCCCTTGTTTCTATCCTTTATGGGTGACTTGAACTCCTTTCAAATTATTTATCGTTTATTAAAAGGGGTCTCTATAGTTCGACTTTTTTCGCTCTTTTTGTGGGATTAAAAAAATGACTAGATCTAGCCAAGATAATGTCTTATAATTTCTTGAGCTAACTATGATCAAGGATGATCTTATATTGATAATGGGTTAAAACCAGCCGACTACTTCGTTGATATCTCGTGAATTTACTAACACCAAATTGGTGAAAATTCTTCCTATTGTTCCAGAGTTAGTGTATCAACCTTAAATTGCTAAAAAAATCGTGACAGAATAAGATAAGATTTCACACTGTAGTTAAGGCCAAAAACTCAGCACTACTAAATTAAGGTTTTAAACCGATGATTTACTTTCGTATTTTGGAACACTGTCAAATTATGTGTAGTTAGAGGTTGAAGGGTATGTTGGGAATGTGGGGTAATTGGTCATTTGTTGTAATTTGCAACTTGGTTGGAAGTATTAATTTTCATTTTAGTTCATGGGTTTAGAATTATTGCATATGCTTAGATATAAGCATTCACCTAAGAGGGTTTAGGTTTTGGTTTACACCAGAAGTGGTATACTGTTGTTTATGTATCATACTATCATCATAGGAAGTAAAGCAACCGCATTATGTCTGTGGGTATTAAGGTTGACAATAATCCTTATTCTGCCGAAGCTGAATTAACTTCCTACAATCACGACGATATGATATTTGTATTATAGTTCTGTGGCTTGTTAAGCAATCCATACTATTGATTAAGTTGATTGCTATTCTGGCCTTATCGTGCTTATCAATTTGCAACACTTAATGTCGTCGTAATTGAGAATTAGTCAGGGGCATTTCTTGGCCGTAATTAACCAAACAATAGCTATTGAGTTTACTGACTTCTAATAGTCCCTTAGAGGATCAAAGTTGATTATGTCATTTGGATGTGTTTGTATGTATTTGGATCGTTCGGATCACTTTATTGCGTTAAGCAGAGATAATAGAGTCAATAGAGTTTAATCACAACGCAGTAACGACGTAGTGCCTAAATTATATTGTTGAAAATGTAGAAACCACAAATCCATTAAATTTTTATTAACCTATACAAATAATCCTTGTGTTTATATATGATCCGTATACCTATATATTTTTAACCCGTAACCATTAATACCCATAATTTCTATACCATTTCTATCCATAAATAATTACCACACACATCGTCTATATTTACAATGAGCTGCTTATTGAGCTGCTTCCTTATTGTCATAATATCCTAATATCCTATCCTAATATCATAATACCCTAATACCCTTAACCCTTGATACTTTCCTAAAGAATATCCTCAGGAACATCAGTCACATTATTCACCACCATATCTATATCAATATCATTATCAGTCGGCTGACAAACTGTTGCATCAAATAATGAGCTATGTATGTACTGTAGATTTATCGACTGTGATCTAGAATTTTCCACTATGGTTTGAAATAGATTAATCTTCAACATATATATGAAATACAATAGCTTCATTGCAAGGGTTAGATGACTAACTTTGAGCGGAGCGGACGTCGCACTAATACCTCAACGTGCACTTACGTAAGATCTTACCAATACCTAGAGGATCAACAATATCAAAAAAGGATCAAGATTAAACACCAAGAAAACTAAACCAAGTATCTATATTACTATGGTACATCTATTTACATTTATCACTTTAATAATTTATCAAAAGCTGGAATTAAGGATTGAGCTAAGGCAAAACTAAAAACTAATTTTGGACCAGTAGTTAATAATTTTGGAGTTAACCCTTTGAAGAAAGCAGCAATTCCTTCATTTTTAAACATATTTTTCAAAATAGTAACCCCGGATTCAGGATTATCGAAGTTACGGTTTTGAATTCTAGTTTTGATCACATCTAATGGTGCACTAACAATTAATGAAGCACTGGCACCGAAGATCGAAGTAATGAAATTTTGAGTCCAAGTTGCTGATGAATAGTCTTTTAATCCAAAAATATATTCTTTAGCAAATGAGTTACCACCAAATAACGCAAATGAACCTGGTGCATTTCTGGCAGCAGTCCAACCCCAACCTCTATATAATCCAAACCCTTCATCTTGTAAGATTTTGATAAAACCTCTACCTTTGAAAGATTCAGGGTTTGTTTGACGTTTAATCTTTAAAACATCTAATGGCAATAAAACAACTTCACCAATACCAATCAATGACCCAGCGGTGGCTGATAAAAGTGCTTTTCCAGTTTTAGCACCAAATAATGAATCATAATTATCTTTGAAATTTTTAGTTAAAAATTCATTAGCAAATGGTTGACCACCATATTTATAAACTCTTTGTAAAATCTTATAAACAGCAGCATAACCTAAACCTGGGAATAAGGTGAAAAGTCTTTTAGATAAAGCCTTTTCAGCATGCTCTCTAAAGATAACAGAATTTAATTGAGATGCTGAACTAATTCTACCATGATTTGACATCAATCTTTTGGAGATTGTATCAACAGGATGGAAAACTGCAATTTCACAGATACCAGCACTGGCTGAACCTAAAACTCTAGCTATTCCAGATTGTTTTTTATCAGTTGGGGGACTCATAATGAAAAATTTTCTGCGATAATTTTCCAGATAATGGTGCGATAGCGAATTCCTTAGCTCCGTTGATTTACAATCCTCTGATAGATTAGTGCGAATTGGTGGGAACAAGTTAGTGAGGTTGTAGTAACAGGTTCGCGAACTAGCAAAAACTGCGAGAAGACTATGTCTATATTAGAAGATTACAAACAGAGTATCAAAGATCTAACATTTAATTCAAGACCTATAATTGATAACTTAACTGCAATAGCTCAAGAGAATGTTGATATAGCCGATGGAATTGTCGATATCATTCTTGATAGGATTTATCATGTATCACCTAATCAAAAGTTATTCACACTTTACTTGTTAGATTCAATTTGTAAGGCTGTTGGTAATCCTTACAATATACTAGTAGGAGATGAATTATTCAAATTGTTCAGTCATGTGTACTTGTTGGTTGATGATAACATTCGAGTCAAATTGAATAATTTATTCGAAACCTGGAAATTAACTAAGACCAAAGGTTCAAATTTACCATTATTCCCAAGAACAGAAATGGATAAAATTCAACAATTCTTGGTCAAGGCTAGAGCTACAGCCAATGAAATATCTAATACGAAATTAATTGATTTCATTAATGAATTAGTCCCAATTTTTAAGAAAAGAATATCATCAACTAATGATCCAAAATTAAATGATAAGTATAAAGCATTATTACAATTAAAGACCTTATTACAAACCGAGACTTCATTATCAGTTCAAGATTTGAAAGCAGTTGAAGCTCAACTCAATTCTATAAAGCAACAAGAAATAGATAGTCCTAAGGATAGTAATGCCAAATTAAATAACTCACCACGTCAAGCTCCAGTATCATTACCAGCGATTCCAAAATTAGGTAGACAACCTACCTCCAATTCTCCAAATGAGATATCAAGCTTACCAACCACTCCAATAACACCAGTAACACCAGGTACTCCAGTAGGATCAACTCCTAATTTACCCAACATTCCAAATATACCTAACCAAGCCAACACATCTAGTATAAGTAAAGCTAATGAGATCTTTGATCAATTAGTATTGCATGGTATCATATCCTTTGAGCAGGACTTTAACGGACCAAGAGTTTACGATATAAACTTCCCCAAAGTTGTGGATAATCAACAACAGAATTTAATGGAAGCAATGTTTAATAATCAAATCATCCGTAATGAATATGACCAAATGAAGTTCAATGAATTGTCTAAGTTGAAATTGAAATTCGATGGTACCAATGACCTACAAAAATTTGTCAACACCAACAATTTATCAATCCAATCAAAGAAATTATTATATGATTCCAAAGTTTTAAAATGTTCTAATTGTGGAAAGAGATTTAATAGGAATGAAGGTGAAAAGAAACGGTTACATTTAGATTGGCATTTCCGTATAAATAAGAAAATAAAATCCAGTCAAAATGTTCAATCAAGAAATTGGTACTTGGATGACATTGAATGGGTTAAATACAAAGATGAGAATTTGCTTGAATTCCAAGTTAATAATAATGTCCCTGTCATGGATAATGTTGAGACTAACGAATCTATACCATATGTTGTAATCCCATCCAATGAGACCAATATGAACAATAAATGTTTAATTTGTCGAGAAATAGTCAAGGGGACTTTCAACGATGACTTGGGCGAATGGTGTTGGGAAGGATGTATTATACCACCAGGAGAGAGTGGGAATAAAATTGTTCATATTAATTGTTTTAATGAGACTAAGAAAAGAAGCGGTGAAGAATTAGGAGGTAATCTCAAGCGAGAGAAGCTTTCTCAATAGTGTAGGATAATATATAGCATCATAATTAAGCACTAGCCTATATTTACATATTTACTTAAGTAAAATTATTTTTGACCTAAACATTTTAAGATGTCTTCCCAAACTTTACCAGGTTTTTGAGAAGCATCAATACCTGACCAAATTCCTGATTTCTTATAATATTCAACAATTGGTTCGGTTTGTTTATGGTAAGTAACAAGTCTCTTTTTTAAAGCATCTTCGTTATCATCAGATCTTTGAACTAATGGTTCACCAGTAATATCATCAGTCATTTCTCTTTTTGGTGGGTTGAAGAGCTTATGGTATGATCTACCAGAAGCAGGATGAACTAATCTACCAGTAATTCTAGCAACTAATAATTCATCATCGATTTTCAATTCAACGGCATTTTCCAATGGGGTTTTTCTGGTTTGTAACATGGTATCTAATTTTTCAGCTTGTGGGATAGTTCTTGGGAATCCATCTAAAATGAATCCGTTCTTACATTCTTTATTACCTTCTAATTCGGATTTAATCATATTAACCATAATTTCATCACTAACTAATCCACCTTGGTCCATGATTTTCTTAGCTTCTAAACCTAAAGCAGTTTTAGCAGCAACTTGTGCTCTTAACATGTCTCCAGTGGCTAAATGACATGCACAAAACTTATCTTTCAAGTTTGGGGCTTGAGTACCTTTACCGGCACCTGGTGGTCCAATTAAAACCATTCTAACTGATTTTGGAACATCTGGAATAATACCGGCCTTGGATTCTAAGTACTGAATTCTTTCTTGTAATTTATGAACGGTTTGTTTTAAATCTTCAACTGACATTTTTCAATTCTCGTAAACGTTGATTTGGATTGTTGGTAAATTTTTCACTCTCAACGAATTTCTCACTTGGTCGATCTCACCAATTATATTCTTATCCCCAGAAATGGTAGAACATCAGTACACCTATAGTTAGAAGTAATATTTTTAAATAAATTCCTGACAACCGAAGAGTTAAAGTCCGAAATGAATTAGTGTCCATTTTTATACTCCGATTGTTATTGGTGAGACCAAGATCATAAGAAACATCAACTGATCTTCATCTAACAGGTAATTGGGCCGATCAATGTTTAATTTACGAACCTGTTTTTGCGGAGAGGTTGTTGCGAAATTTCACAAGACAACGTTTATCATGTTACATATATAAAGTGTATCGGTGGAATCTCAGTTGAAATAAAACGTAGATCCACTCAATACAGAAATAAAAATGGTTCATATTGATACGATTTTGAAGATCTTATCGATTCCACCAAGATTATTATTAGCAGTACTTAAGTACATTACAGGTTATCATGCTTTTAGGAAGTATCGTAACAGTTTTAGAATGGTCATTAAATTAACTATTTATAGATGGGCTCTAGGATTACATATTCCCGATGCTAAGGTTATTTCATTCATAAGTAATACCAAGTTATTTGCAATTATGAAATGGTTGGAAAATAAAACTGTGGGTAAATTCCCAAGCTATGGTGAAAAATTTGGAAACCATGGTATCTGGTTGTCTAAAAAACCAAATAGACTGGTTCATGATCCAATCATAATTTATGTCCATGGTGGAGGATACTTTTTACAAACTCAATTGGAACAACTTAAATCATTAGCTACGATTTACAAGAATCTTGATTCTTCCAAGAATTACTCAATGATAGTCCTTGATTATGATTTAGTGTGTTACGGTCATAAGTTACCTCGTCAATTAAGACAATTGAACCTGTTATATTCTGATTTAGCTGAACAAGGTAATGATAATTTGATTTTAATGGGTGATTCAGCTGGTGGTCATTTATCCATCAGTTTCACTGAATATATTTACAAGCTTAGACCTAACTTACCATATCCAACTCAACTTTTATTGATTAGTCCATGGTGTAGATTATTATTCGATCATGCAAGTGAACTTAAACCTGGTAGATCATATCATGATAATAAAGACAGGGATTTGATCAGTATCGGTTCATTTAACCCCGACGCTAACGATTTATTCTTAAACCAACAGGATATTGACAATCATCCTTATTATAGATGGTCAGTTGATCTGGTTCATGAAACCAACTGGAATCAAATTCCATTTTATAAGAACCCTAAGTCTAAGATCTTCTTAATCTATGGTGAAGATGAAAGTTTCAGAGATCATATCATTGAATGGGTTAATGATGTATATGGTCCAAAGACTCTTGAATATGTTAGAACCAATAACAAATTAATCCCACAATGTACTAAAAAGATCAAAAATGATAACCAAGCTCAATTGACTAGTTACATGGAACCTTGGGGTGTTCATGATGGTACCTTTTTCGCTGAATACGATTGTATCAAAGGTTTAGATAGAAAGAAACATTTTGGTGTTTCAAGAATTGTTGATTTCTTAAACGAAGCTTAAACTTCACATCAAGTCAATATACTCAAATATTAATGTATTACTCTATAAATTCTTTTAATGCCCAAATATTTTTATCGTCGATTAATGTTGGAAAGTATGAATTTCTGGAACATGTTCCACTTTAACTAATGGTCTATAGATTGGTTTCCACATTTGTGCTTGAACCCATTTTAAACATTTTTTGAAATCTCTTGGTACTTCAACAAATCCACCGTCAGGGTTTGATTCATTTTCAACTCTGGCAGTACCTTCCTTTAAACTTTGTAAGATAACAGCAGTTGCTACATAAGCACTAACTTCATCGATTTCTTCTAATCTTGGTAATAACCCGTTCTTAGGGTCTTCCATTTTAGGTGATAAGGAAGCTAATTGATCAACAGCAGCTGAAATCATAGTATCAGTGATAGTGGTACATCTGGATAAAACAGCACCTAAACCAATACCTGGGAATGTAAAACAATTATTGTTTTCAGAAATATAATGTCCATCGACTGGTTCAAATGGAGATCCAGTTGCAATCAATGCATTGTTATCGGTCCATTTCATTATATCAGCAGGTATAGCCTCATGTAATCTGGTTGGATTTGATAATGGGAAAACAATTGGTTTGTCATTGTATTTGTACATGGTCTTGACAACATCTTCAGTAAATGCACCAGCTTGTGTTGAACATCCAACTAAGACTGTTGGTTTAACATTCTTGATGACTTCAACTAAATTGGTGGTATCAACACCTTCCCAATTTTGATCCTTATCAGCATATTGAAGTTGTCCTTCACTTGAATCAGTATAACTCTCTAAAATTAAACCTCTTCTATCCATACAATGAATTCTTGATAACGCATCTTCTTTTGACATACCACTAACAATCATATGGTTTTTAATTTGATCTGCAATACCTAAACCAGCACTACCTGCACCATAAATTAAAACTTGACAGTCATTTAAAGTCTTTTCTGAAAATTTCAATGCGGCAATGATTGATGCCATTACAACAGCTCCAGTACCTTGAATATCATCATTAAATGATGGTAATTCTGAACGATATTTATGTAACATAGTTCTACCAGTTGATACACCAAAATCTTCATAATGTAAAACGGCTGATGGGAATCTTTTCTTAACAGCTTGAATAAACTTATCAACAAAGTCCCAGTATTGTTCACCTCTGACTCTTGGGAATTTATTACCCATATAAATTTCATCATTTAAAAGGTTTTCATTGTTAGTACCAACATCTAAAACTACTGGTAAAACTCTTCCAGGATGAACACCACCACATAAGGTCATTAACCCTAATTTAGCAATAGCAATACGAATACCACCAACCCCTTGATCACCAATTCCTAAAATACCTTCACCATCACTGACAACAATATAATCAATGTCTTTATCTTCACCATAAACACTGAATCTTTCATCAATTGAGTCTGGATCAGTTATATCTAAGAAACACCCTTCTGGTTTTCTGAATCTATGAGAATATGCCGCAATAGCATCACCTTCAGTTGGAGTATATATAATTGGTAACATTTCTCTAATATGTCTTCTAACTAATTCGTAATAAAGAACTTTATTTTGGATTCTCATTGAAGTACAGAAATCATTCTTAGCTAAGGGGGTCTTGAGATAACTAAATTGTCTATAAGCTCTTTCAACTTGTTCATCTAATGAATTGACTTGTGATGGTAATAACCCATTTAATCCAAAAGCTTTACGTTCAGCAATTGTGAAGGCTGAACCTTTGTTATATATAGGACTGTTTAATAAATGAAATCCAGTAACATCACATTCTATTGGGCCATCATTTGATAATCTGGTGACTTTTGGTTTTAATGAGGCAATAGCGGCTTTAATGTCAACTGGGGTCTTAATAGTATGAGTATGTACTGATTTAGTAGCTAATGATCTTGTGATTCTAAGCATGATTATTATGAATATATATCTATAAGGAATCTAATTGTCTTTTGACGTTCTATTGACAGTCGCTAATAAAGTTTTAGATCAAAGAATTTTTTTGAAGGGGATTTACGTCTTATTTAAATTAACAATGTGCGTATGTCTACAACCCAAATTTTTTCAATTCCGATTTTAACCTAAAGTTTTACCAGATTCTAGAGAGGGGTAACTAAGGCTATAGACCTATACTCCGAATAATTATGGGGAACATTGATCAGGAATTTTATAGCGATTGAACTCCATATGTTTGTAGTAGAGCCTTATTAGAGAGAGTCAATTTTACGTGTGAAAATTAAGTTTAATTAAATTAATACGGACATGAGGAACTTAATTTAATCCGATGAAAATCAAGTTAGGGCCCACTCACTGGCTCAAATTGATGTTTAACAACAAAACACAAAGAGAAATGTCCTACTGAAATTGGCATTGGGTTCAGTGTATCTGAGTCCCGGACTTGGAGGGGTGCTGGTAGTTATTGGTTAAAACCCACAGGTTTTCCGATATTTTCCTTCTCACACGATGAGATAAGTGGCTTGACGTGTAGTGGTTTATTATAAAGATGCCAACTCCGGAACAGGTGAATACCTGAAACGAAATGTCATAGAATAAATCAGGTTTTAAGCTTATTGAAGCATAGTTCATAGATAAAGTATTTAAGTTACTCTGAAAAATACGTCATGTGATCTTACCTTATTTTGATTTATCCGCTATGATAATATTATACACAGTATATTTTGGTACAGCCTTTTATACAGTCCTTTTTCCAGTTTTTTTGGTTCCGATATCAACCTTAATATTTTATATGGGTTTAACCAGTTTTGCGTCCGTAACTGCATACATGTAAAATTCTTCCTTTCCAACTCCGAAGCTGCGAGAAATGCGCTTGACAGAACCTTCGTAACTAACCGTACGTTAATTATCATTCATTACTTACTACCATTACCTCTAATTATCTTTTGGATTTTTGGGACAAAACATGAAGTCCTACCACCAATAGTCACGAAGTCAATTGATTCTCCATTAACTTTAGGTTTGGCTTCCTTTTTCCGCTTTTTGCCCCATCTATATGGCATTAACCATGTACTAGGAAATTCTTTGACATTTCCTTCTAAAATAACAGCAGTTCTAGTAATTTCATTGATCACATCATATAAGCGTGTAACTATATCTTCTTGGCTTTCTCCGTAGTTGTAAAAGTTCGATGACGGGTGTATCTTTGCATGATAACATATTTCATCTGCCACCCAATTGCCAACACCAGCAAAGTATTGCTGATCAAGTAAAAAGCTCTTGATGGGTTTATTTCGAGTTATCAATAATTTCTGAAACTCATCCAACGTCAAAGGTGGAACGTAAATCGTAGAGTCAGGGTCATTTATTTTATTCTTGGAATAATCAGGCCCTTGACGAATCAATGGTTCAATCTTAAATAATTGCTTGTCATCTTCAATATCGTCAAACCACCTTATTCTTGCCAATCTCCGAGCA
Organism: Yamadazyma cerambycidarum; assembly: GCA_030574835.1. NCBI lineage: Eukaryota > Fungi > Ascomycota > Pichiomycetes > Serinales > Debaryomycetaceae > Yamadazyma > Yamadazyma cerambycidarum. Next base: position 892,171 of record JAJMFR010000001.1, read on the forward strand.
TCACAAAACGAGAACTCATGATTATTGAAGGAAATCTCCAATTTACTGAATTTCGGTGGCCATACCTCTTCTACCTTTTCTTTCTTTATGGGTTCAATCACTTCATCAATTGACGTCTCAGGGTTTTCTATATCCAATTTGGTATCCAATTCAGGGTCAGATTTGAAATATTTCGATTTCGTCTTGAACTCATCCAATACTTTCTTATCATCTCGTTCCATAAAGATCATATGAGACTGAACCCCTTTCAACTTTATCATCCCTGTCATACCAAAGTGCATCAACATGATTCGATTCTTATCGAATCTGATCCAAAAGTATTTTCCATTCCTTCCAATTTTTTCAACGGTTGATCCCATCAATTTATCTTCAATTTGCTTGGTTGCTTCAGGGTTCTCTTTAAGATATGGGAACACTAAATTATCTTGATGAACTTTCACACGCTTGACGGTACTTCCTATAATATTGCGTTTGAGTATGGCACAAACATGTGCTACCTATCACGTTAGTATCTCGAATTGTTTGGTTTCTTGTTGGTTACTTACTTCTGCTACTTCTGGCATTGCGAGTGAGAATTATGGCGATCCACAAGATTTCATAGTCAATTTTATTGAAGGGTTTAAAGCAAGTGGGATATAACATAGGGCCTAGTAATGTTGATTGCCTCTTGTTTAGGTTATTGAAAATGAGTATTGTAGTTTTATATTTATAAGCAGTGAAGAAACAGATAAGAAGCCAGATAAGAAAACTAACTCCAATTTCGGTGTTTCCTTGCTCCCTGCTAACTCCTGATCCTCATGATGCTACCAGAGGGTAATCTGGCGCTATTCATTAAGATGAATCATGAAAAAAACCAAAATTTTGTTGAAGAGCCCCAGCTCATAAACTTGCCAGCTCGTTTTTTGTATTAAAAGCTCCGGTAGCTCAGTTGGTTAGAGCGTCAGTCTCATATTCAGTTCTCATTAGTAGGTCTTCGCGGATTTGTTAGTGTTGGGTGTGAGTTATCTGGAGGTCGACAGTTCGAACCTGCCTCGGAGCACTTCTTTTTTATCTTTCGTTAACTAGCAAATCTAGCACTTACATTGAATGAAGTATGCCACAAAAGCTAAAAAGAGACCAAGAGACCAAGAACCAAGCGTTATACACAGACTGGCTAGACACCCCTCCAATAAATTATGTTTATTCTATGCAACTATCCTATAAATCAGATCTAGTAAATTTTCTAATATCAGTTGGTTTATCACCTAATAAAACTTTTGCTCCACTAAATGGTTCACATGATTCTCTTCCACTAACTGGACCTTTCTTCAAATCTTTTAATTCTTTACCATTTTGCAATTGTTTTAAAAGGTCAACAGTCTTTGGACCAGTTAAATCTTCATAATAGTCATCATTTATACCAATCATTGGAGCATTGACACAAGCACCAAGACATTCAACTTCTTGTAAAGTAAATAATTTGTCATCAGTAGTTTGGCCAGGTTTAATATTTAAATGACCAGTTATAGCATTCATTATTTCGTCACTTCCACATAATTGACATGGTGTAGTTGTACAAACTTGTAAGTTATATTTACCCATTGGTTTTCTATTATACATGGTATAGAAAGTTGCAACTTCATAAACTCTCATTGGGGGCATATCTAATAATTTTGCAACATAATTCATAACTGAAATTGATGTGAATCCTAATTGACGTTGACCTAAATCCAATAATGGCATACAAGCTCCTTTTTTATATTGTGGTGGATATTTACTTATAATTTCGTCAGCTCTTTTTAAGTTATCTGGAGTAAACTCAAAAGGGATATTAGCGTTATCAACTTCGATGTCTCTGTGAACTGAAATGATACTTGAGAAACGTACACCTGAGATCCTTGATGGGATCATGTGGTTAGGTTTGAATGAACCTCTTGTTAACGATTTGATTGAGTTAAACATTAATGTAAAGGTAGTTTTGAAAAGTTTTATTTAGTGCGTAAAAATTATTGAAGAAATTTTGATTGGCTCTATTTGGTTATATGCAGGACACGAAGGGTAAGCAGTTTATGGGGGTAATGATTTGGAGTTTTTTGGAAGGTATAGAGTAGGAAGTGGTAGGGGATGGTAGCTAGTGGTGATGAAGTGTGGGGTGTATGGTTTCTAGGTAGAGGAATGGGGTAAAGGGGGAAGGAATTGTAATATGGGTGTGGATACTGGACATAAGTTATAAGAAGAGGAATTGAAGGAAATAAAAGGAAGTAAGTAAGGATTTGATGGATTTGTGATTATTGTTAACCAACCTGATGGTAATAAGGTCTGATGAACAGGTTAATCAGCATAAACGGTAAGAAAGACATTACAAATATGGAAACACAGCAATCTGAACCCATTCAATTGAGGTATAAATATACCAGCTCAATTATCTGAACCCTAAATAACTAACCAGTCAAATCCTTATTCCCCAACACACCCTTACAACCACACAACAGAAATCAGTCTTAACAACTCTACATCGTCTCGCAATACACCGCTGGAAATAGGGAGGAAGTGCGAAAATTCAACAACCTAGTGATTGAACCTTACTAATCTAGTACCGAAGTATTAATAGGTTAGGACATTCAAATCAATTGATATATTCCAAAAGAAGTCATTATCACATTAAAAAGTAACTTGGGTTGAGGAGAATTCAAATACTTTGATTTGTCCAATTGTCAGAACCAAGACACAAATAGGAATAGTGATACTCATAAATTAAAGAAAGTCCTATAATAGACTGATACCTTAAAAACAGTGATAGATCACAGTGTAAAAGCATCACACTTCAAACATTATTGATAAAGCATAATGGATCAGGATATTTTTCAAACTCCGAGCTCACCATCAAGATCAACTAGAAGTGTTAACCCTCCTAAACCTAATGATAATATACTACCATCATCATCACCCAGGCGAAGGAATCAAAAATCAATCTTTAGTGATCGGTATATCCCTAATAGAACTGGTATTGATTTGCAGGCAGCATTCAGTTTAAGTAATAAAGAAATCGTACCGGATTTAAGAAATAGAGATAGAATAGATAATGAAATTGAACTTCAACGAGAAGAAGAAGCCAATAGAACTTTTTCAACCGTGCTTAAAAATGAATTATTTGGTGATAATGTGCCTACCATATCATCAATATCAAACCCTAGACCCATTAAACCAAGACCTAATAGTACGGGTAATTTCCATAATAATTCCAACAATATAATGAGTAATGTAGCATCATCAAGATCAACTGATTCAATACCTATACCTAATAGTGGTAGAACCACTCCACCTAGGTCAACATCAAATGATATGGGAAGTACCCCTAATGGTGATGATGTCACCAGTACACCAAGACAAAAAACAAATTTATTCACATATCAATCACCAAGTAAGAATCGTCCAATTTCAAGAGATTTACAAAATGAAATTTATTCATTATCACCAGTTAGACAAGAAAGTCAAAAAATCTTATTATCACCTCAGAAAAAGCCAAGAAACATTAGTAAAGTTCCATATAGAGTGTTGGATGCTCCACAGTTACTGGATGATTTTTATTTGAATTTAGTGGATTGGGGAGCTCAAGATATCTTAGCTGTTGGATTGTCTGATAGTGTTTATCTTTGGGACGGTTCAACTCAAGCAGTTGATAGATTATGTCAAATAGATAGTCCTGAAAAAATCACTAGTCTTAATTGGATAGGATCGGGTACTCATTTGGCGATTGGAACATCAAAAGGAATTGTTGAAATATGGGATGCTACTAAGATGAAATGTATAAGAACAATGTCAGGACATAGTTTAAGAGTGAGTTCATTAGCATGGAATGAACATATTTTATCAAGTGGGTCAAGAGATCGTAGTATATTGAATAGAGATGTTAGAGTTGAAAGTCATTATATTAATAAATTTAGTGATCATCAACAGGAAGTTTGTGGATTAAAATGGAATGTTGAAGAAAACAAATTAGCAAGTGGTGGTAATGATAATAAATTATTTATATGGGATGGATTAAATCCTAAACCATTACATGAATTTAAAGATCATACTGCAGCTGTTAAAGCCATTGCATGGTCGCCACATCAAAGAGGAATATTAGCATCGGGTGGTGGAACTGCTGATAAGACTATTAAAACATGGAACACATTAACTGGGAATTTACTTAATGATGTTAATACCGGATCCCAAGTATGTAATTTGATATGGTCCAAGAATTCTAATGAAATTGTTTCTACTCATGGTTACTCAAGAAATCAAATAATTGTCTGGAAATATCCAAGTATGCAACAAGTTGCACAATTGACTGGTCATACTTATAGAGTATTATACTTATCGTTATCACCAGATGGTGAGACGATTGTAACAGGAGCTGGTGATGAAACATTAAGGTTTTGGAACACTTTTGAAAAGAATAAATCTGATGAACCTCCAAGTAGTGTTTTATTAGATGCGTTTCTGCAACTTCGATAATTCCAATTGAATACCCAACATCCACAAAGGTTTATTTACAAGAATGGCGATATAATGTACATTATGATATCACACCCCTCTTCGTTTTAAATCTTCGCTTTAAATCTTCGCTTTAAATTTCTGTTAGCTGTATCCGCTTGATTGCGACCGCTACCAATTACTATCACATGAACTCATGTTAAGAAGTCGACTATGAATCATTTGGGTTAACTTTACGAATTACTAAGCATAAGAGTCATCATTAAGCTATACCAACTACGTATTCCAAATTCCTTGTCTACCCTCTTTTACCCGTAATAATCCACACATCTCAAAGGCTGATTACTCACACAAGACAATTACTCATCGGTGCCGCACTGATACCGGAAAACTAGATAAAGATCCCAATTTCCTCAAAACCACAAATCAACCATGACTAAAGACTTAACTCATTTATTATCTAAAGAAGCTCAATCCAGAAAGCCATCTCCGTTAAAGGCTGCCTTTACCCATTTCGGGAAGCCTGGCATGACATTCTTAGGTGGAGGCTTACCATTGTCAGACTATTTCCCAATCCAAAAAGTAGTAGCCACAATTCCAAAAGCTCCATTTGAACAAGGTATTGGAGCTCATATCACCAGTGATGATGGTTATGAAGAATTTGAAGTTTCAAAGGCTAAGTCTGATGCTAAGAATCATATTGAATTAGCAAGATCTTTACAGTATGGATATACTGAAGGACATACTGAACTTATCAATTTCTTAAAAGAACATACTCAATTGGTCCATAAAGTTCCTTATGAAAATTGGAATTTGATTTCTACTGCTGGTAATACTCAAGCTTGGGATGCCATATTAAGAACTTTCACTAATAGGGGTGATACTATCTTAGTTGAAGACCATACTTTTACTTCATCATTAGAAGCTTGTAATGGATTAGGAGTTAATACTTTCCCAGTACCAATGGATACTTTCGGAATCATCCCTGAAAAATTAGATGAACTTTTAAACAATTGGGTAGGTCCTAAACCAAGCTTATTGTATACAATTCCAACCGGACAAAATCCAACGGGGTCATCATTAAGTCTTGAAAGGAGAAAGAAGGTTTATGAGATTGCTTGTAAGCATGATTTCGTTATTATTGAAGACGAACCTTATTATTTCTTACAAATGGATGTCTATACTGAGGATAAGTCTGCAAGAGGAAGTAAGAAAGTCCATGATCACGAAGAGTTCTTAAAAGCTCTTATTCCATCGTTTATTTCTTTAGATACCGAAGGTAGAGTTTTAAGATTAGACTCATTCTCCAAAGTTTTAGCACCTGGTCTTAGATTTGGTTGGATTGTTGGACAAACCACCATATTAGAAAGAATCATCAGACTTCATGAAGTATCACTTCAAAATCCTTCAGGTTTAACCCAATCAATTACTAACGGTATTTTACATCAATGGGGACAAGATGGTTATATTGAATGGTTAATCAAAATTAGAGAAGAATATACTCATAAGAGAGATGTTACAATTGATTCCATTAAACAATTTCTTCCACAAGATTTAACCACTTATGTTCCACCAGTTGGTGGTATGTTCTTCACGGTTTATTTTGATGCTACCAAACATCCAAAATACGAAGAATTAGATCAAGATCTTTTAAAAATTGAAGATCTCATTTATCAACAATCTTTAAAACAAGGATGTTTGATGATTCCTGGTTCTTGGTTCAAAGTTAGTGGTAACTCTGTACCACCACAAACCGAAGTTCCATCAAATCCTGAACTTAAGAATTTGATTTTTTTCAGAGGTACTTATGCTGCAGTTCCATTAGATCAATTAGTCATAGGACTTGAAAAATTCGGTAAAGCCGTTAACATCGAATTCGGTGTTTAGATGTATAAAGTTTTACAGTCACAGTCATGTGATAATATATTCATAAGATGAATTTATAGAATATTGTTTAAGTCTATCTGTCTCTAACCCGGTTTTACACCGCGACGTTATAACCACCGTTACTAAATCCACTGTTACTAAATCCACCGCGACCTATATCAATGCACATACTTAAGTTACCATGGCTTTGTCATAAAGGTACGTAAAATGAACCTCACCATCTCATTCCACTACTAACCAATAGCTGAAGGTAAACTGGTAGAATGCTACTCGGTTTCAATCAATTCAGATGGAACTAGATTGGCATCTGGTGGACTCGATGGAAATGTTAAGATTTGGGATACTCATACAATATCACAATTTCAAGCCATTGAAGATTTCAATCCTAGTCAAAATCAAACTGCCAGTCAACATGAACATCTCGATAGACTATTACCCCCGAAGTCTCAAAGAAGGCCTTTGTGTTCAATGAGTAGACATAATGGAGTAGTAACTTGTGTTAAGTTTTCACCAGATGGACGATTCCTAGCATCAGGATCTGATGATAAGATTGTTTTGATATGGGAAAAGGATGACCTGATGATCAATAGACCCAAACAATTCGGAGAAACTGAAAGTGATTTAGAACATTGGACTGTAAGGAAAAGACTAGTAGCTCACGATAATGATATTCAAGACATTTGTTGGAGTCCAGATGGATCATTGTTAGTCACCGTAGGTCTTGATAGGCTGATCATGATCTGGAGTGGTACAACTTTCGAAAGGATCAAGAGATATGATGTTCATCAATCCATGGTTAAAGGTATAGTGTTCGATCCTGCCAATAAATTTTTTGCAACTGCTTCTGATGATAGAACAGTTAGGATTTTTCGGTACTCTAAGAAAATCCATGAACTGGCCAGTAGTTATGAATTTCAAATTGAACATGTGGTGTTTGATCCATTCAAGAAATCACCATTGACGTCATATTTTAGAAGAATGAGTTGGTCACCAGATGGACAAAATATTGCAGTACCCAATGCCACTAATGGGCCAGTGCCTTCGGTAGCAGTTATCAAAAGAGGTAATTGGAATTCTGATATTTCTTTAATAGGACATGAAGCACCATGTGAAGTTTGTTCATTTTCTCCTAAATTATTTCAATCCCAAGAAACGGCTGAAGATGAGTTTTATACGATCTTAGCAACTGGTGGACAAGACAGGACTTTGGCAGTATGGAGCACTAAGCAAAGCAAACCATTGGTGGTAGCTGAAGAGATTGTGGGAGGATCTATTACTGATATATGTTGGGACGTTAATGGAGAATCACTTTATTTTAGTTGTGTTGATGGATCAATTTCTTGTGTATACTTTGATAATGAAGAACTAGGAAAGCCTGTCAGTATAGAGACCATAAATTCACAATTACATAAATATGGTAGAGATAGAGAGTCGAATGTTTTTCCTGAAAGTGTTGAATTATTAGAATTAGAAGAAAAGGCTGAAAAGTTAGTTGATGTTGATAAAAAGAAGAGTAGGGACAGTCCAAGACCTGGATCCAAAGAACCTTCAAGGATTGAAGTCACAAAGTCATCAGAACCATCAAAAGTCCCTGATGTAGTTGAGCCAGTTGAAAATGGTAGTTCTAAGACTGTACAAAAAATCACCATGAAAAATGGTAAAAAAAGAGTTGCTCCACTTTTAGTTTCATCACATCAAACAGCTGCCAAGATCGACTTACCCACAACCTCAATCAAGAAGCTTAAGCCGAATTCCAAAATATCTCACACTAATTATTTACTCCCAAGATTAGGCGTAGCCACAGCCGTACGAGGTTTAAAGCTAAGATCTCATGATAACCAAGCAACAAATAATAATATGGAGCAGGATAATGATAATGATGATATGAACATAGACTTACCTAATGAAGGAGGTAATTTAGCAGTATCAACGTTGAGGAACCAAAAACGTAAGATAAAACGTCAAATCATGGAATATAGGTACCCTAATCATTTCAAACTTGTTTCCAATTTATCTGAATCACTTTTCAATCATAGCATCTTTATACAGCATGAGATGAGTAAGATTATCAATTCTCATGATTTTGAAAATACAGTTGATTTGTTTAGTAGTACTAGTGCCAATGCTGATACGAACGATGAGGATATAATATTTGCAGTTATAGTTAAAGGGATTAGTCATAAGATCAATCCATTATATGCCACCAATTCGAATAAGAATGATTTGAACAAACAGGTGAAATCCATAATAGAAGTACGAAATGGTTCACCATGGGATGTCGAAGAAGATGAAGTCGATCTAGATTATGACGACAAAATTGACTTTCAAGACCCCACAACAGTTCTAGTGTCTAATGAAGTAGACAATGAGTTCAGGAAGTATACTTTGTTCTTTCCATATAAAGTACAGCATGCTTTACCTATCGTGTTAGATGGATATTTGGTGTATTATGTGTTGGTGTCATTTACAGGGACGTTACAAATCTTCTTAGCTGAATCAGGAACATTGATTGCTCCTAGCTTAGAGATTGGTGATAATTTGATCTGTATAAAACATTGTAAAAATTACCTAATGGGGATAACTAATACCGGACTAGTGTATATTTGGAAGTTGCCTGAGTTCCCAAAACAACGACATTTAACAGGGGTTCTAAGAGGAATTAGTTTAGCACCAATCATGAATTGTAACTTGATCATTGAAGATAAATCCAAACCAATCATATCACCAGATGTAAAACATATAGAGCTTGATCCCGATACAGGAACTCCATTTGTGGTATTAAATGATACCAATGACGTTTATAAGTATAGTTTAGAATTGAAGGTATGGGTCAAAGTTGTTGATTCGTGGTATTTCAATGTTATAGATGAAGTTAAGCAACCCACAGAATTGATGAGCTATTTCAGTCATTTGAGTTATATGGGATTCCAGGATGATATAAAGAGATCAAAACTTGGTAAGTATATTATGAACAAAGAGACAGCAGAGTTAGAACATGTGATGAAGGATAGATATAATGAATTAATGAGTATATAATCATTAAAATGACGTAATATATGAGTTTTATGTTGATTTTACTTCTTCGATTTTATCTGATTTAACAGGAGTTTCCTTAGTTTCCTTAATCGGTTTTTCAACTTTGGACTCGAATGGAAACGTCACTATGAAAAGTAAAGAAGAAATAACTTGATTAAGTGAAAACATCCATACAGTCAAACCAACCCCTCCTAGAACCACAAATGGTAAAGCAAACATTCTCTCGATTGGATATGGAAACACTCCAACCGGTAAGTAAAACAAAACCTTCTTTCTATACCATAATCTGAAAAACCAGATTGGCAATGATGTCAGAATGGATATAGCCCAACTTAAATACTTCACAACCACAGCTTTATCCAGACTCAAATCTTGATTCAATTGGTTGATTTCAACTACTAACTTATCATATTGACGGTTGAGTTTAGTCCATTTAGCATAATGATCTTGGGCACTTATACTCTTACGTTCTTTATTGACTTTAAGTGCTTCTTGGTTCTTCTGGTCAAGGACTTGCAATTTCGAATTACCCAACTTTCCAGCTATTTTCAAGTACACTAACCATAAGTTGTCTTCTAAGGTCTTCTTACCAACCTTGTCTATGACATTCTTAACCACCAATACTATTAGTACGGTTAGAAGTAACGTAAATGGATGTAAATCTAATGAGATCATAGATAGTTAAGGTTCGCGAATATTTGCTGGTCTTTTTTTTCATCATCATCACAAGGGAGTAGTGTCAACTAACGTTGGAAATTGGTTGAAAATTTTGTACCAGATAGAACAGTTCAATTCATAACATAACTTAACTAAGAATTATATAAATTGAATCCACAAAACCACAAGCTTATACCTGTGATTAAATATTTATAACCTGATATCCATAATAGAACACACAAATATGTCAAGTGGAGAAGATAATTATATTCCTTGGATACAACAATTTTGTGATTTATTTGGCCATGACTATTTTGTGGCCGTTAGTCAGGAGTTTATTGAAGACGATTTTAATTTGACGGGATTATCATCGCAAGTTCCTTATTATAGAGAAGCATTATATACAATATTAGATTATCAAGTTGATACATTAGAAGATGTAGCAGCTAATGGGAATGGAACCACAAATAAGAACAGTAAATCAGATCTACCTAACAAATCATTATTAGCTCATTCTGCTGAATTATTATATGGATTAATTCATGCTAGATTTATAATATCCAAACCAGGGTTAACAGCCATGGCATCAAAATTTGAAAGAAACGATTTTGGATCTTGTCCAAGATATCATTGTGATGGAATGCATTTAATACCTTGTGGTGCCACTGATGTGCCCGGACACGAAACTTTGAGATTATATTGTCCATGTTGTAATGATGTTTATCTACCATCAAGTTCAAGATATTTAAATATTGATGGTTCATTCTTTGGTACCACCTTCCCTGGTTTATTAATAAAAATGTTTCCCGAAATCGAAAATCAATGTAGGATAAGAATAAATAAAGTCAATCAAAATGAATTGGGTTTAAAGTTATTCGGATTTAAGATAAATGAAGCAAGTATAAGTGGACCAAGAATGAAATGGTTAAGGATGCATCCAAAGACGGAAGAAGAAAGGCAGGAGTTTGACGATTGTCAATTCAGTGTACCTGAAGATGAATTCGATGATGAAGATGATGAAGATATGGATGAAATAGATGAGGATGATCGAACTATGGCTAGTGAAGAGTCTTGACGGTTTGGTTTTAGGGAGACATTTGTGAGAAGCATATAATATATATTAATACGATCGTAGGTAACATAAATAGACTTCTGACTTATGTGTATATTTTCGTTAACGTTAGTGTTGTCAATGGGTCAATGGACTAATGGGTCAAATTCACCGGTTTACCAGGTTCCCAATCTCTTATCCCATTTTCAATGTTAATCCAGTATTTCAATCTAATTGCCTCTAACATGATCTTATTCCAATCAAAGTTATCTGTGCGTAATAAGAGGTCAATATCTTTTTCTGATTGTTGAATTCTTTCATCGTTTTCTTCACTTAATGGATCTAACTCTTGTTCATTTGCAGCGAATTCTAATGATTCATGAGCATCTAAAACTGTCATTAAAAGCCCTTTGTACTCGAGAGAGCTTTCTTCAGATTGTGACTGAAGTCCTGCAATGAGGCTCTTAGATACTTCATCACTTGTAATATCAAGATGTTCTGGATGATGAGTTTCAATGAAATGGGCAATTCTACTATATGGATTTGTCAATGTAGTATAAGCTTTATTTATGAAGGAAGAGAAATCTCCAGGAACTTGTTTGTCGTTATTGCTAGAACTTTCGGATTGTTCATTCTTAGCTAAAGCACTTGAACCAATTAAAATGTCAGGATGATGTTCACTCTGTAATGTCCTAAATTCTTTACGTAAATCTTTGGCAGGAACTATGAACAGATCTTTTGGTGGTCCCCCATTGGGGAACGTATGGGGAAATAATTCAAAATATGATTTGATGGTGGTGGTAGTATAACTCCGAGAGATCCCGAAAGTCAATGGACCCAATATTTTAGGTAGCTTGGATTTAATCATGGTGCTATGATGAATGATTGGGGAGACTTTCGCGGATCTCATCTCATTTGTGGAGCTGACTAAGTTTATCAAATCGAGTCTTTAGTATAAGCTTTCCTTGATTTAATTTTTCTCTTAGAGAGTATTCCATAGAATCTTCCATAGAATCTTCCATAACAAATCTTTAACAGAGGTGCTACAGTAAATGATCTGATAGCTTATCATAATGTTTAAAAAGAGAAATATCAAAACCGATTCTACTAAGCGTAAAATAGTGATTGATGATACTGACACAGATACAAAGGAAAATCCAATAACGCCTGCAGAAAAGAAACCCAAGACCATAATAAATTCTATAAAGTCCAGGCCAAATAGGAATACAGAATATAATACTAATAATGATAAAGAATTGTCTAATAACAATAATGCAGTAATGGATATACTGAAGACCTCAGATATGGATACACCAGTACTAAAAGCCATACCAGTTAATGTACGTACCACTACAATAACTGACTTCCAGCCTGATGTGTGTAAGGATTTTCAACAAACTGGTTATTGTGGGTATGGTGATACATGTAAATTTCTTCATATCAGAGGAGAGTCAACCAACAAAAAGCCCAAGACTAAAGATTGGGTGATTGGAGATAAAACCAAATCTAAAGAGCCAATACCGTTCAAGTGTGTTTTGTGTAAAAAGGACTACAAGAACCCTGTCAAGACGAATTGTGAGCATTTGTATTGCAAAGATTGCTTTATGAATAGGATACGAAATGAGAAGAAGACGAAGTGTTTTATTTGTAATGAAGAGACCAAAGGAATATGTTCGCCAGTTAGTGCCAAGGAGTTAGAGAGGTTGATAAAAGTTGAATAGGGTGTACATAGGGTCTGTACAGGATGCACATACGGTCTACATAAAGATGCACAATGGCTGCAATAGCTATAATAGCTGACAATTGCGTATACTAATTTCGCAGCCAAATTAAAGTTGTCGTGCTAAAAGTATAACGGATTGTTCGGAACCTTTGGAATAAAGTCAACAGTATTCAATAGTGGTAACCCATATGAAATAAGATAAACCGGTTCTATTCATCTGTTCTAAAGCGGAGCTAATGCTTCTAATGATTATTAACGGTTACATAAATAGAAATTTAAGTTCGACTACATGTCTAAAAACGTACACATTTCCACCACCTTCGATACTGATCTTCCCCTAGCTATTACTCAACCTTAAATTGGTTTCCCCTTACCCCACCTTCAAACACCTGCTTCAAACACGTCCAATGTTCGTTCTTAGTTTTGCGGCTCCTGCAATGGTTCGCAGAAACTTGCGAAATTTAGCAACATGTCCCAACTCCAAGATCAGTTAGAAGGCTTACCAGGGTATGATATCCTTTCAGGATTATGGGATGATTATGCAGGAGAACATTTTAATTCCATTGACCCTTATCAGGACAAAGATGGGAATAAAAGAACGTTGCCTAAGGAATATTCCACACCTCAAGAGCAAAAAATATGGAAGAGCGTTCAAAAACAAGCATGGAGTCATGATAAATGTGCATTAGGTTCATGTGGAGTGGGCTTAGATTGTGGTTGTGGGTTAGTGCCATTCTTCACTTTCTTCTTTCCAGTTTTGGGTCCAATCATCATGTATGGTCTTCACTCAAAATTAATCGATACTGTTCATAAAGAGATACAATTGCCTAATAAATTACAAGCCAAGATGCATGGACAAATCGTGTTTGATTTGATCATTACATTCCCACCTGTGATTGGATGTTTCTTCGGTTGGATCAATCTGTGTCTGACAAGAAATGCCGGAATGATTTATAAATATTTATTGTTTTTGAGCGAAGAAAGAAAAAAGAACAATGCACCGGTTTATATAGGAAGAGGAGCAATTACACAAGGATCAAACATAGCACAACCCAATTATCAAGGGGGCCAACGTGCCAATAATTATTCTAATCCACAGCCAAAGAAAAAAGGTAAGCCCCAAGATTTTGAGGTTAATAACCAACAACAGACTGGGTTTGTGTAGTTGAGTCGTTACTGTCTTTTATGTTGGTGAACATGTCCGCTACTAAGTTTGTACGAGACTTAGCATAGTTTAGACGACTTAACGTAAGATGGTCAGTATACGTCTATAAGTAATACACCCATCAGTAAATACACATATCAGTAATACACCTACCAGTAATACACCTACCAGTAATACACCTACCAGTAAGTAGATACCCCACGATGTACGTGTAAATGCGCGCTGTGAATTTTCACAGTTATCTCTGATTTAACAATGTTTAGTAGACCAGAGGGAATTGAAAATTGTAGAATTTGGGTCGATGGATGTTTTGACTTTACCCACCATGGACATGCAGGAGCAATGATGCAGGCCCGTCAATTAGGTAAGGAATTGTATGTTGGGGTACATTCTGATGAAGAAATCTTGAAAAATAAAGGACCAGTTGTGATGAAGCTCGATGAAAGAATGAAAAGTGTTGAAGGATGTAAATGGGCTACCAAAGCAATTGCCAGTGCTCCATATGTGACTGATCCAGATGTCATGGAGGAATATGGTTGCAAATATGTGGTTCATGGTGATGATATTACCACTGATGCTAATGGGGAAGATTGCTATAAAACCGTTAAAGAATTAGGGAAATTCGTGGTGGTTAAAAGAACTCCAAACATTTCAACTACTGATTTAGTTGGAAGAATGTTATTAGGTAATAAGGCCCATCATTTACCATTAATCACATCCATGAATCATCAACTTTTCACTCAAGACAATTTGGATAAGTATAGCAAATATGCTACTGATGAAACAGGTCTAAATCCACATTCTGGAGTTTACGTCAACATCAAAGACGAGCCATTTCATGTCATTGTTGAACCATCATCATCAGTTGAAGATGGATACAAAAAAATCGTTTATATTGATGGAGGATTCGATTTATTCCATCCTGGTCATATTGAAGCCTTAAGGTTAGTCAAAGAATACGCCACGTCTATCAATGCCTTAGTGATTGCTGGAATTCATGAAGATAAAGTTGTTAATGAGCATAAGGAGTTAAATTATCCAATCATGACCATATTTGAAAGATCACTTTGCGTCTTACAATGTAGATACGTTGATGGTATTGTTTTAGGAGCTCCATACATTCCTAATCAGGCATTCTTAAACAAATTTCCTGGAGAAATTGTTAAAGTAGTTCATGGACCAACTTCAATTGCAAAGGATATCTATGATTTTGCTGAGACTAAAGGAATATTTAAAACCATTGAAGATCATAAATATTCTCATATCAATACAAAGTTCATAGTTAACAGAGTTTTAAGTAATGTTGAAGCTTATGAAGAAAGACAACGTAAAAAGGGATGGAAGGCTGAAAATGAAAAGGTTTTAGAAGCCAAAGAAAGACTAAATGCCACCAATTAGTCGTATAGACCTTAAAAAAAGTATCAAGATTATAGACTAAGTATAGTAAGAAAATGCCATAAATATATGTTGGAAATTGCACCATAAGAGTTGGCTGCGAAAAAGTAGTAATACTATTCATTACTATGCACCTATAAAATGTAATCATCACTTCGTACAGCATTCAGATCATATAGACCTAAACACCAATGATCTCAATTGAATTGATCATCAATTGATTTGTTCTTTTCTGCGTAAGTTTGTTCTTGGAGTTGATGATTGGAGTTACGTTTTCCTGACTTACCAAATAAGTTGTAACTACTCTCATCTAATTCATCACCTGGTTTACCCCAATTACCTTTACCACTACCATCTTTCTTGACTTTAGTTGGATCGGTATCATATTTACCATTATGAGTAAACCATTTGGATTGAGTTTGACCTTGTTTAGCAGATCTCATATTCTTAGTACTTCCTGTAATTTGTGTTTGTTGAGTTATTGGATTAAATTATCAATTGATTGAAAAACTTAATAAATTATTGTTATAATAAATGGAGGGGAATTCATCCTTATTTATAGTTTGAATTTTTTATTTATTGTTGAAATTCTACCACATTCCATTTCTGTGGGGTGACTCAAAATTCCTTATCGTGTGACATAAGCCATAGATTTTTAGTGCGTGACCGGTGGTGCCAGCGAATACCAAATAGGGGCGTAAATTCTCGGTAATTGCGTCCATTTTTTTTTATCGGTTGTGGTGGTTTTCCCTGGACTTTTGAGGTGGGGCAAATTTCAACAAATATGGCTGCAAACAATAAAGTCATACATATGACGTATATTTGATTCTAATATTAGAACAATTGACTCATCTTGTCATGATAATTATCCTAGATATTTTGGTTAACCCGTATAATCTTAGACAGTTGATAGCAGCCGATTTCTCTTTTTTGGATAATGTAGCAAACCTCTTGTTCCTTTGGATTTGTCCCGTATACATATTGAAAAATGTGAGACGTAGCTCTTGAATTAGTCCTTCGTTGAAGTACGTTTCTAATTGAGGGATAGGTATCAATCCTGGAATTACGCTTGGGAACTTTGCAGATTCTAAATCGATTATAGGTTTTAAATTCGTCTTTGCTTTTTCACTGTTTTCGAATACAGTTTCATTAAAAACATTGTCAACTATGTTACTGAGACCTGTTTCAGAGTTAAGCTCGGGGTAACTATTGGTGATTTGAATTTCTTGTTGATAATGATCATTATTACCCATCACAAATAATTTGGAATCCTGTATGAATGGTTTGACTTCTGATAATGGAAAATATGACTCATTACAAATATCGAGTAATTCACCACCAAATTTCCCCTTATAAATCATTTTCGGACAATCTTCAATATAATACCCAAGATAATAATAATCCAACTCAAGCTTTTCTATCAAAAGTAATTCTCTTAATCCCGACACTGTACCCAATGATAAATGTGCATAGTCAGGATCCCATACGAAATATACTGAGCTTACACCACTTGGTAAGAAATCCATAACTGAAAATGCAATCAATTTATTATCGAGGAAATAACATTCATGAGTTGGTCCTAGCCGTTTAATACCTTTAGTGTTGTCCAAAATAGTCCAATTATTGAGCATTTCCCATTGTTCTTGGGTACCATCATTTTCATCTTCATCAAACGGATTTTCACATAGAAAACGTTCGAATTGCTCTTCACTAACATCCTCAGGTAGGTCATTATGAACTGTTGTTTGATATTTTTTGTATAGGTCGAATTTTTCTTGTGTGAACACAGACGGTTCAAATCTTGTATGAAATCTGGATGACTTAGCTTCTGCATCTATTAGATGATGGATTTCGAAATGGCTTGGTTTTTTGTGTTCCTTTTTGTGTTCCTTTATGTGTTCCTTTTCGTCACCATTGTCTCTATCTGTGTCACTTATACCTCTTATAAACCTATTAGTAACTTGTCGAAGTTTCTTATCTAGCTTGCATTCTTTCAAGCTTGTCCTTATTGTATAGTATCTACAACAATTCCTTAGCATATCGGTTTTATAAAGGAATATCCCTGATCTTCTAAACCCCATATTAATGAAATCATCATAATCTTCACAGCTCATACGTTGAATTGTTGAGCCTATAGTAATTGATTGAGACTCATTTTTGCTTATAAGTTTCATATATTCATTGGCAAATCGAATTGATTTTTCACCATGGCAATATCCACAATCACGTCCTGATATGTAGATTGGTTCAGTTAATACTATTGGGTCCATTGTCGCGGTATTCACGTTTGAGATGTAAAATCTGCAAGGGTGTGTGAGAGAAGGAGAAGAGAATTAGTGTCAATGGTTAATGGTCAATGGTCCTAAATGGTAATAGAAGACCGGACTTATTAACTTCATGGGATTATCTTATGTGAATGCAACCTAAGAATAGGGTCATGGTCCACACATACACATCAATCTACACCTCCACCTCACTGTATCTACACTGGATCTACCTCAATCCCGCACTATATCTCACCTCCAGTGCGGTTGAGAAAGTGAGAATTCATCAATGAGCTATAATTCAACTTCTCCCATCAAATCAGAGAATCAAATCAAAAAAGAAGATTCAGTTGATGCGCCAGAATTACTATCAGACACAGAAGATTATCTTGAAAAAGATGAATCGTTAGATATGAATTTATCGAGCGGGAATCAGAGAGTTTGGCTAGTTAAACTCCCTAAATATTTAGCAGACCAATGGATGGATAAATCAGTAATGGGTAAACAATTAGGGACAGTTATGATTAAACGTGGTAGCAATCCATCAGGAGGTTCAAGTGCTAATAATATGGGTAGGAACCAAATCAAATTGGCTTTGAATAAAGAATTTCAATCCAATAATATTCCAAATGAATATAATCTTTCGGTTAATAATACCCAAGTCCGTAATTCTTATGTATTCAGTGAAGAGAATTTAAAACGATTTAAACCTGAAAACACTGAAGTCAGTACAAATAGACCAAAAGAGGAAGAAGATGAAGTTAAGATCCCCAGATATGATAATTATCAAAATGATGGATATAATAATAATAATGGATTTAATGATAGTGGGATACAATTCATTAAGACCATACCTAAAAAAACGGCATTATTAGGTAAGATAGTTCATGATTGTCAAATACGTCCATCAATCACTGATAATAAGTATCAAACGTTTATATCTAAAAGACAAACCATTCAACCATTAAAAGAGAGACCAAAAGTTGTATTATTAGATGAAATACCCGGTGTAACTCATGCAGCAGCTGGTCCATCGATTAAGGGTAAGAGTACATCGATCTTCTTGAAATCACATACTAAAAATAAAACAGAAGGTAGAGCCATTAGAATGCCCAAGAAAGATTTATTAGATTTATTATTCAGATTATTTGATGAATATGATTACTGGTCAATTAAAGGATTAAGAGAAAGAACAAGACAACCTGAATCATATTTAAAAGAATCATTAGAATCGGTTGCAAATCTTATAAAGAAAGGACCTTATGCTTCCAAATATAATTTAAAACCAGAATATAAGAAATTAAGAGATGCTGAGAGAGCTGCAAAAGCTGGATCACAAGTCAATAATAATGTTAATAATGAAGAGGAGGAAGAGGACGATGATATGGAGGATGTATTATAGGTAGCTTTTGTTAGTGTACCTTGTTTCTGGCTTTATAACAATAGAACAAATATTCTTGATCATCTTACACTTAATTAACTATTTCGTTTATTACTATATGACCTGATAATTATACAATTCTACTTCATAAAAAACTTATAAACTAGTAATTTCTAAAGTTGGTGGTAATGATTGTTGTAATTTTTTGGCTTTACCGGCATCATTAACAACTAAAGTATATTGATATCTTGTACCTCTAACTTTGAATTTAGTTTGTTTGAATTTTTTACCATTAGCATTGATTTTGGAGTTGACTTTAACAACGGCTGATTTGACATCGGCTCTTCTAGCTAATTCAAGGAATTCTTTAATATCAGTGATTTCTCTAGCCATTTTTAATGTAGTTTAATGATAATTTTTCATCTCATTTTTTTCAAATGTTGAGGGTGAGCAGGGTGGCAGTCACAGACCTGAGGGCAGCAACCCGCGACGTATCTCATTATGTATATATTATCTATATATTGGAGGTGATATTTCACCTGTAATTCATTTATCATTACTTCAATTCATCACTAGTTCAATTCATCACTTCACTAGTACTTCTCTCCATACTACCAATGATCCTTTTAATCCCCGTAATCCACCTCCTTGTCTTATCATCGATCATAATATTGGCAGTATTCTTCTCACCAGTAATCTTCAGATCAGCACTTCTTTCATGATGACTAACTCCTATAACACCAATGGGCCATGCTACGTTCCCTATACTTAACTTCATATAACTTTCATTGGCTTTTCTATAATCTTTTTGTTGTATGTAATAACATATGGTGCTCAAACTTGTTAACATATCATCAGTCAATCCATTGGTTCTGAGTTTATATAGTAATGGTACTATATCAACTTTCGTCTCGTATAAAACATCTGCTTCGTCATTTTTTTGATTCTCCTCCCATTTTCTGATGAGATGCTTTATATAAACCCTCAATTGAACCAACAATTTGGTCTTATGTGTGAAATCAGTGATTTCTTCTAACTTGATTACAGGGTCTATATCTGCTTCTTTCTCCTTTTGTAACTTATACCGTTCTTGTTTATCTCTTTGTTTCTTCAAAGACCTAAACTTCTTTATTTTCTCTAACTTAGACCCTTCAAAATAAGCATCGAAGTCCTCAAGTTGTTGTTTTAGATCTTCATCTGATATTGAGTTTATAAGTGACAATTGTTTTTCAGTATATGTCTCTTTCAAGTCCTCGGACTGCGATTCCTTTTGTGGCACTATATCATCAGTCTTTGCCTCTTTTACCTTCTTATTCTTCGCCTTACTTTCCTTCTCCCGCTTTCTTTTCTTCGCTATCTCCTTCGCTAAAACACTAGATAAACTCATGTCATCTCAGTTCCAATGCGGGTACAATCACAGGTGTCCCGCGTTTTAAGATCCACCCAAAAACGTTTTCTATTAACTATGTCATTTGAAGACGTCATAACAAGAGGTGAAGATTTCCTCAATGAATATCCGAGAGGCTCCGTCCTCTGGAACTATGCATCACACTTAACATGCCTAGGGATGATCGTTGGTTCAAAAATTGCATTAAACTTGTTATATAACCCTCATCTTCATAATGTCGAAAATTTAGATAATGCATTAGCAAGAGCTAGAAAAGAAAATAGAGGTTTATTAACAGTCATGAATCATATGTCAGCCATAGATGATCCTACATTCTATGCAGCTTTACCCTGGAGGTTTCATTGGGATATTGACACTATAAGGTGGGGTTTTGGTGCTGATAACCTTTGTTTCTCTAATAAGGTAAGTTCATATTTTTTCAATTTGGGTAAAGTTTTGGGATGTGGTAGATTTGGGGCCGGTCCTTATCAAAGGTGTATTGATGCTGCTATAAGAATTTTATCTCCAGATGACACGTTGGATTTGGAGTTATTACCTACTCCAAGTAATGCCAGATCAAAAGAGTATAAATCGGTGATTTTACAAGAATTGAATACTAAACCTTTAACTGAAGTTGCCAAGCCTACTACCACGGAGTTAATGAAAAAATCGCCATTTATAAGAACCAAGACTTCATGGTTCCATGTATTCCCTGAAGGATTTGTATTACAATTGGAACCACCGCATAACAATTCGATGAGATATTTCAAATGGGGAGTTTCCAGATTGATCTTAGAAAGTACCAAGCCTCCTGTAGTATTACCAATCTTTAGTTATGGGTTTGAAAAAATAGCTCCAGAAAGTTCAGCTGAGAAAGGTATCTATAGATACTTACCAAGCAATATGGGAGCAGATATTCATATTCATATAGGAGAAGAGATTGACGATAATATTATTGAAGGATACAGAAAAAAATGGCGTCAATTATGTAACAAGTACATAGATCCAAAGAATCCAAATGATTTATCTGAAGAGTTAAAGAATGGTAAACACGCCCAATCCTTACGATCTGAAGTTGCAGCTACGTTGAGACAGTCCATACTAGAGATCAGGGAAGGTTTAGGAGTGTTTGAGCCTGAAGATCAAAGGTTTAAGAATCCGGCATTCTGGAAACTTTATACGTTAACAGAAGGAGCTCTGTCACCTGAAGTTAAGTTTGTGGGTAAGAACTGGGCGATCAAGAGGTTTCAAAAGCATTTACCAGAATATGATGGTGAAACCTAATTCTGGTTTTTTGTATATAATGTATATAATAATATTTATAGTTATATTGGGTAGTACTATGAGTTAGGTTCATCGAGTTAGGTCCCGCAGCACTATGTCCCCAGGTAAGTCTTTGAGTTCTCACTACGCATCGCTCAGACTAGATGAGTCTAAGAACATTGGGAAGGATCCCATTAAAAGGAACCCTTATAAATCCCTTAAAATTCATACAACCAACATATATACGATATACACAAACACAGTCCCTATCATTGTTTTCGAGGAAACCGAAATCGTCAATAATAATTGAAGAGCCTACTAAAGACAGCCCTGAGATTCAAGATGTAAAGCATTTGTTAAGAACAGAAGATATACCCAATGACCAAAGAAAAGAATTGTTATTAGTGAAATTGTTAGCATTGTTAGAAGGTGATATCATCAAGGAGTCTATTCCTATAATGGATGAACTCTTTCTTCAGCTTTATAAGCTAAATGGCTATAACATAACAGAAGAGTTTATAGAGACACGAAGTATAATAAAATTAGTGAACAAGTCCACAAAGATCCTTCTAGAAGAAGAAGATGTCATAATAATTCCTGAATACTTATCGGTATTGATCCTACACTTGTTAAAGTCTGAAACAAATATATGGGATAGGACGTTAGTGAGAATCACATTACTATTGTCTCGTGCCCAAGGTAGTAATTTGAGAGATACCCTAACTATGCTTAGTAGGAGTAAAATAGAATTACTGTCATCATATATAACGACATTAATCACAACGTTGAAAGCTGAAAAGAAGCTATCGTTGTATGTGTTTGAGCTTATATCCCAAATATCATTACTGGGAAGGATACAGCTTGATCAGAAGTTCTATTACTTGTTCATAGGACACATAAGACAATTGGTGTTCAAGCTGCCTCTTCAAGTTCACGAGTATAAAGACCTTGATAAGAATTTATTGGCAATTCAAGAAATTGTTAATAATGTAGTGGAATTAATGGATATTGAAAAGTTACCTATTGAGACGATTTTGAATACCATAAAGTTATTAGGTGATTTGAATGCTGCAAATTATTCTGTAGAGCTGGATGAATTGTTGGATAGGCTCATGAGTCATTTGAACGGGGTGGATTTAGAAGTACTTACTGAATATTTAATGAGACAAGATGATGAATTTTTCGTTATAAGGATAATACAGATATTGATGGCTAAGGAAAGTTCATTAGTTGATGATATCTATAAATCAGTGACTGCCAATAAAATATTCTACTCCAAAGAAACGATCTTAATGGCACAAATTTATTTAGGTGAAAAGGGCCTACAAGATGTTCTTGACCTAAAACCTGAAACAGAAGGTGATGAGCTTGATCTTACTGTTCTATACACCAGGTTATGTGAATTGTATTCATATTCGAGCAAACTAAGTTTTGATGACATACAAACGTTGACAAGAGCTTTTAGTAAAGAAATGGAAATCCCATTGATGGGGTATAAACTCCAATTAGATAAGTTGATTTTGCAAGAAGATCACGAAAATGCCTTGAAGACATTTCATAAAAGTACTGATGAATTCATTCAATGGTCCCAAGAATCCCTGCCTTCAGTGCTTAAGACTCTTAATGATCTTATCATCTTATCTGCACAGTATACTACAGATATAGAACAATTGTTCACTACATTCACGGAAATCAAACAACAGATGGTCAATTTCCCAGTCAATATCCATAGTATCAACGCTATGACCAAAAGAATGTTGGAGAATGAATACGTGGGAGATTTAATTGAAATGTTGAAAAGAGAATTACCTCCTATCAAGAAAGATGATATCATCAAATTACCAATAGATTTGGTGCCTTATAGACGTTTATTTGATACCATCCAAGAGTTTGTCATAACATTTACTAACGAGACGACATATGAAACTAATTGGGTACTTTATGGAGAACTACACAAATATTACAATGTGCCATTTGAGACATATTTACCCACCATGAAATTCTTTAATGATCGTGGACGTCTTAATGCTTCTTTGATCATATTCAGACAAATCAAAAGGTTAAATGAACTCCATGGTCACCATAACTATTTACCTCCACTGAGAGATATCTATTTATACTTATTCCAAGATTTCGGTGATAAGCTTTATGAAGAAGGAGTTGAGGAAGTTCATGAATATTTGAAATTAGATGTAGCATTACCTAAACAAGATCTAGAATTACAAAATTCGTTGCTTAATGCTTACTCTAATTTACAAGACGTTGGTAAGACTAGAGACTTGTTTGCAGCTATGTTACCATTACAGCATGGTATTGATGAAAACACAGTTCAAATAATGATCAAAACTTATACTTACAGTGATATCAACCATGTCAAGACGTTCTGGAATAATATGTCAACTTATGGGGTTCTACCTAATTATGAAATCTTTAGGCAGTATCTAATAGCACATGTGTATCATGGATTACCTGAAGAAGCAGTTGGATTGGTAGCAGAAATGGATGATTATGGGTTGGAGTTCACTGAAGATACTTTAGTGTCGATGTTCAATTTCTGTTTGCAAGCTAAGTATCAGAATGTGATAGAGAATTGGGCAAAGGAAGAGCATAGAGAGTTATGGGAGAGTGCAAGTACGAAAGGATTGTTGAAGAGATCTGATGATTATATGCCAGAGGGAAATTTATTGGCAGAAGGGAAGACGGAGATTGTTGGTAGCTAGCATGCATTGTATATAGACAAATAAACCGCAAAGCTAAGTGAAGCTCTTTATAGGTAAAGCTCCGGCACCAAAGGGCCTACTTCAAGCCCTGCTTGGTGTTACTTACCTTCGTAGCAAACCTAAAACTATTCAAACTCTCATTGAAATTAGCCAAAAGTGGTGATATGTTAACAAACATCAATGTCTTAGAATTGCCTCTTAAACTATGCTTCAACAAATATGTTAACTTTGAGTTTCTGTAAGGTATATGAGTATTGGAATTCTTTGTTGCTTGTCCTAATGAATAAATAACGTCACCCAAACAGGATAAAGATTTATTGATATGCTGAGTTTCTTTCAATCTATCACCTTTAACTTGAGAATTGTTTAATCTTTCAGACCCAGCCAAATCAACTAAATTCAAATGACCTTGACATTTAGTTCCAGTTTTGACATTTTCTCCTGTTATCTTTAAGATGAAGATCGAATGAGATCTTGAAGACCTTTCATTAGATTTAGTAGAAGCAGTTGATCTGTTCAATGAAGATTTAGTGAATATCAGTAATGCTTGTTGTGGATCTTTCAATTCTATTGAACTGAGATTTGATACTGTAGTCCTACCATTTATATCATCATGCTTTATTTCATACTTAGTATCAGTGGTGGATGATGTTAATAAGTCGATTATATTATCATTATAAATCTCGAGGAATTGTCCTTCTACTTTATAATTCCAACCACTTTGTTTGAAGTCATTTATATCGTTGAATATCTTATTTATAGTTAAAGGAATCATCCCATCTTGAGGATGTGACATTGTCCATGTTTTCCCTGATCCAGTTTGCCCATAAGCAAATACACATACGTTATACCCATCTAAAGATGATTGTACAAGTTGTGATAATTCTTCAAAGATTTCATTATTCTTAGCAGCTGGTTGAAATACTTTGTCGAAATTAAACGTATAGAATGTTTTGGATCTTTGATTGAATTGACTATAGTCTGTATTATCAGGAGATTCTTTTGATATCACTATTGATTGATTAACATCATCAGTCATTGGGTATTCAATGTTGGTTAGTTTTTCGAGTTCCGTACAAGGTCTTATTCTACAATATACTCTAATATTGCCTTTTAGTTCTTGGTATGTATTATGCAAGTATCTTCTTTCTTGTTCCAGGTACTGTAACATTGTCTTTTTATTGGTTATTTCAAGACCGATATCCTCAATGGATTGAGTTTTCGTTACTACTGAGTTCTCTAAACCATTTATGGTATTTTCAAGGAATGTTACTTTCTTAGTCAAATTATCGATTTCAAGCTCTTTACCTTTAGAATTCTTCTTTGCCTCTTCGAGGAGTCCTTGTAATGTTCTTGAAGTTTCAATCAACGGCACTAACTGAGTTTGCTCTGTGTTTTTATTCTGAGAATCTTGTTGGGATGTTTCATTATCAATGTCTTTTAAGTTCTTCTCTAATTCTACAATTTCCTTATCAATGTTCTGCTCCATGGATTGTAATCTACTGCTTTGATCCTGATTCAACTTCAGTAACTCTTTCTCTAACTCATTATCCTGCTGACTTATTTCAAGCTCTATATCATTACATTCTTGTTTTAGTCTATCTCTAGCTGCTATGGCATCTCTTTGAACTTGGCCAATCAACTCTTCAACTTGTTGACTTACTTTCTCTTTTTCTTTCTGTAACCTTGACTCATGATTCAATCTCAATTCCTGTATAGTCAAATCATACTTCTGATCTATCTCTCTTAATGATTGAGTTTCATGATAAGTAAGCTCATCTATTTGATCTTGGATTATCAGTAATTGTTGTTTAACATTCAACAAATCATTATCCAATTTGTAATTCTCTAACTCTATGTTTTGCTTTTGTGTTTTGTAAGTCATGATGTTCGTAGTCAATTCATTAATCTGGGCTTGTTTCTGATCTGAACTTCTTCTTAGTCTCGTTAGATTCTCTATCTTACTATACCTGCCGGGTATGTAACTTTTATAGTAAATATCATCATTGAGTTTTCTACGTTTATAGGGTGAAGGTGGATCTTTAGATTCCTTTTGTGGTTGTTGATTTAACAGCTGTTCTGTTACATCATTCAATATGTTATCTGTCATTTTGAGTCTATAAGTTTTAGTGTTTCGCAGTATAAACAAACAGGTTGTATACAGGAGGGATTTTGAGTCTAAGTCTCTGTCTCTGTCTCAAATGTCTCAGATGTCTCATCAGATTCGTACAGCTCTTCTTGCAGCTCTCTAAAAGCTTTCTTACAGCGGTGAAAAAGAAGCGACTATGGGGGCCAAGAAGTATACCCACACATTATCAAATAAAAAGATACTGTTAGGAAGGGTAAGAAAGAACGGCTAAGGAAAGTGAAGAACACAACAAATGAAAATCAGTTCAACTGGAACTTAAAGCAAAGAGCACAGGACAAGAAGCACAAGACCAACACTTAATAAAAGCCTGAAGTGGACCTATGAATCCGCCCAAACATTGTCAGCAGACACCCAATACCAAATATACTGGTTCTATTTTTAGGACAATAGACCGACCTATATAGTTCGGGGCATTACCCCAGTTTCGTTCTCGGTGCAGTGTTTTCAGGATGAATAGCGCACCTTCGCGATTAGGATGTCGCGTTTACCTACTTTCAATTTCGTTCTGGCATGAATTTAATATCGCATGGGACAGTTTGTGATCAGTAAATGCTCGAAATTCCCCCTTTTACACATACGTATATAGTTTGATATAACAATATGCATGTATTAGTTTAAAAAAACAAAAAAAAAAATTCCACGCACACATGAATTTAACTCCATCATTCGTAGCCGTGTCAGTCATAACCATCATAATATCGATCCCTTTACTCAGGTATGCAAAAGCATCATATTCACTTAGGTTGAAGCCACCTATGCTGTCAGACAATAGTCGTATAACTGGGTTTGAAGTGACTTTCGTGATTATTTTGGCATTTATTATTGGTATGGCAGGTTATGAATTGACTAATTTACTTAATGAGTATCACGACGTTTTAATTTATGCCATGAGGTTGTCAAAAAGTTTGCAACATGAGGATACTTGTTTTCAGTACCCCTTGGTCGTTGGAATTACAATGGCGATACAATTTTTGATAATCTATGCGTGCATTAGAAACTGAAGCAAAGCAATCGGTATGGAGTGGAATTACGGGTCTCTCTGTAATTTGAATTGGATGCAAATTCTTATGAGGTGGACTCTACAAGATCCGATTTCAGATAGGTTCAAAATTTAATGTCAAGGGTAGTCATCCAGGGTGGAAGAGGGATTGTCATCTACCAAGCCTTTTAAGAAGTCTCCGTGGTTTTGCTCGACTTGATGGATACAATGGATGCACATCCTGTAATGAAGAATGCTTATCTTGTCATGGATAATGCAAGTATCCACAAAAATGCAAGCATTTCCCGTATCATTCAGGCTAGAGGTTATAGGCTTTTGTATTTACCACCATTTTCTCCTGAATTGAATCCAATTGAACAGTTCTGGTATCAGGTAAAGAGTAGGTTAAAGAGGGAGAAACTTCTTCAAAAGGAAACCCTTAGTTTGAGAATCAAAGAGGCTGCAAATCAGATTCCACTTGAATATATACAGAACAGTATTGAACACTCTAAACATTGTTTCTCTACTTGTTTAGAGAAAAAAAACCGCTCTGATAATGTTTCACCTGCGACTTGAATGTCATAATAGCCCGGCGATAATTTTAACCTTGGGCTAAAGATATCATTTCAACAGCAGCACGAATGTATTCGGTTGTACGCATTTGCTTTGTTGGCGGTGCGACACATTTTTACTTTCTTCCACGATGTTTATACGACTTTTAAATATATATATAGCAGCGACATTATTTTCTCTCAAAAACGATATTCGCCCGCAAGTACTTGCGATATTTATGTTCCCAGACACCGGCTTTCAAAACTGTCCCATGCGATATTAAATTCATGCCAGAACGAAACTGAAAGTAGGTAAACGCGACATCCTAGTCGCCAAGGTGCGCTATTCATCCTGAAAACATTGTATTCTATTCTCAGGATGTGCACCTCCCTTACTGATATTACTCTATAAGTCAATAACTGCCAATAGAATTTTAATTACCCAACCCAAACTCCCTACGTGATAAGATATAAGCATTCTAGATGACCACGTGAGCTCCCAATCAAAGCTGACTCCACCTACTTCCTAAAATAATTCATACCATGGAAATTGCTACGACATCCTAATCCTGAGGGTGCTTACTCATCTGTACGTTACTCCGAAAAATATACTTCGGAAAAGTTACTTATATAAACGGATATCTTGTTGATCAATCGTCATATAAGCGCCTACTATCAGAAGATCCCAAATTCAACATGCCTGACAAAGTCAATATTGAATTAAGGACTGTCACGAACACTCCTAGTGAAAATAGTGCAAATGATCACGGGGCCATCGAAGGAAGTTCAAATGTTAATAGAGTTATTCATAAGCCTCCAAAACTACGTTTAGGTTACAAGTCTTCAGGGGTTAACACCAGCACAATTGATCACGAACCTGGTACACCAACCACCCCACCGATTCAAATCAATGAAAAGAATATCATGACAGCTGATAATCCTCCAATGAATAAATGGAGGATTTATGCTACTTACGTTTGGCAAGTTGCTGATGGTTTCACTGATGCCACCCCTGGTGCTTTGTTACATTATATTGAAGCAGATTATGATTTATCTTATAGTGTTGTTTCCCTTATTTGGATGTCGAATGCTTTAGGTTTCATTTTCATTGCTTGTGTTTCCCATCAAATTCAAAATCGTTTAGGAAAATTCAAATCATTAATACTTGGAACTATCAGTTCTATCTTAATGTACTCAGTAGTACTGAGTGGTACCAAATTTCCAGTCATTGTCACGTTTTATTTCTTTGGAGGTTGTGGGTTAGCTATAGTATTATCGCAAGTCAATGTATTCTTATCAAGACTTGATGAACTGTCAAAATACTTATCAATCTGTCATGGTTCTTATGGTGTTGGTGCAACAATTTCACCATTGATTGCAACGGCTTTAGCAACTAACGGTGTACCATGGCATTACTTTTATTTGGTTTTATTAGGATTAATGCTTGTCAGTAGTGCATTTATTTTCTTTGCCTTTAGAGAGGCTGATACTGACTTAGCACCTTGGGATACCGATGATGATCCTTTCCTCGAACCTACTGAAGTTCCTATTGAAGATATTAGTATGAATAGATTGGACGATACTCCTGATACTCCACCATTACCTACAAACCAAAGAACGATTCAATCTAGTAATACAGAATTTATGGCTGCAATTAAAAATCCTATTACCTGGATAGCAGCATTCTTTGTTTTATTTTATCAAGGGGCAGAAGTTTCTTTAGCAGGTTGGATTGTTACATTCTTATTAGACTATAGACATGGTACACCAAGTGTTGGTTATGTAGCATCCGGATTTTGGGGTGGTTTAACATTAGGAAGACTTTTTGTTGCAAGACCTTTACATAAGTATTTTGGGGTTAGAAGAAGTGTTATAGTTGTTTCGATCATATCATTAGTTTTAGTGGCCTTGACATGGGCCATTCCAAATATCATAGCTGAAGGTATTCTTGTATCCCTTGCAGGGGTTTTCATTGGACCTAATTATCCATTAATGATATCAATTGTCACTAGAATGTTACCTAGAAAGATACAAGTTGTTTCATTGACGATCACAACTGCATTGGGTTCAGCTGGTGGAGCTATTTTCCCACTTATTGTTGGTTTGATTTCACAGAAAGCTGGTACTTTTGTGGTTTTACCGATCTTTTTAGGGTTATACTCTGCCATGGTTGTTCTTTGGATCTTATTACCAAATTTAGAGAGAGTTGAAAAGGGTGAACCGATTAATAACCTTTGGCAAAGAATCTGGTGATCACGTGGGACTAATGGTAGTTAAATTTGTTTGAATTTTTACATAAGATTGGTTTGGTAGAGTTTATAGTTAATACAGTCTCACCACATCCTCATCCTCTTCTTCTAGTTCTTTCCTTTTTGCAACCTCCGCGAATTTGTTCATTGACTATGGCTATAGAACAGGTTATCAAGCAAGGGGATAAGGATTTGAACGATAAGGATTTCCTTAGTGCTATATCGAATTTCACAAAGGCCATTAAAGAAAACCCCAAATCGTTCCATGCTTATTTGAAAAGATCAATCGCTTACCAAAGGTTAAAGAATAATGAAAGAGCATTATCGGATGTAAGTGAAGCATTTACCATTGCCGAAGAAAGAGGTAAAAGAAACGACATAGCTGATTGTTACTATAGGTTGGGAATGATTTACTTCAGTTCTAAAGATACGACATTGGCTTTGAAGAATTTCAAAAAAGCTCAAGAGTTTGATTGTAAGGAAGGTGCTCTTGATACTTGGATCAGTAAGTGTGAGTATGATTTGAGGGCTGATCCTAGCATGGTGACGGAGAAGTCAGGAGATACTACTATTAACACAGAACCTAAGGAACAGAAGTCCACAGAAGCAACCAAAGAAGAGAAAACCACAGAACAAAAATCAACGTCTGTTAACGAGATAAATAAACATGCACCTTTGAAAGTCAAAATCAGAGAAGACTGGTACCAAACTAATGAAGAAGTCATTATAACAATATATGCCAAAAACGTCGACAGTAAGGATTTTACTATTGACTACGGTAATAAATCAATTAGTGTATCGTTTCCAAATGGACCAGGATCAGAATATAACTATAACCTTGATCCTTTATATGGAGAAATAGAAGAGTCAAAATCAAGTTTCAAAGTATTTGGAACCAAAATTGAAATCTATCTTCATAAGAAAGAGTCATACCATTGGAAGACTCTTGAAGGAACTAATGACGATAATGATGTAATACACAAAAAGAATGAAGCTTCAAATGAAGCATTGACATATCCTACATCATCAAAGAAATCGATCAATTGGTCGAACTTCAAGGTTGATGATGAAGAGCCTGACCAATCAGGTAATGAATTCTTTGCTAATCTTTATAAGGATATGGATGAAGACAGTAGAAGGGCAATGATGAAATCCTATACCCAATCCAATGGTACAGTATTAACCACCAATTGGGACGAAGCTAAGGCTAAAGAGTTTGAAACATCGCCTCCTGATGGTATGCAAGCAAAGAAATGGACTAGCTAACATATGTACCTGTTTAAGTGTAAACATATGTACCTGTTTAAGTGTAAACCCTCTGACTCTATTCCAATGGCCTGATAGTTGCAAACGACATGTCTCACTTCAGATTGCTCATATAGGTCGCATTCTAGACCCTGCTGATAAATTGTATATGAACAGATATCTCAAACCATTCAACTTTATAAGAAAAATGCATATTGAATCAATTCCAATGAGATGGGGGTCAGGTGACAACTATTGTTACTTGTTGATCGACACACCTACCAAAGATGCTTGGATTATTGATCCTGCTCAACCTGATGAGGTTTTTGAATATATAGATCAAAATAAGGTTGAGTTCAATTTGAAAGCAATTGTCAATACTCACCATCATTATGACCATTCAGAAGGTAATGAACATTTCCATAAGCTTTATCCTAAGTTGCCAATCATTGCTGGTAAGGATTCACCTTTGGTAAGTTATACTCCAAGTCATAAGGAAGTTATTCAGTTATCACCTGACTTATCCATTACTGCTTTACATACTCCATGTCATACTCAAGATTCTATTTGTTACTTTGCTGAGGATTCTAAGGCTGATAAGAGAGCAGTGTTTACGGGTGATACTCTTTTCACCAGTGGTTGTGGTAGATTCTTTGAAGGTACTGGTAAAGACATGAATGCTTCTTTAAATAAGGTTTTAGCTAAGTTACCATTGGATACTAAGGTCTTTCCTGGTCATGAATATACCAAATCCAATTTGAAGTTTTCATTGAAAGTTATACAAAACTCTGCCATTGATGCCTTGAACAAATACACCAATGAAAATGAACACACCACTGGGGTATTTTCAATTGGTGATGAGTTGAAGTTCAATCCATTTATGATGTTATCAGATCCTTCTGTTAAGAAATTCACCGGTAAAACCAATGATGATGATATTATGACAGAATTAAGAGAAGCCAAAAACAGAGGTTAACCATAATAATTAGTACGTGATTATTTATATGTACGTTATTTATTTGAGCTTCGTATATCTATTTAGCTCGATCATTAATCATACACAAATGATAATTTGTGGTTAAACATCTTAAGTGCTTCTTAAGAACCCAGGTTTAGTTTCTTTCTTATAATATAACTCCGGTTGCCATAATTCTATAAACTCTAAATCATACTCTGATTTTCCTAGGGCAAACTTCTCATACTCTTCAAAGATTCCACTCATACACCATCCTTGGAAGATCTTTCTCATAAGTCCAACTAAAACTCCTATTCTGTGTTTGCCCTTATTAGAATGGATCAACATCGGGAAATTATTCTTGTCCAACATAAGTTGTAATGCTACTCTTAATGATTCTTTTGATTGAGCATAATTCTCATCTGATATGAATGGTTCTTGAGATGATTCCATTGGCAAATGATGAAAGGTAATATCGGTTGTGGCAATCCATGCTTTATAATTATCTATGATCTCTGCTTCTCCATCCTTTCCACCTTTCTTATCTTTCTTCCCTTTTTTCTTTTGTCCACCTAAATCACCTAGATATATTATAGTCTTTAATCCGAGTTGTTCCAAAAATGGATAAGAGCTCGGCATTGGGAATCCTGATCGATATATCCTATCTTCCACCAAACAGAAGTTTAATGGTGGCACTAAAAGGCGTTTTTTATTGGTATTATCACCGACTTGATTCAGATTTGGCTCAGTTTCACTTTGATCTTTTAGTATTTTATCAGGCTGGAAGTCACTTACTTTAACCGACGGTGTATTGTTATCGGTACTCCCATCTATGCCCAATCCCACCTTGTCATTATTGATGTATTGGTCCAACATATCCTTTTTGGGTAATGAAGTATCGGACTTTGAACTCATCAATTCACTCATATGACTATTAAGCAAAAGTCTGAGAATTTGGAGTGAGAATGTGTATGCAGGAAGTCAGTACCGTTGGTGATCAACATCTTGGACATTAGACGCTACAGAGTTATTACGTGTTACGTGTTACATGTTATGTTAATTACGGTATTTATGCACATATCCACTTAAAGTAATGGCTGGAATTTCGGTAAAACTGGTGCTGGTGGTCCACCCTTTGCATCCTCTAAATTACTCAAAAACTTAAAGCTAGTAGGTGGTACTGGAATTGGTTCTGTGGACTTTGAAGCAGTTCTGGAAAGTGGTGGTGGTAATACGATTTTCTCATCTTCAAATCCAGTTTGAGGAGAATATCTATTAGGTACCACAAGCGACGTTATCTCATAGATAGGAACACTATGAGGAGGCTGGGTAAATACTTCAAGTTCTACTGCCTGTTGAGTAGTAAACACTCGTTCTAGATCCAAGTCTGATTTTATTAATCCTCCATGTTTCAAATCTCTCAATCCAAGAACATGTGAGTCACCGTATCTCGATAAATGAAATGCAGATCTTGCATTTTCTAATAATTCATCTAATTTAGGTATAGCTGAGTTAGTGACTGGGAAAGTGAAGTTGAGAACTGATGAAAGGAAATGTAGTTTGACTGATTTTTTACCTGGTCCTTCTGATTCTGATTTTATGATAAAGTTAGGAGAATGTCTTGATGGTAATGATGAAGGTTTACTCAGTAAATGTTCTTGTTGACGAATATCTGATGCAATGGCTGCGAGTGAATTCAATTGTAAAAGCGAATCTGCTTGATCAACTTTAACTGAAGTTGGCTTCGTATCCGTAGAAGTAAATGGTATTGAATTCTCAGCTATCAAAGGATATTCCTTAATAACATTCAAATAAATCAATTCTCCTAATGTTCTCATAATTGTTTCAAATCCAAAATCATTGACACATGCTCCTAAAACCGTATATAGTGTTGTAACTGCTATGAAATCATTGACTCTGAGCTTCTCGCTGATATTGCTATCCAATTCCCTATAAAAGTTAGCTAGATAAGGCTCCAGAGTCAATTTACCTCGAAGATACTCTAATGACTCTTCATTTGTGGCCTTGAATGATTTTTCAAATACAAACCCTATGCATGCTATTATCACTCCTTTACCAAGAAATTCCAAATTCGGAGTAGGTTTGGTGATGGCATCGGAACATGTTTTAGATCTCTCTATATAGTTAAGAAGACTAGCAGTACTAACCCTTAACGATGAATTAATCACTGATGAAT
This sequence comes from Yamadazyma cerambycidarum, assembly GCA_030574835.1. NCBI lineage: Eukaryota > Fungi > Ascomycota > Pichiomycetes > Serinales > Debaryomycetaceae > Yamadazyma > Yamadazyma cerambycidarum. The sequence continues at coordinate 926,883 of JAJMFR010000001.1, forward strand.
CCACACTAGGAGTTTCGCTTGAAGCCTTGGAAGTCCTCCTAGTGATTCTTGGTTGTACTATGGAACTTATAGCTAATCTTGATTTATCGAAATCAGTAAAGTTTTTAGATTTGGAGTAGTCATTTGCGTCATCCTGGGAATCAGATGTAAACTTTGCAATCTCTGAAATATTGAATTTTTGATCACGTTTCTTTTTTGGGTAGTCATCTTCATTATCAGCTTCATCGTCATTGTGTTCTTGATTGTCCAATCCTGAAGTTTTTTGAAGTTTGACTCTAAAAGTATTGGCTCGTTTTGATTTCGTAGATCTTTTTCTATTCCTTCTAACACTTTGTACAGCGGCTCGTACTAATTTGTCGAACTCTTCAAAATATTCCAGTGAGTAATTGAATTCGATCCTTAATGCTTCTGCAACTCTATGTATCTCTGCTTCTTGTTCGGATGCCTTTTTACAACTGAGATCTAAGGTATCAATCATTTCCAACCTCCTGGCTGAAAATCTTTTCCATTTACGATCATCCAAGAAATTCAATTTAGATCTGATTGCAAGTGTAACCCCTAATCGCTGAGACGAATTGTTCAATGTTTCTTCTTCAGTGTCTCCTGTCATTTACGTATAGTGAGTATTGGTTAGTCAAATGACTCGTAATCATTCGCGTTCTTGACTCAAGAAACTGAGTCATGGCACACCGGTACACAGAGATCTTGGAGTTTACTAACTGTATTGAGTTTTATGGCATTTATGGGGTTAGGCAGGGTTTTGGTAATGGTTCAGTTTACTGAGTGATGTGGTTTGGGTGATTTTCTTTTACTAAAAAAATCACCAAATATTTCTTATAAAAGAGAAATTTGTGATTTTTACAATGTATGAAATTTATAAAGCTGCAAACCATTGGAGGAATAAAAAAATAAAAAAAAACATAAATAGTAAGAATCAAATAGAAGTACAATTCAAGGAGACATAAGCTTAGGACTATGCTTAGGACTATGCTTAGGACATACCTTATGCACATACGCTTAGGACGCTTAAGTACAAATCAGGAACTTACCATAATGCAGTCCCCTCTTTAAAATCAAATCTACTTAAACCTAAATCGACAAATCGTCCCGATAAAATGGTTTTGCCAACATTAGCCTCCCACGACTATTATGACTCACCAATTGGGTAATTTTATTTTCTTTACCGCGATGTATTTAAAGGGTGTTATCAGCAAAATTTTCTTTCAGTCGATTACTATCAAAAATGTCAAAAGGAAAAGTTTGTTTAGCTTACAGTGGAGGATTAGATACCTCAGTTATATTAGCATGGTTATTAGAGCAAGGATATGAAGTCATTGCCTTTTTAGCTAACATTGGTCAAGAAGAAGATTTTGAAGCCGCCGAAAAAAAGGCATTAAAAATTGGGGCCACTAAATTTGTATGCGTTGATGTTAGAAAACAATTTGTTGAAAAAGTTTTGTACCCAGCCATTCAAGCCAATGCCGTATATGAAAATGTTTATTTATTAGGAACTTCATTAGCTAGACCGGTTATTGCCCAAGCTCAAATTCAAGTTGCTGAAGAAAATGGATGTTTTGCTGTTTCTCATGGGTGTACTGGTAAAGGTAACGATCAAGTTAGATTTGAATTATCATTCTACGCCTTAAAACCTGACGTTGAGGTTATTGCTCCATGGAGAGATCCAGTATTTTTCAACAGATTTGCTGGTAGAAAAGATTTACTTGACTATGCTAGTGAAAAGGGAATTGAAGTTACTCAAACCAAAGCTAAGCCATGGTCAACTGATGAGAACTTTGCTCATATTTCTTATGAAGCTGGTATTTTGGAAGACCCTGATACTACCCCACCAAAAGATATGTGGAAGTTAACAGTTGATCCAATTGATGCTCCAAATAAACCAGAAGAATTTCAAGTTGTTTTTGAAAAAGGGTTACCAGCCAAATTGGTTTTAGCTGATGGTAAGACTATCACTGATCCAGTTGAATTATTTGTTGAAGCCAATGCTTTAGCAAGAAGAAATGGAGTTGGTAGAATTGATATTGTTGAAAATAGATTCATTGGTATCAAATCAAGAGGTTGTTATGAAACTCCAGGTTTAACTATCTTAAGATCTACTCATATTGATTTAGAAGGGTTAACTTTAGATAGAGAAGTCAGAGGGTTAAGAGATCAATTTGTTACTCCAAGTTATGCTAAAGTTTTATATAATGGTATGTATTTCACTCCAGAAGGTGAATATGTCAGATCCATGATTGCTCCATCTCAAAATACTGTTAATGGTGTAGTTAGAGGAAGTTGTTATAAAGGATCTTTAACTATTTTAGGTAGATCTTCTGACACCGAAAAATTATATGATGCTACTGAATCTTCCATGGATGAATTAACTGGATTCTCTCCAGAAGATACTTCAGGATTTATTGCTATTCAAGCAATCAGAATAAAGAAATATGGTCAAGCTGCCAGAGATAAAGGTACACCTTTAGATCTTTAGACCTTTAGATCTTTAGACCTTTAGATCTTTAGACCTTTATAGATACAATCGTACATAAAATAAATAATCATAAGAACACTATGCTACTAAGCTAATTTGAAATCCTTCTTGACTCCGTCAGTTTCAAATTGTCTAATGAAGAGATCTTCATCTAAATCATATTTCTCACCTACTAAACTCTTTGTGATAATAGCAGCTTCATCAATCTTGGAATAGATCATGTGACAGATAATTAACGCTACAACATTAAGATTTCCATCATGACTGAATAATGTATCATAATCCAAATTTTCAGTCATGGACTTATGTAAGTCAGCAGCTATGGAACTTCTCAGGAGATTGTCCATTTGCTGATGATCAGATAAACTTTCATGGGAATTATAGAAACGTTCATTAAGTGAAAACTTTCCAATCCCCCATTGTTGTCTTAACAAATCGAAATGTTTTAATGATAAAGTGGCTTGGGTAACTTTAGGAAGGGCCGACTTCCATCTTAATGATCTTGAACACATATGAATGGTTGATAATAAGTCCGCATTTATATTGACATCATACCACCCAGCTCTATTAATGATATGACCTATCCACTTGTCAGTATCTTCAATTTCATTGAATATAATCACCAAACTCGTATACAATTGAACTATATCAGTTATGGTTGTTTGTAGGTTTTTATACTTCTGTGATGGCCATTTACCAGTCAAATTGAATTCATGATTGACAGCATTGGTCAAAGCAGATGTACTTGCCAACTTGATCAAAATCATTCTTAATCTTTCAATTGATGGATCATGTCTTGAAGTTATATGATACGAAGGATTATCAATTCTTCTAAGTGCAAAAGATGAAACATCACAATGAATTTCTCCCACTTCATCTAATACGTTAGCAACGATCTTTCTTATAGCCACTTTACTACTTTTGGGTCTTGGTAGAATACTGGCAAGAAATCCAATAGAAAGCCCAACTATCACCATAATGAACCTCATATAAGCCGGTTTAAACCCTAAACCAACATAACCAATTTGACTAGGAGTTTGACCATCACTCCAACTTGTTCCCATTACTAACATACTTGAGACTGGGTAAAGGATCTGGGGTATTAATGATTGATGAACTGAAAAATGACGATAGTATGACATGTACAATATTAAGAATGCCATCACCACCGTATATCCGTATTTATTTCCTTTACCATTACCAGTTGATATATACCATGATACCATCCCCACTATACACCCAAAAAACGTATAAGCAACCTTAGCACCAAACATGTAAATAGTCTGTCCAGTATACTGGGAAGTAGACACTGCACACATAATAACAACCCATATTAATTTATTATCTAAGTACCATTTAGCTGTGGTCTTACACATATATGGCACCGCAGTGATTACCACCAAACAAGCTGATCGTATCCAGAACCAAAGGTAGTCGCTATAGAATAAGTTATAAACTTTCAATAACTTAGTATTGATCACATGGAACCTACTAGAAGGATTCAAAGCATCAGGGTTTCTGAGTTGGATTTTAGATTCAACATAAACTGGGAAATCTTCTTGAGGGTCTTCATCTGCTACTCCATAGTAAATGTTCTTAGATGCTTCAAAAATACTCTTGGAGAATGGAGTCCAGAATTGTGGGTTTGGGTACTTATCATCAATCTTAAGTAAAATTTCAACAAGAGACAAAAGTGATTTGGTTTGCATTTCTGTGAAAAGTGTTACCATTGATGCTTCACTTACAATGGCTAACATCGTCTCTTCATCTTTAGATTTATCTTTGAAGTACAGTTCAATTGCCTCTGTATCTCTTAATTCCTTCAATAACGATTCTAGATCGGACTTTATGGTTACGATCTTTTCATGTTGTTCATATTGTAGTTGACGATGGTTCCCTGGTATGAAGATCGAATAGAACCTATAGCCATTTGCGGCTTCAATCCAACTAATAATAGCTCTCAAGCCTTCAAGATTTCTTTCCATATAACCACTGAAAAATGGCTTTAAGGTTTCAGATATTAAATCAAGGTCTCGTAATGCTATAACCGATGACTTCTGTCTTAGTCTTTCTTGAATAAGGTTCAACCTCTGTTTATGCTCAAACTCTCCTACTGGCTTATATACTTGAGGAATTGATCCAAACAACTTAAAATGTCCTTCATTGGTATCTTCATGGAACAGTGTCACTGATCTTTGTCTATCGTTCAAAGTTCTGCCCTTAGTTAAGTTTTGTCGAGAATCTATCAATTGATAGAGATAATCAAATGCTGATACAATATTGATATAATTCTTTAAATGAGACCTGACTTCTCCAACAGCTCCAGCACCTAATCTTCCATAAGAAATTTCAAGTTTACAAAGACTAGCATGGGTTTCTAGTGGTATTATCATATTACGGATTTTCACTATATCTTCATAGAACTTCTTATAATTTGTGAAATTTGATTCTGACGGTTTCATGGATTTGAAGAATCGGATATTATTGACACTGGTACTCTCTAAAGCTTTGAAAACTCCAAGAACACCATGGAAATAGCTGAAGCTGGAAGTATGAGGGAACACAACACTGGCAATGACAATTTTCAATGCAAATGTCAAATACAAACTTTTAACTATACCCCATGTAATAAGTAAAGGATCAAAGAATGGAATGAAAAGATTATAACAAATTGCAATACTCATCACAATCATAGTGATCACATACGATACTCTGAACAAGGGGTTAAACTTTTGTAACATACCAAAGAATACAACTCCAATGAATAAGGCTATTGCATAAATCACAGAACTCCTAGTCTCAAGGAACCTTCCTGCAAACATTTGCAGTGATAAACAAACTTTGATGTCTCCTACTGTACAAGTACCATCCATAATAAGCTCTCTGGCAATATCTTGTTTAGAGGGCCAACCTCTTATTTTGACAGCAATCGCCAGGGCTATAATGGAATAAGTCCATCCTACAGTTGCAAACACTATTGAAGCAACAGCAATGAACACATTCATAATGATACTACCACCTCCTACAGGTGCTATGAAACCAAAAATTTGAAAAAGGTATGTACCTTGACCTATCCATTTACTGGCAGCTGGTATCACAGCAATAAAGACAGTACCCCAGATTTGAATCCATGTTTGGAAGGCTGTTTTGAAAGATTGATAATCTAAATGATTAATTATATAGTCAGGACGAAATGACGCTAATGTGGTTCTTAAAAATGAAGATTTCGGACTAGGATCTTCTTTAATGTTATTGTTATTGTTGGATTCATCACTTTCATCATAACAGTTAGGGATGATAGAAGAATCACTACCTTCTATACTCTCTTTCCCTTCACTTTGGTCATTTACTGCTTGACCAGTGAAAGGTTGAACTTCATAGTCTTTTTCATTGGTCATTTATGATTTACCAAGGACCTAATTAAAAAAAAGTGAGATTATAATTAAGGTTATTCTAAAACGGCCAAATAAAGCCGCACTGTTTAACCGACTTTTAGTGCATGAGAAGTTGCGAATTTGAGGCACAGAACATTCGTTACATAAATTATAAAATACATAGATTACAGCTTTGTTTGATACATAGCGTTGGTGAAGGGGGTCTGATACAAGACCTTAAGCTTCAAATTCTTTTACCCATTGTTCAAATTGGTTTAAATATTGGGGTGTGTCCTTTATTATGGAAGGAATACTTTTTTTGGCAGTCTGATTGGTCTTACTGAGTTCATAATGATTCTTTAAGTGGTGTAGAATTGATGAGAGGATCGTGAATGGATGAGATGGTTCACCAGGGGTTTTTGAACTTTGTGAGTTATCCTTTTTGAGGGGTTCCTCTTTTTTAACAGGGTCCTCCTTAACAGGGTCTTCATTAACAGTGTCTTCTTCAAGAGGTCCCTCCTCTTCCTTAACAGAGCCTTCTGTAAGAATTCCCTCCCCTTCCAGCCCACTTACAAACCCCACATCCCTCAAAAACTCATCTCTATGATTGAAATAATACCAACTGGCTAACCATATAACCTTATTAAACTGAGGATGTCTGAATTTCATTGGCACTTTAGTCTTCTTCTCAATATCATAAATCCCCAATTGAGTAGACATGTTCATCATAGTTAGGAAGTTACCTCCTATAACTAACGAATCTTGAGGTGTATGAACACAATGGATCCAGCCACTTGGAATTATAAATACGTCCCCTGGATTTAATGTAACCTTGAATCCGTTTTGTGGTTTTTGTTTGCCTTTTTGGTAATCTGGATACCACATATAGTTTTGATTCTGTTCCAAACACCATGAAGTGTATAAATCAAGATTTGTTGGAGTTGGTGGAAACATTAAAAAAGTCTTAGCTCCACTACATACCGTATAATATACAGAAGTACCACCAAAATCAATATGGAAGTCAGTGAATGATCCATTGACTGACATTAAACAATATTTGGTAACTTGAGGTCGTTCCGTATCATCCCAGATTTTATCAATCAAATCCATACTATCCACCATATCAGGTCTTTTAAATTGTTTGCCTAATCCTTGCACGTCACTAATTTCTAAGGAGATGACATTCCGTATTCTGTCTCTACTTTCTTGATCGGTTGTGAAGTAGTCTCTCCATTGCTGCATGTTCCAACCAGGACTCACACCCTGTTGAGAGAGCACATCCATAACTTCAACTGGTTTATCCCCACCCACTTTATCTAGGATATAATCTATGGTGATTTCATCTCTGGCACAAGGTAGTTTCATTCCCACATCGGCATTTAGATATTTAGGGACCAACACAGGTTTGGTTAAATGAGTAGTGGTTACAAACTCAAATGTCAAATCTGGTAATACGTCAATATATTGATTCGATTTACTATTAGCATCAACTGGAAATTCATGAAACTTATGAACATGGGGATGGATTGATTTGTCAATTGCAAATGCATCACCTTCATTCAATGCAGTATAATCAATATTAACTCTTGCTCTTTTCAGTCTTCTTTTTAACACCGAAGGACCTAGCTTGATTTGACATGGTTTACAATGATACTGTAGTATTTCATTTATATGAGCTTGGGTAAGATCTAAACACTTACTATGAAACCATTGATTACAGCCATCACATTCAATCCAAGTTTTGCCATTGTCTTGGTCTAAATAACATACACCACATTTGTTTAAGTCTAACATGGTACGATAAGTCGCGTTACAGTTGTCTCATCCCGCACTATCTCAGACTTATTGCTCACACTATCACTACCACTATGAATATCATTAGACTAAGACCATTTCTTAGACTAAAAAGACCCTATTCCACTAATGACCAACAACAAGCATTCCTTAAAGAATATAAAATAAGATCATCCCTTGAAAGACACATATATCACTATGCCCATCAGCCATTAAAGAAGTTCTCAATCCAAAGATTATATGAACAATCACAGAAACTATCACCAACTTTCATCTTACAAAACGCTCAGGACACTATAGAGTACCTATTAGCATATAATGCCAAAAGATTGAAAGAATTTAGAAACTTACCATATTTGGTAGTGTTAAATCCGTCTATATCCGAGTCATATAATAGTTACATACAAACGATGTCATCATTAATAACAGCTTCAGTTAACGCTCCCACGAATCTACAGGAGAATAACGAATTGGTTGAAAATGTTCTCAGTGAATTTATTGACATTCATTCTGATACATTGCCAAGTTTATCCAAAGGATTCAGTGAAGTGGTGGATTTCTTACCATACCCTAAAATCAAACTGTTCTTAGATTCCCATTTAAGAGAACGAATTAGTATGAGACTTATAGCTCATCAACATATTCAACTCAGTAAAGCCGTGGCATCAGGCAATTATGAACCAGGTGGTAAATATAACGGAGTAATGAAGTTATTAGATATATATGACGTCATCAAAAAGAATGCTGATTTAGTCAATGATATTTGTCTACTAAAATATGATCAAAGTGTACCTATAGAGATCAATAATAATCTTTATTCCAAGAGTTACTGGAGTAAACTGGAACCGGATTTGGATCCAAACTTCAAGGTGGAAAAAGTTATGTTCCCCTACATTGAATATCATCTTGATTACATTTTGACTGAATTATTTAAGAACTCATTTAGAGCTTATATTGAGAATAATGTTACTGATCCTGTACAAATCACAGTTGCGATGTCAAAAAACCCGTTATATTTAGAACTTAGAATACGAGATAAAGGTAAAGGGATTGCCCCACAAATTCTAAAACACATGTTTGATTATTCATTCACTACTTATGAGTCCAATGAAGGTGAAGCTTATAAGACGTTAAACCAACCTCCTGGTGTTGGTGGTAACACCGTAGCAGGAATGGGGTATGGGTTACCATTGCTGAGAAGTTATCTTGAGATATTTAATGATACGGTGGATGAGGCTAAAGAAGACCATGGAGTTAAGGGTCTGTTAACCATACAGAGTTATTATGGATGGGGGACTGATGTTTATGTAAAGACGGTTGATTTTTAGCTGGAACACAGTCATGTGACCATTGACTTTTAGCTTTGTGACTATCACTTCCATAGTAATAAACATATATAATAAATGATTCGCTCTCTCTAACTGCTTCGCTCTCTCTAACTGCTTCGTGCCAAGTAACAGGTCATAGATCTCACTCGTCTGCGTCTAAATTTTAGACTGCGTAGTTGCGATAAGAGCCAATGCTCAATATAAATGTTCAGACATTCCCTGATTCAAACCACGATACCTTTCCTGATGACACCACGCCCAACACAACATTCCCTACATATGATGACACCGAAGACGAAACTGTCGATAATGACGAATTGACAGTATATCTCATAAACAGTGATTCTCAAGAATGTAACCAAAACTTATCCACGTATATGAAGACGGTGATAGATATTATAGAGTCAAGAGACAATGAAAGTTATTATCATGAAATGTCAGTTTATGCAATGAAATTGTTGACTTCCAATTTGTTCGTGAAGAATTTCAAATGGTGTATTGGGAAGTTATTGAGCCTTGTTCAGGTGTTTACTGATTTGAACAATTATCAAGAGATAAGTATTACAGATGCTGACACAAACACAAATGATACTAAAAAAGAAGAATTACGAATGCAGGAGTTTGTTTGCATTATCTTATACCTTTTACTTAAAATCAAGAATTGTCAACAAGATTATGAAGAAGAAGAATTTAAGGAATTCAAAGATTGTGTTGAAATCACTACCCTTTTCACAACCCTTAATGACGTGAAGTTTATTATAATAATCACCAATTTTATTCTGAGTTTAGTGGAGTTTCAAAACCCTCCTTTCATCCTTTTAAAGTTTTGTTGTGACATAATCTTTGAGTATTTCTTTCATGTAGAACTTTTATCAGATCAAGAGTTTCAAGATCTTGTTAGTAATACCAATGTTATAAGTATCCTTATCAATCATCTACTTGAGAACAACTTCCATGAATATGATATAGATGAAGATTTAGATAACGAAGACCATTTAATTGCATACGAAGAATTCAAGCTTCTTCTTCTTATAAATGAACAATACCTTATGAAGTCCTATAGTTGTAATGTTAGAAATAAAGTGTTTGACGGGTTAATGGTTGAGGATGACAATAGCCTGAAAGACTCGATAAATCATAAGATGTCAGGGTTTATGAATTTACTTGTATTCCATTTGAATCGTGAACAATCTCAAATCATTAAGATCTTGATTCTTAAATTCCTTTATTTGATATTCACATCTTCTTATACATCCAAACTTTATTATCTTAATGATCTTAAGATTTTAGTTGATATCTTTGTAAGGGAATTAAATGATTTACCATATATGGGAGTTGATGCTCATAATCAAATTTTAGTCATTACATACCTTAAGGTCATGTACCCTATGATGATGTTTTCACAATTATACGATTTAAGTGAATGCTATAAACGTCAAGAGATTTATGATATGTTACATAATTTCATTGATTCTTTAATTGAAGCTGAAGATAAGAATTTGAAATTGATCTCTGATTTAGCCAATAGATGTTTAACTGTGCCATGGTTAAAGAAGAAAAGAGTATTCAATTTATCGAATTCTTCAGCTTCTTCACTTAATAGTACTTCAAGTAATTCACCAAGCGGTGTTCCTAAAGAACTTCAAAGAGCAAATTCTTCAAATGATTCATTAGCTCATTCCTTTACAAGAATTGCATCGGTCAGATCTTCAACTAGAAATGATTACTATACAAGTACGAATTTGAATATATCCCATAGTCATAGTCATCTAGACAATCCCCTGCAATCAAGAAACCTTGCCATTGATAATAATAATAATATTTTCTTAATGAATAATCTTAAACTTAATGAGTCTAATATCTTAGATTTACCCCAGGAATATTTGCATCAAGATAAATTAACACAGAAAGGATTAAAGAAACCTGCACCCCCACCACCTCCACCACCCAAATCTCCGAATTACAAACCCAGATCTCCAAACGATAGACCAGATTCTCCGTTTATACCAGCACCAAAAACTGCATTTTCAAGTACACCTCCACATACACCCCCACCAAACTATAACAAGAGCCAATCTTTACCACCACCAGAGAAACCCATACATCGAACATTATCACCAAAACCACCACCTCCACCACCAAGACGCAGGCGTTAGGAATTATGTAGTAATATATTAGCATGTTCACTAGAGTGTTGAATTGAGTATTTATTTATACAAACCAACCTATTCATCAACCTACGCATACCCATCAGCAATCTCATACCCCCCAAACTTAAACTTCTCCTTATCTTGCTTATTATAAGTATCACGATCATGATAATTCTTAACTCTGCTTCTAACATATTCCGTACCATTAATAGCAGGAACATCTTCATATAAACCTAATCTTCTCAACACTGGACTATCAACAGGCTTAATCTGAGTGTTATCACCAGGACGGAAAAAGTAAAATGTCCCAATTCTTGGTTTATCCACTTGATCTTCAGGAGGTCTGATGACTCTATGAATGGTTGACTTGAAATACCCACCACTCCAGAATGATAAAGTGTCACCAATATTACAGATGATTCCGTTTTCGACCGGCTTGACGTATTTCCATTCCCCATTGCTTAACTTAATCTGCAAACCAGCAACCCTTTGGTTATATAAAAGAGTTAAAGTCCCAAAATCAGTATGCCCTCTTGCCCAAGTCCTTTCAACTAAATCATCATCCTCAATAGTCCTAGGATGGTATTTCATGAATCTTAAATGGTCATCACTGGGATCTTCATATCTATGATTATCACCAAAGAAATTCTCATCTATCTCTAAAATGATTGCAAATAATTGTAACAATTGACTTCCAACTTTCTGGGATTTTCTACTGAACCCTTCCAACTCTTCCCTATACTCCTTTAAGAATGATTGCTTATAGTAGCTATCGAAATGACCATTGAATTTCGGAATGTTAAGGGTTTCTACGTTATCTAAGACCTCTGAATTGAACACTTTCTTCTCACCCTTCGGTTTGAACCCAAAATAGTCACCATTGGGGAAATCACAAAGATGTTTACGTTTGTCGTCTTCAGAATAATTGGAGAAGAAATGATCTCCCAATGCAAATTGACGATAGACTTCTTCTTGGGTCACTTCAGTGTTAGTGATCGAAAAGAACCCATCATTTGATACCGCATCCTTTAACTGTTCGGCAAGCTTATACTTATTCTCATTAAAATTGCTAAAGTCAATTACACTTAAATCTGCCCAGTCTAAGTCTTGTTCAGTCTCTTTAGGAGGAATCCACTTTTTAACGCCAACTGTCATATTTTGGGGAGATTCTTCATCGATTTTTTAGGTTTTACCCCCGTTTTATACCACAGTTTTGAATAATTGTGGCATATCTCCAACCAGGTGCTATCAAAGAATTTAACAATGAAAAGATCTAATTGGACATGATAATTATCAATCCATACATGCAGTAGTCAATTAGTCGTGATAGATAGAATTCCGATGAAAACTTCCTATTTCAGATTGGAACAAAGGGTTCGTGTGATGTATCACATTTGAATATAAATATATGGAAATGCCTTTAATTCAAAGGTTGGAGGACCTCCATGACTGAAAAACATACAGAGACCCAAGAGGTGATTTCAATTGATCTTGAAAGTGATGAAAACGTCTACAAGAAGGCTATAAGGAAAGTAGACTTAAGATTAGTGTTAGTATATTCAATTGCTTACATACTAACTAATATCAATAAGTCAAATATTTCCAATACCGCCATTTTGAATTTAGAAGCTGGCCATGGTATTAAACATCAGCTTGGTGATTTAAGTTCAGGTCAATGGGCTTGGTGTATTTCCATCTTCTACTATCCATATCTTTTCTTTGAACCAATATTTACGGTTCTTCTGAAGAAAGTAACTCCAAAAGCATGGCAAAGTAGAATAATGATTACTTGGGGGATTATATCCATGGCACAGGCTGCAACTCATAATTACGGTGGAATGTTAGCTGTAAGATTCTTACTTGGACTTATGGAAGCCAGTTTTTATACTACGGTATTGTACCATTTCAGTTTTTGGTTTAAACCAAGAGAACTTCCTAAACGTATAAGTTTCTTCTATGCTTTTGGAATGCTTAGTGGTGCCTTTTCTGGGATTCTTGCATTTGGGATTTCTCATCTAGACGGGAAGAAAGGCTTAAGTGGTTGGAGATGGGTATTCATATTTGAAGGTATTCCAACTATAATCGTTGGAATTTATTGTGTATTTTTCTTACCTAACTTTATTGAAGATTCTAAGTTCTTAGATCCTCAGGAGAAGAGATCTTTGTTGCTAAGATTACCACAATCTTCACCAAAGAAAGCTGATGGATTCTTCGTATGGTCTCAGTTTAAAGAACTTATCAAGATGCCAACATTTTACAGTTATACCGTTGTTTGGTTATTTCAAGGTGTTGGAGGTTGGGGAATTTCATTTGTATTACCAACAATCATTTATGAATTGGGGTTCACTGATACTGCTAAAACTCAATTAATGACAATGCCACCATCTTTAGTAGGGTTTGTGTTATTGAATATTGCTGGTTACTTAATTCATCACAAGTATCTCAAAGCGTTCCCTACAGCTGCTACCTTATCATTCTTACAAATTATTTGTTATATAGTTTTGCTTACCACCAAATCACTGACAGCAAAATATGTCATGTTAACTATAGCTACAGCCATATCTAATAGTCTATATCCGATTTTATGGCCTGATAGAATGAGAATTGTTAGAGGGGCTACATGTGCAGGGTTTGCAATAGGTTGGACTAATTGTATGACCCAATTCATGGGTATTTTAGGTCCTTTACTTTATCAAAGTAAATTTGGTCCCAAATATCATGTGAGTTATGGGACATCTATTGGCTTGTGTTCGGTTTCTTTTGTGGGGATTTTGGTTACATGGTATTTAGTTAGTAAATCGGGGGTATTAAATAGCGAAGGGGCTGATGTTGATGACACAAAGACAGAATCAGAGTCTTCTAGTATTAATTGAGTTTAGTGTTTTTATATAGGCTAGGAAGAATTGCCTTACTTGATTTGGCATTGACACTGTTAATCCTTGTCGATCATCCAAAATAATGTTGCTACTATCTATATAAAAAATATCGTAGTCTGAAAATATCGTGATTCTAGCACATCGACAACAAGGCAAAAGCGTATATTACCACTGGAGCTCTTGCTACGTTTAGTTTCTTCTCTAAACATGTAGACAAACATTGTTTAGAGTGTTCAATACTGTTCTGTATATATTCAAGTGGAGTCTGATTGACAGAGTTTATGATTCTTAAACTAAGGCTCTCTTTTTTTCCCTCTTCATCCTACTCTTTACCTGGTACCATAATTGTTTAATTAGATTCAATTCAGGTTAAGACGGTAGCAAATAAAAAAATTCTATAATTTTAGGCACAGAGCCTTTACGAGACTTAAAAAAATCAAATGTATATTCAACTACACCCGTCAGCTCTATTACTCAAACACTGGTCAACTTTGTAGCCATTCAAAATCACACCCCAGACTTCACAACTAACACTTGCTCCGCCGCATAAATTATAACAAAAATTGGCAGCATTGAATAAATCTTCGCCTTGAAAAGTTGCATTGGCACTCCATGAGACAAAGCATCCACCATAATGTATGTTCCTTGGCCCACCCGACTTCCATGAAACATCTACACGGATAGCTGCCAACAAAGATCTACATGCACTCTTGGCAGCCTGATGGGCCGAGCTACATGCCTCCTTCACCCATCTCTTCTTTATGTTGCTGGAGTCAATACTATTGGCCAATTGATAAACGTTTAAAACTGCATCACTGGATGCAGAAGAAGTCAAAATACTGTACAATGAGGATTGATCATCACGCTTTGTATTATTTTGGGCATTCAACAAAACTTCAGCTATATCTAATATCATATCCGAATTAGAATCCAATCTAGTTGCATCGTGTTGCCCAGCATATAAAAACTTATAATACAACAATACAACATCTCCATGTAAACCTCTATCCGCAGCTTCTTTTGCGAGTGAAGTTATAGCTCTTAGGTAATTAAAGGATGAATATGATGATATACCTATATCACTAATTTCAGTAAATCCAAAATCAGCTAAACCATATCCTGTAGCGTTAAACCATACCTCACCTGTGCTGTTATCATTGGGGTCTACCTGGTTGTAGACTATGGCTCTAACTGAATCTGAATAATCCGAAGTACACTCAGCTAATCCAATAAAGAAGCAGATAAGAATTTGAAACAACATTTGCATTTGTTGAATTTACCACGAATTTTAAAGCAGAATTACCACCCTTTTATAGTTAAAACAGAGCACGGACTTATATTTTTTCACTTTTGTTGTATCCCTTTCTGGAATTGTTTTGTATGATATCCCGTAAGAAGTATACCAATAAATCAGGTGATCTTTTTCACTTTTATAAATGAAACCTTAACTTACCATTCTTTCTAACCTTAACTTACCATACCTTCTAACAACCAGCGAATGTTGAGATATATTGGTGTCAGGAAGCTAGCTCCACATTTCTATGTTCTTGGGTAACGAATGAAATCTTCACAATATGATCTATACCGGAATTGGTCAATTCAAGACGATAGAATATCGAAAATGAAGAATTCATCTCTGTTTATCACGGGAGTCGCCTGATTTTAGAATACAAACTCTAACTTTCTTATATTATATTACCCGGACTTGAAATGAGTTATAAAAGCCCCATAACCAGGGAAAAGAAAAGTTGATTTAAAGGTGCTTCAAATGTTGTTTCAAATGTTGTTTCAAAGTCTTATCTGCTTATTCATTGGGTTAGCTGAGTGTACTCGGCCTACTTTGGATTATGCGGATTCAGTTAAAGCCATAGTCTACAACCAGGTAGACCCCAATGATAATAGTGCAGGTGAGGTATGGTTTAACACTACAGGATATGGTTTAGCTGATTATGGATTTACTGAAATCGGCGATAAAGGTATATCAACGTATACATCCTTCAATTTTTTAAGAGCTATAACCTCACTTGCAAAAGAAGCTGCGGATAGAGGTTTACATGGAGATGTTGTATTGTTGTATTATAAGTTTCTATATGCTGGTGATCACAAGGCCACTAAATTGGAATCTAATTCGGATATGATCTTAGATATTGGTGAAATGTTAGAGAAAGCAGAAAGAGAGACAGGAACATATAACGGTTTAACCTTGTACGAGGTTTTAACTTCTTCAGTCTCGAGTGACGCAGTATTACAAGTATATCAGTTAGCCAGTGGTCTGGACTCGAAGAACACACAAAAGGCACATTCGATTAAATCCATAACAAATTTCTATTACTATAGTTTGGGTCAGTTTTCGAACGTTGGAAATAAATTGGGAGGTTTAATGTCAAACGCATTAAATGTCTTCAAAGGGAAGGAAACACTTAGTGGCGAGGAAGAGCCATCAAACCAATAGCTCCAGCGGTAATATACGTCGGGCTAACTGTTCTTCCAAGTATCTCCTACAACTCCCCTGAATCTTAACTCTGTAGGTACTAGATTGGCTTCTGGTTCGGTTCGGTTGTTATCTACTCAATGTGTGGCTCTACATATATGCACAACAGCTTTATATGCACTATTTGTAATTAGAATGCGGGCAACTATACCCCACCGTTTGATCCATAACAACAGATCACTCTTCATCACATAATATTGTGAACCTGTGGCTTGATATGGTAGAGGTTTCCTGAACCGGAGAAATACTTAGGCAGAAGTACATGTGGTAAGTAGTGATAGAGACACCCCTACCGGCCTGAATAAATCATATATTATCTATAACTGTCACATTGTAATATCATCTTTGAAAGTCAATACATCATCAAACCTCAACCCATTGATCTCAGTCTTGGTGTATATATCCAACTCCTTGCTTGAATATACCGACTCTTCTTCTTTACTTGAATCATTTGTAGCCACTAAAATCAACCCTCTTGATCTAATCAATGGGATCAATTTAGGTACTAACCTTAATAAATGAATTGAAGTAATTAACCCAATCAAATTATTATTCACTGCAAAATTAACTGCATCTTTAATTGACCTTGAAGTTTGTTCTTGATCATTCTCTATTAACCTATCAGAATTAGAGTTTCGTTCATTATCTTCACTTGTTGATTCTTGAGGATCCGATTTAACCATAAGGAACCCATTAGTTGATCTTGCTTCGAATAATTTGGTTTCTGAATTATATGATATCCCATTCATTACTAAAAAGACTGGGAAATTTGGTTGTTTCCAGTTTAAGATCTTACATATCAAAGAATTTGATGACATGAATATAATTGACCTACTAGTCTTACCTTGAGATCTTTGGGATCTTAAATGGTTGAAAATATCATTTAACGTGAAATCAATAAAGCTATTTAATGACAGGGAAACATTACCTATGAATGGTAAATTAGCAATTTCATATTCTGAAGGAAAGATGATCTCTAAGTTCAAATTGATTTCACTATTAATGAATTGTAAGATCACTTCTAAAGGTATATAAATGATCTTCAATAACTTCTTAATCAACAGAATGTCTTTAACTGTCATGTTGTATAAGTCATTAAGAACTTTATTATAATCAAATAAGTTATCAGTTATAGAAGTCAATTGATCTAATGATAAGTTGGGTAAATACAAATCAATATTATCAGCAATTGAAATCGACCAATTAGGACATACTACCGGAGTACCATCATTTAATAGACAAACTTTGATTCTAAGATAACTGCCTGATAATGATGTAGCAGTTACAAATGATGATGATGTGTTGCTTGAAATCAATTCATTGGTGGACGTAACAGCTCCACTTGGACTAATAGATGATAAACTACTATTAGTACCATTAGTATTATTGTTAGTGCTACCATTAGTATATCCTATAACATTACTGATACTTGAAGGTGAAAGGTAAGAATTTGGTGATAAGCCATTATTAGGAACTTGGACTTTACTTCTCTTTATGTAAGTAGTTGATGACTTCCAATAAGTATCAAATTTTGATGCTTCTAAAAGAATTCCTCCAAATGGGAAGATAACTTGACAGTTGAATTTGATTTCTCCTATGTTTTTTAATCTCAAATCAAATAATGGTAATCTAAGACTATTGATTTCTGGTGATGATGTATCAATGGTAGCAAATGATAATACCGTTGTTTTAGCAATTAATCTGGTACCAAATTTAGGGAAGATTTCAAAATCAATTCTGAAATCATTTAATGAGTCAATATCAGTTTGAAAAATACAACTATTGACTCTTGTTTCTTCGGCTGCAGGTAAAATGATATTTCTAGGGACTATATCACTTATATTCGATGATAAGGTGATTCTACCAGGTTTCAAATCTGTGGCTGAATTGAAAAGGTTAATAAAGTTTGAATTACTTGGGAATACTAATTCAATTAAAACCTTTTGTTCTAAGAAATTATGTCCATATCTTCTTAATGGTAAGACTGGAGGAGGCAATTGAAGATCTGGAATGATATCAAGATTTTTATCTTTGTCTAATTTACTAACTGGTATAGAAGAACTTCCGCTACCAATACTTATACTACCACTGCCAATACTACCACTTCCACCACTATCTTCAGAATCGTTATCATCATTCAAAATAGTCGACTTACTATCTTTTGATTTCTTTGGAGGTCTTGACTTACCCATAATTTGATTATAGAATTTTAATAATTCATCCAACACTGCTATATTACCTTCAACCACACAATAGTATAAAACATTATAACCATCTTCATCAACAATATCAACTTTAGCACCATAATTCAATAATTCTTTAGTGGAATTCAAATTGCCTTCCAGTACAGCATAAAATAATGGGGGCCATTTATTCAAACTATCGATTTGATTTATATCACTGCCTTTTTCAACTAATAATTTGATGAGATAGTGATGTCCAGATCTTGCAACCACATGTAAAGGTGATAACCCTTCAACGTCTTGATTGTTAATGGACTTAGAATTCCCACCATTTGATAATAAGTACAGTACAGTTTCGAAATTCCCAATCTTACAAGCAAAATTAATTGGTAAATATTGTAAATGATCGTCATTCATTTCCGGATAAATGGTACAATTATTTTCAACTAAAAGCTTGATAATATCGAAATGTTTATGTTTAATAGCCAACAATAAAGGCGACATCGATTCATTATCAAGATCGTCCAAATGTTGTTGAGGAAAATGGCCAAGTAATTTGATTAAAAGATCAGGTCTATCGAATTGTGAAGCATAATGTAAACAATTACGGCCATTGAAATCTTTCAAGATGAGTAAATTTTGTAAATTTTTTTCATCTAAAGTTGATAAGATTCTTTCTATAATAAATAATCTAGAATGATTAATTAAGTCAGCAGATTTAACGACCTTGACACCGTTATTAACTATCATACTTTCTTGAGTTGATGATGGAGGTATTGAGCAACAGGAGTGAAGAATACTTTTGTTGTTATTGAAATTTTCATAAGTTTGAAGAACATTGATATTATAATCGATCTTTTCTAAAAACGTTTGTAGAAAACTATCTGATATTTTCAAGTTAGAAATCGATAATAAGAAAACTCTTGAAAATCTTGACTTGATTAAATGAAAGAATGAAGGATTAGATTCAATTTCTTTGGTGGTGATGTTATCATTTTTAGATCTCAATTGATTAGTTACAATGATTTTAGCTCCATTTTTAACTTTATCCATCCATCTTGTTAATAATGACAAATCTGGATCTTTGATAGTTGCAATATTAACAAAACTTGAATACAATTCATCAATTTCAGCATTCTCAATTGAATTCAAACCATCATCTATACCTGTTATTGAACTAGTTCTGATATTAAGATCATTAGTATCTGACATATTCTGTAAACTATCGTTCAAACTATCCTTATTAACTTCTTGATTCAAGTTAGCTAAATTTCCCAGTAATGATGTTATCAATTGGTCATGATAAACATTAGACACATTGAAATTCTTTATAGGATTCAAATCTCCATCAATAATTGATTCTAAGTCAAACAAGCTAGAAGTAACTAAATCACTTAATTCATTGATTTCATACTTATGGAAAACTGGTTGGACATTAACGGCTTTCAGTATAAATAATTCCTTAGTATGGGATTTTGATCTTTTATCCCATTTCTTAACTACTTTACTAAACCCAGTTTCGTTGAGTTCTATAAATTGCTGTAACCTTAATAAATCTTGATGGATTTTCTTGAAATTTTGATACAAATTCAAATAGGTGATTGAGTTTTTAAAATTGGAATTCAAATTAGAGTCATTGAAATTTTCACTACTTATTATTGTCTTTATGTTTGAGAACAACTCATTCCTTTGTACCAACAATAAGTCCAAATTAACAGCTAAATTGGCTTGTTTTTCAAGATAGAACGAATTGACCTTGTCTAACTCTCTTTCAACTTTAAAGAAGAACGTAGCCTTATTCTCTTTTAAGATTTCTATAGGATTTAATGGTTGATCTGAATTATTAGGTGGTATAGCTAATTGCTTTATGAGTTTTTTAAGGGCTTTATAATTAATGAAATGTCCTGAATATTCAGGTAATTCTAATTGCCTTGAAGCAAGGAATTTACCAAATTTCATATTTCAATTATGTCTTATCTTAGACTGTGATAGATACCTTTATATGGTTTATTGAATAAGTTGGTACCTTACGTGATAATAATTATTTGTGTATAGTTTTGTATTTGTGTACAGTTGTATTTGTGTAACTATCCTTGCAATTTGTGTTTGTGTACTCTCTTTGTGTACTATCCTATTTATATGTTACTGGTTACACTAAGTAAATTTGCATCAATCGTTCGCATTTTATTAACCCACGCACCCATCGTAAATTTAACTGTATTGGTGTCAGATAACACACGGCGGGTTTAACTTCTGGTCTACGGCGAGGGCCAGGGTACGGTGAAGACTATGAGATAGAGATTAGATGTTATAAGGGAAGGGAATGGGTTAAACCAGGTTTACGTAGACATGTGTTTTAACAAGGGTACATAACCATTGTATCGGACCTATACCGACAATTCTTCACCACAGTCCGTCATGACTAATGGAGATCTTGTAGTAATATTGAGACTACCATAATACAGATGTAGACCCCCCTACTACGTCAGTACCATCACTGCCATGTAATCACTACCACACTCTGCACTGGCTCCATGTAACTACCCTCTATTCTGTCATTAGTATTTATTGACTACACACTCATTTATTTCTTATTAGACTCTTTAGCTTCATCAAATACTTCCTTGAATTTATCAGCATTTTCCTTGTTACCAAACCTGATGGCTAATGTTTGAGCTTCTGGTTCACCTTCTGAAATATCAGCTGTAACACTATAAACCCATGATCTGTCGGATCCAATATTTGGTTTCAATTCATACTCTGGGGAAATGAAATGGTTAGCACATACTTTGAGGGTCTTATCTCTTCTCATCAATAATCTAACTTTGGAAGTTGTTTTATGCTTTAAGAATTTGACATCACCAGTACCTCTTTCTTTCCATTCTTTGGAATCAGCATGAAATCTAAATAATTTGGCTCTAACTTTATATATAGCTTCTTCGTCTTCTTCGTTGGTTTTGACTTCGACTTTTTCTAATTGAACTAATGGCTCAAAATGAACGTCAGCCTCAGCTTCAGCATCTTCAGCTTCATCATCTTTTTTTGATTCATCCTTTTTGGCTGGTTCTTCTTTATCTTCAGGTTCTTCCTTTTTGTCCTTTTTGGCTCCAAACATGGAAAACACATTTGAGGTTGGAGGTGTTGGAGCTGATTCGTCTTTAGTATCGACTTTGGATTCTTCAACTTTTGGTTTAGTTTCTTCTGACATGGTTATAGAAAAATTTTTTTGGACGCGCACTGAATGGTTTGCTAGCGTACTACAAGGGAGCTAGCATTTCTCAGTACTACGACAGGATGGACCCGCACCCTACATAGCACCACAACAGGCACTAAACAGTACTAACAGGCACCACACAGTACCTCACACATTACTTTAGCGAACTTACATTGATTCGATAGAGCCTACATACATAGAAACGAACCATTCTATATTGGCCATTACTGCATCTAATCATCCATCTCTGAAGGTTTAATCAAACCTCCCACTTGCATATCTCTTTCCCTTTGTAACTTGGTTTGTTCTTGTTTCTCAATCTCTTTATCTTCAGCAAATAAGTAGTCAGTTGGATCACCACCAAACTGTTTGATTTGTACTAAGAAGTCTCTTACTGTAGCATTGAACTTATTAATCTCCTTATATGTCTTAGTTAACACATTCAAGAAATTAACTAATTGTTCCTTCTGTAAATTCTCAAAAGCTGATGATAATAAATGACCCAAATATTGTTTTAAGAACTCGGAATTTGAAGTTCCTTCTGATGCTTGATCTGGGGTATACAATGGAACTTGAATTACATTATCTTCAACTAAGTGAATCAATTGAGCTAATAATTGAGACTGAATTGTGAATCCAGATTTATGATCAGGTTGAGTAATAACATAAAAAGTATCTGATAAAATTTGGAAATAAAAGTTGGTATAGAATGCTTTAGTAAATGGAGTATCACCTAATTTTTCAACATTTTCTAATAATTCACAAGTTAAAATTAACCCATTTTCTTCAACTTCTCTGTTATTATGTTTAAATGCCCATAAGGCTGCATTTATTAAACTTTGGAATGCATCACCTGATAATTGTAATAATCCTTGGAAACTATTATTGTTGATTTCTTTCAAAAGTTTATAAAATTCAACTCTATGTTCAGGATATTCAACAAAATCATTTTTAATCATATCCAAAGTACATTCAAAAACATTTTGTAAAATAAGAACAACTCCTTCTGGTATCATATGACCCACTTTTGATACTAAAGTAGTTAAACAATTCAACACTTCAGCATCTCTGGCATCAGGGACATTATTTTGATAATCTTCTAAAACAGCTCCAAATAATGGCTGAGTTAAATCTCTTACAATTTCTTGTAAATTATCAGCTTTGTTTATATAAGTTTCGATCATTTTTAAAATTTCCTTTTTAATGGTTCTTAACCCTCTTATTTTAGGAGTTTTGGTAGCAATTACTCCATCTTTAGCAACTGAATCTGAAATCATTGAACTGACTGCTTTATATAATGATAACATATCAACATACATCAACCCTAATTGAGAATAAAATCCCGGTCCTAATGCTTTACATACTGACACATTGGTCTTGATAATATTAGCGATGATTTTCACGGTTTCATTATGAATTAATAATTGAGGATCTTTACCACTTTGTTGAACTATAGCATTCCAGGCCATATTTGGTAATGCCATTAAATCACTTAATAATTTATCTCTTGATTCTTTTACACTTTGAGCACTAACAATTATACCACAAGCTTCATAAAATGTATGAACTTGTTGAGGTTGTAAATCTTCAGTAATTTGTTGGACATTTCTTATGATTTCATTAATAAATGGTTCACGTTCTTGAGGTTGAATTACAACAAAATGTTTTTTACATTTAGATGTAATTTTAATAAATGTATCACATGCCATATCTTGAACTCCTTCATGAGTTTCATGCATAAATTCAAACAATTTATTAACAACCGTTTTTAAAAATTTCCAATGAGCTTTTAAAAATCTTGGATATTGTCCAACTATATACATAATATTTGATGCTACCACAGCCTTATTATCTTTACCACGTTTCATTTCTGTTAACGATAATAAATCTTTGATGATCGATACTAAAAATCGTTTTTCCATATCTTCATTCATGGTACCAGATATAGAACCCATAGCCCAACATAAGGTATTAATATTTTGCCATGACCATTCACTTTCATCAATTTGTTTTGATAATTTATCAATCATGATTTGTTCAGTATCAACCACATCTAAATGAGTTAAATAAACTAACACTTCTCTCATACTTTTATATAATTGAATGGTATCACTTTCCTTGACGAATTCTCTAACAATTTCTCCTTCATCATTTTCAACAATTAAAACCTCCTCAGGTCTAACCATGTTTTCAATTATAACTAATCTTAATTTCGATAATATCGGTTTATATTTATGTTGTCTTAATGGGAATTTTGCTAAAATTGAAGGATCAGGTGCACCACCACCATTAATAACCCCAGATCTTAAATTAGATGAATAATTTAATTGCATTAATGGACTTAATTCTTGTTGAGGTAATCTTTGAATTTCTTCATATAATTCTCTAACAAATTGTGACCAATAATCAAGACAAGTTTTGAATAATTCACGTTCTTCAATTCTTGATAATTCTATAAGGTAATAAAGGGAATTATTTAATAAATCTGTAAATTCACTTTGCTCTAATAATAAAAGATTGTTGGATAAAAATGTACATAAAAACATTGCTAAATCTTGTAAAAATGATTGATCATCAGTGTTAGCATGATTATAAGATTTTTTCAAGTTTGTATCAGGAGGTATAATTTGAAAGATTTGGTCCATGGATTCTTTAAAGAATTTTAAACATTTTTGTTCATATCCACTTGAATTTAATGAACTGATTTCAATTAAACATTTCAAACTGATTGATCTTGTGTTTATAGGCCAAAATTTAGTACTTAAAAGATCCAACAAGTTAGTTTCAAAAATATAATTCCTTGGAACCCAATGAATATATTTTAACAAACAATTCAAAGTACTAATAACTAATGATGGTTTATTAGCTTTATCTAAGATTTCATAACATAATTTAAAAATCTCTTCAAATTCAGCCTTCATACTTAATTTTAAAGTCTTGATTTTAGCTTGAGTCAATTGTTCATCACTATAATCGAAAACCTCTTCATTTAATAATTTTAAAATGATCATATTGTTTTCACAAACATTGAAACTTGATCTACTACTTAAGATGATTTCAGGTATGAATTCCGGCCAGTTATGAGGCCATTCTTGTTTGAGGATTTGTACTAAAGTTAAATCGATTTTATTGATCAACGCTTTATCGGTATCAAAAATAGTATCATCATCACAAAGGGATATAATCATATTGACAATGAAATTTCTAATACCAATTCTTTCATTTTCAGGGATCAATTTCCATCTATACAAAATCAACTTATCTAAACAACTCAAAGCGATATATTTACTTTGACTATTAGATGAATTTGATAATATAGCATCGGCAGTTTTCCAACTATCAGGATTTTCTTGAAATTGATTTAAAATCTGTTGAGCCTTCTGTTGATCAATTCCTGAACTTGAATAGAATGTTTGGACTACTTGATCGAATAGTTTGACATCTAATTCTTTAGAAAAATCTAGAATTGATTCCATGTTTATGTGGATAAGGATTGGGAAAATTTTTATTCGCGGATTTCACCAGTACTGGTGGTGGATACGAATGACAGGTATGATGGGTGGCGGTAGGGATAGTTCATGGTAGGGGCGTAGTGTGGGGGTTTAAGGTAGAGATTTGATATAAGGTTTCTAGCGGGTTATGACTTGAGGTAGATAGATGGTTGTTGTTATTGTAGCTGCGCATATATTGCTACTCGTGTACTCTACAAACAAACGAGTCCATTGTTTGGCCCATGGGATATTTTGAGAGTTTTATGGGACTAAACTGGGTGAGGTTTGGTTTATGAGTTACCGGTGGTGATATCTCTATGTTGTCGATTGTACTCTACCGGCTGAAGGTTTGTTGACGTGTCTGTGTATTTATGTATAATTTGGTTATATGAGCAACGAACAGGAATGGCTGTACTCGAGGCGCGATTGTCATAGGGGTACGACTTGAAACAGTACAATAACCACAGTAAGCACTCCTAAAAAGAACAGAGTCACACAGTAACAGAGTAACAGTAACAGAGCAACAGAGCAAAACCCAACAATGAATTTATTCAATAAATAACTCAATTAGCAAACTTGACCCCCTTTTCAATGTTCTTACCTAATTGTTCAATTGCAACAGCCAACAATTTCTTTTCATCAGCAGAAACCTTTTCTAAGATTTCATACTTTACTTCCTTAATACCATCTTTGGATAATTCAACTGGTAATGAGAAGAATTCTAAACCACCAACTAATTTCTTAGCTTCAGCAGCACCTTTAATTGAATCATCTAAGTATAAGAAAGTACATTCAACAACACCTGATTTATCAAAAGCATTTAAGATAGATTCAGCTAATTTATAACCAGCGTATGCCATTGATAAAGTAGCAGATCCTGCACCATTTTTGGCTTGAACAACTTCATCACCACCGAATTGAACTCTATGAATTAATTTGTTCTTTTCATCTTCAGATAATTTATCGAAATAAGATTTTGAATTACCAATGGAATATAATGGAACAATGGTTTCACCAGAATGTCCACCAACAACATTAATATTGAAATCAGTTGGTTTAGTATCTTTTGGATTCAATTGAGAGATAAAAGTATTAGCTCTAACAATATCTAAAGTGGTTACACCGAATAATTTTTTAGGATTGAAAACTCCTTTTTTCTTTAAAGTTTCAGCAACAACTGGAACTAAAGAATTGACAGGGTTTGAAATAACCAATACAAAAGCATCTGGAGCATTTTCAGCAATACCTTCAGCTAAACCTTGAACAATAGAGGCATTGATATTGAATAAATCATCTCTAGTCATACCTGGTTTTCTTGGGACACCAGCTGGAATAATAACTAAATTAGTACCTTTCAAAGCATTAGCTAAAGCAGTTTTATCCTCTTTTGATGAAGGTAAGAAGGATTCAGTACTTGAATCAGAACAAATATGACTTAAATCCGCACCAACTCCTGGGACATTAACAACATCAAATAATGATAATTCTGTAACTTTGGAATTTAATTTAATTAATAATGATAATGGTTGACCAATACCACCGGCGGCTCCACAAACTGTAACTTTAACCATTTTTGCAATTGAATATTTTTAAATAATTTAATCTGAAATTAATTGAGGATTTCAACTCCTTTTATACTTTTTTTGTTGAGCAACGACAGAGGTCGATTTTTTTATTCGTTACCCCAGACTACTGCACCGTGCGATTACCAGCCCTGGAAAGGTTCGGGTAATAGGAAATTTGGATCCTAAAAACACCGATATTTTACAACAGGACCGGGGTTGTAAATCACATGAAAGGTTAATAATTATTTTCCAGACATTATGGATTAACAGGTTTAGATTTAATATTAGATATATCCTATTAACAAAGGGATTTAATTCATTCGTAATTGTGTAGTTATGAATGGGTGAATAAACCCCGAAAATTTAATTACAGAGCCACGACCTGGAATGAAAGTCCGTAATCCCTCGCTACCGTTATTAGATGCCGATTTGTGTGAGGAACCTCTTAATAGTAGCAACTACTGCGCGACCTAGGGCCACCATCACTCATCTGAGACAGAAATAGCGCGAAGGGTCTATCAATTGCTATGAATAATCCATTTAAGCATTCAAGAACTGATAGTTCATCATCTGATGATGATCCATTGTCAGCAGCCGAACAATATTATCAAAACCTTAATAAGTCCAGCTTTAGTAGAGTCAGAACTTATTCGGTATTCGAAAACAATTCCAAATCTAAGTATTCATTTAATGACGATATCATAAACGAATCATCTAATGAATCAACTCCCTTGCATTCCAAGTCCCCCACCCCAATGCCAATGTCAAAATCCAATTCCCAGAACATCCCAATCCCCGTATCTAAGACCAATTCCGATAGTAAAGTCGATACCATCGGGATGAAGACTAATAATGGAGTTTCTGAAGATCTTAAGAATGCAGTTCAATTTGAAAACCAACAACCTCAAGATGTCAGAAGACCTTCAATTGTTCCAATTTACGATGAACAGATCAGCTCCACTACTGATTTGGTTAATATCAAAGAATCAGCCATTCAAAGTTCAAACTTACATCTTAGAAGAAGTTCATATGACGACTCAGCATTTCATAAACCTAAGAAGTTCTATATTTCAGATATTGACTTTACGTTAGATCAATTGTTAAAGAACGAAGATACTGATCATAATTATCAAATCACTATTGAAGATACTGGTCCCAAGGTCTTAAAGTTAGGTACTGCTAATTCTAATGGGTTTAAGCAATTCGATGTTAGAGGTACTTATATGTTATCAAATCTCCTACAAGAATTGACGATCGCTAAAAGGTTTGGAAAGACTCAATTGGTGTTGGATGAACAAAGACTTAGTGAAAATCCTGCTAGTAGAATGAGGAGATTAATATCTACTCAATTCTGGTCAAGGTTAAGCCGTAGGATTACCAAGGACAATATAGTTGAAATGTCTAAAGATACTAAGATCCAGGAGAATTATATCGATGAAAATGGTAATCATATCCATAACAAGACCACCCATAGGATCTACATTCCATATAATCGTCAAGACCAATTTGAGTATTTCAAATCTATCAAATTATCGGATTCCTCCATTAACTTGGATGTTCAATATTTGCCTAAAGTTATTGATGCTCATTATATAAGGTCGATCAATAAGAAACCAGGATTGTTGGCATTACAATCATGGCCTGATCCTGAAAATCCCGGTAACTTAATTAATGAACCTTATGTTGTACCAGGAGGTAGATTTAATGAATTATATGGTTGGGATTCATATATGGAAACCCTTGGATTGTTGGTTGATGTAACTCCTGAAAAACCTGACTTTTTATTCTTAGCTAAAGGTATGGCTGAAAATTTCATTTACGAAATCGATCATTATGGTAAGATTTTAAATGCTAATAGATCATATTATCTTGGTAGATCACAACCTCCATTTTTGACTGATATGGCATTAAGAATCTTTAACAAGTACATAGAGGTTAAGCCAGAAGATCTTGACAAAGCAATTGAATTCTTAAAAAGAGCTGTAACAGCAGCAATTAAAGAATATAAGACTATATGGACAGCTAAACCAAGGTTAGATGACGAAACTGGATTATCATGTTACCATCCAGAAGGGGCAGGTATCCCACCAGAAACCGAAGCATCACATTTCATTGAAGTTTTAAAACCTTACTGTGATAAGTATAAGGTGTCACATGAAGAGTTCATTGAAATGTATAATAGTGATAAAGTTGAAGAGCCTGATTTAGATGAATATTTCTTGCATGACAGAGCTGTTAGAGAAAGTGGTCATGATACAAGCTATAGATTAGAAGGTAAATGTGCATATTTGGCAACAGTAGACTTAAATTCTTTATTATACAAGTATGAAGTTGATATTGCATTTATTATTGAAAACTTCTTTGAAAACAAATTGGAATCGAAAGATGGTACGGTTGAAACAAAACAACAATGGCTGAAGTTGGCAGAACAAAGGAAAGTCAATATCAGCAAATATTTATGGAACGAGCAAGATTCAATGTTTTATGATTATAATGTTAAGACCAAAGAACAAACAGGATATGAATCAGCAACTACGTTCTGGCCATTATGGTCAAAAGTCGCAAGCGATGATCAAGCCAATAAATTAGTAGTTGATTCATTATCCAAATTAGAAGAGTATGGAGGTCTTGCTGCAGGTACAAAAAGATCAAGAGGTCAAGTGAATTTATCAAGACCTTCAAGACAATGGGATTATCCTAATGGTTGGGCACCTCAACAAATGTTAGCATGGATTGGATTGACTAATTATGGTTATGATGGTGCTGCTCGTAGATTAGTATATAGATGGCTATACTTGATGACTAAAGCCTTTGCTGATTACAATGGAGTAGTAGTCGAAAAGTATAATGTCGTAGAAGGACAAGTTCCTCATAAAGTTGATGCCGAATATGGTAATCAAGGTGCTGATTTCAAATTCGTTCCAACCGAAGGATTTGGTTGGGTCAATGCTAGTTACATATTTGGATTAACGTTCTTGAATTTACAGGCCAAAAGAAACTTAGGAACGTTGACTCCACCAAAAGAATTCTTGGATAACATGCACCCATCTCAAAGATCACTTTATCAATAAGTTACCCCATTTGTGTAGTTAACTTTCTATTTAGATTTAGACATATGATTTTTTAAGTGTACAAAATTCGCACCACTTCGCGCTATTTCCCACGATAGTCCCACTATTTCTGGCAACAGTTAAGGTTGCATCACTGACATTATTGCGCACAGTAGAAGAATTTTCAGAGCTTATCATTCGCTATATTAATCACCATAATTTTAAAGTGTTTAAGTAGTAACCTTTGATTCATCTCATCCACCAATCGTTCACCTCCAGTTAACATGATCCGTATTTCGAAAAGAAATTCTGCGGTGTTCTTCAATAATAAATGGTTCAAACCTATCAAAAGAACTAATAGCACTAATACATCATCTTACAAGACAGCCATTGAAACTGCAGAAAAATTGGTCCAACCGTCAAATTCAAAGTTGTTCAATGATCCGTTTTCCATAGTAAGTCATGAAATGTCAAATTTAGCAAAATCAATTGCAAATTTGATTGGTAGTGGACATCCAACCTTGAATAGAGTCTCATCATATTATTTCGAAGCAGAAGGTAAAAATGTTAGACCATTAATCGTATTGTTGTTATCAAAAGCTTTAAGTAAGATTCCTGTTGAACAAAGAGATCGTATAAAGATCGATTTAGAAGATGTTTCAACTCAAAGACCTTTTAATGGTACCCCAACTAAGACTTCAATCGCAGGCAAATCAGTCGATGATTCGATTTCGCCATTGAATATATTGTATGGTATAAACCCTAAAGTCATATTAGATCCATTATCCAAGCCAATGGAGAAATTACCGGAATTTGATGCTATGAATGGAATTTTACCCAAACAAAGAAGGTTAGCAGAAATTGTTGAAATGATTCATACTGCTACATTATTACATGATGATGTCATTGATTTATCGGATTCAAGAAGAGGTAGACCAAGTGGTAACATAGCATTTACTAATAAAATGGCGATTTTAGCTGGAGATTTCTTATTGGGTAGAGCATCAGTTGCAATTGCCAGATTAAGAAACCCTGAAGTTATTGAATTATTATCAACTACCATTGCGAATTTAGTCGAAGGAGAATTCATGCAATTGAAAAATACCGTAGTTGATCAAAGCTCTGATGATTCGATCAACAACGATGGTGAGGATAAAACTATACCAATACCTAGTGGCAAAGTCCCAACCAAGTTACATGAATATACCATAAACAAGCCAATAGAAATTGATCATATAACTAATGTTAATGCTGCATTTGAATATTATTTACACAAGACTTACTTGAAAACTGCATCATTAATGTCCAAACTGTCAAGAGCAGCTGCGGTGTTAAGTGGATCCCATGACGACATAATTGATAACTGTTACGAATTTGGTAGAAACTTGGGATTATGTTTCCAAATTGTTGATGATATGTTGGACTATACTTCAAGTGAAGTAGCATTTGGTAAACCAAGTCAAGCTGATTTAAAATTAGGGTTAGCAACTGCTCCAATTTTATTTGCTTGGAAGGAAAGACCAGAAATTGGTGATTTGATCGCTAGGAAATTTGATCATCCTGGTGATATAGAATTAGCAAGACGTCACGTTGAGGAATGTAATGGTTTACAAAAGACAAAAGATTTAGCAGTTGATTACTGTAATCAAGCATTAGCTAATTTAAGGGTATTACCGGAATCTGATGCTAGAAGTGCCTTGGAATTTTTAACTAACTCAATTATAACTAGAACTAAATAGACTTGTATATATTTCTTCTAATGATGTAGCTGGTGGGCGCACGATTATTTTTTTACTATAAATATCATCGCATTTCTCAATGAAAAAATTATGGTTCTGAGATCAAATCCTTCGGAAATGTTTCTTGCCTTTTACCAGAAACATCCGGGATTTGTCTGTATCTACTCGATGAAAATTTTTTGGGAACTTTCAATTGTTTTGATATTGTCAGACAATTTGAGCTTTATATTATTTGCAAATGTATTTTACAAAAGTATATCGAAAAGAATAAATTACAAAGTGGGCCAGCCATCAATCGTCATCCAATCATCATGGTCATCGATGACTGAATACTATGATACTTAGAAGCTTGCCACAGTAAGCAAACCAATGAGGTTCATACGCAACTACAAACAGATCACAGAGATTTAGAACAACTCATAACCTCTATTACTATATACATGACTACTCTTGTCTTAATCTTAATAATGATTTCCCATAAAGTTTAACAGCATCTCTTATTTTAACAAAAGATTTATTTGGACCAGGGATTTGTCCCTTAACAATCAAAATCCCTTCTTCTCCATTAGCATATAAAACTTCATTATTAAAGACTGTACAGTTCTTACCACCCATTCTCCCTGCCATTTTCTTACCAGGTAAAATTCTACCGGGAGTTTGATTACCTCCCATAGCACCATGAGATCTATGTGCTAGCGAAACCCCATGGGTGGCCGGTAACCCAGCAAATCCATGTCTTTTCATTGGACCAGCAAATCCCTTACCTTTAGTAACAGCTTTAACATCGACTAGTTGTCCTACAGCGAAATAATCAGCAGTTAATTCTGTACCAGGTTGAACTAATCCAGATTCATCTCTTACTCTAAATTCAGCTATGTGTCTTTTTGGGGAAATACCAGCTTGATCGAATTTTACTAAATCTTTTGGTGCTACATTCTTTAATTTATCGATTTGTCCTAATAATACCGACCAATATCCGTCAGATTTTAATGTCTTATTGGCAACAACTTCACAACTATCGATTTCAATGACGGTGGCTGCTAATTGTTCACCTTTTTCGGTAAACCAGGTGATCATACCTCTTTTAATTCCTAAAAGACCTGGTCTAGTTAATAACGACTTTCTTTCATTTGACGATACTAACGAATGATTTATTTGCTTAGGTGAAGTCCTTGTGCTAGGTATAGCATGTATGGATGTAAGTTGGGCAGCAAACCTCTTAAATTGTAGAGGTTTGGTTGATGTATTTAATCCCAAACGTACTAACATAGTTACTGAAAATTTTTCAGTGCGATTTAGTTTTGTGTAACTGTGAGCCCATAGTTCCCAGAGTCCATGGTGCCCAAAGTCCGTGGGGCCACAACAGCTTTGACCTGCCAGAATCTAGTGCCATAGAGACTACTAATATGCTCCATATGTACATTCTATTTACAACTACTTGATTTTCTTTTCCTTTAATTTGACTGTCTCATTATCAACAAATATTCCTTTACCTTTGTATCTATCAGGTTTCTTGAATTCTCTAATTCTGGCAGCAAACAATTTGACCTGTTGCTTATCCAAACCTTCGATTAATAATCTGGCAGGATTTGGTGAACTAACTGTTAATCCTTCAGGAATTTTCAATTGTGGTGTATAAGGAAATCCAACTTTAAGACCAACTAATTTATTACCCTTTTCGTCGGTTTCTAATATAGCTCTATAACCAGTACCCACGAACCTTACAATAGCTAAATGACCCTCAGTAGCTCCAACAACATGATTGTTGATTAAACCTCTGGATGTTCCCCACATAGCTCTTTGAGTCTTATTGGAAGGATCCTCAACACTTACAGAAATTTGATGGTTTTCATTAGAAATCTTGACAAAACTTGGAAGCTCTAATTTTAAAGTTCCCCTAGGACCTTTAATCACCACCTGTTGGTCCAATAAGATTGTATCTTTACGTTTAGTGAATGATTTACAAAATTCAAACGGAATTTTCTCGGTAGAACATTGTATGTCGTCGGTGATTCTTATAGGCTGTCTACCAATATTTGATAAGTGTATTATGGATGTACTGAAACCTCGAATATGTATGGGATTACCCCATTTTGTTGTGGTATTTGGTATCAACAGTTTTAACATGTTGAACTCTGAAAATTTGAAAATTTTACCACCGCGAACTTTCCACAAATCCTTAGTCTCAGCTCATCTCGTAAACTTATACAGATACACAAACACAACTAAAACCACAAACACAAAATGGTTAGACAACTTAAGTATCATGAAAAGAAATTATTAAAGAAAGTCGACTTTCTTGACTGGAAACAAGATCAAGGTCATAGAGATACTCAGGTGATGAGAACTTATCATATACAGAATAGAGAAGATTATCATAAGTATAATAGGATATGTGGTGATATAAGGAAGATAGCCAACAAGTTATCGTTACTATCACCAACAGACCCATTCAGAATCAAACAAGAGCAATTATTACTAGAGAAATTGTATGATATAGGGATATTAGCCACCAAGTCCAAAATATCAGATTTAGAGAATAAAGTGACTGTTAGTGCCTTATGTCGTAGAAGAATCGGAGTGGTTATGTGTAGATTGAAAATGGCTGAAACTTTGAAGGATGCTATAACATTCGTAGAGCAAGGTCATGTTAGAGTTGGACCAAACGTTATAACTGACCCTGCATTCTTGGTCACCAGAAATATGGAAGATTACCTTACCTGGGTTGACAGTTCTAAGATCAAGAGGAACTTATTGAAATACAAAAACAAAATCGATGATTTCGATTTGAGTTAAATTCACTTATGAGTATTTATTGCATTTATAAACCTAATATACAACTATTGAAACTGAACATGGGGTATAAAATCCGTTGAAAATTATGCTAATTAAATCTGGTGTTCATTGACCATCTTTCTTAAGTCACTTTTAGATGTTGGACCTCTTTGTTGGTACATCTGAGGTGGACTCACATGTCTACGTTGCTGCATATCTGGATTTGGCATATAATTAGCATAGGCATGATTGTTTTGATGAACACTTGGTAATGAACCAGCAGGTTTAAACTTCCTGTGCTTGGTGATTTCAGTCACGGGATTCAACATAACAACTGATGATCTGGCCAATTGAGTTGCAGAAGGAGTCGATTTCATATTAGGTTCGAAAGTTGAATCATTTGAAAATGTTGGTGAGCTGACTGGGGAAGTCCAAACCGTATTGTTTTCAATTGGGACGAATGGTTGTCTCATTTGAGGTGATGTAACATTCTTAGATCTTGGTTGATAATCAGTATAAGTTTGAATCGTGGACTTTCTAATGTCGGAAGGATGTGGTAATTGTTGTAAAGGTGGTAAACTTTGAATATGTTCTTGATAAAACTGTTGGAAACTTTGATCTTGTTGAAGATAATTATATTGTTCCAATTGTTGCTGAGGATCATAATAATAAGGTTGTGGTTCATATGATGGGGTTTGGGCTTGAAGTTCATTAGCTTCTGTATATATAGATGAAGTTGTAGTTAATCTTTTATTATAATCAGTGTCAGCATTTATATGGTTATTGATCTTTAAATATTGATCTTCTTGAGATGGTGCCTCAACTGGAGTTTCAATTTGTGGTAATGGTTGATTTAAATCTGGTTTGAATTCCTTGGTGTCTGGTCCATCCTTTCTTTTAATAGTATTTTCCCTATCAAAATATAATTTATAGACTGATTTCATTCTTTTCAATTCTTCTTCTTGTTCTGGACTTAAAACTTGATTTTCATCAAAATCTTCATCGTCACTATCATTCTTTAAAAGATTAAATGCTGAAATTCTTGGAGATTTTCTATGAACAGTAGAAGTAGAAATATCAAGATGTTCTTGATTATCGTCCTCAGGATTTATTATTTCAGTTTGTTCATAGTTTTGTGGTTCATTAGTGTCATTGGCCATTAAAATTTCAGTTGGTTTGACATCTTCTAAATTAGAAGTTGAAGTATTTGCAGTTTCATGATCTTGCCCAACAGTATTAGATGTACTTATACCACTTTCATTACTGAAATCAAAATCTCCATCAATATGTTCATGTTCTTCGAGTTGTTGTGATTCAGGTTGATGAGTTTCAATTACAGTAGTTTCACCTCTAATATCAGCGTTATCATCAAATGGAGAAGCATTGGCATTCTTCCCAACAGTCTGAATCACAGGATCAGTTTCCGGTTCATCCAAGTTAGGATTCATAGAATGATCTACAGTAGTATCATAACTTTCATTTGTAGGTTCAGACTTAATAGTAGGAATATGTTGATTCAGTTCATTTTCATAATTTATAGCAAAATGAGAACTCAGTCCTTCATCAATAGAATTATCAGATACAACCGATTCATTATCGTCATGGGTATTAGTATCATCAATTGTCATATTAGGAACGTTTTCATAATCCTTACGTTCATATTTTAAATTTGATTTTTGTGGTGAAATTGATGGACCTTTACTTTGAGGTAAATAATTAATATTGCTTAAACTTGAATTTCTGGTTCTTGGATTCAAATAATTTGATGATCCTGCAATATATGAACCTCTTGAAGGACCATATTCACCTAATTGTCTGGCATATTCATCTAATGAAACTTTTGAACCAATTTGATGATGGTATGGTAATATGAAACTTTCCACACCTTTACTTGGAGTTAAGGATACATTTGATCTATTGTCACTAAACCCTTTATAAGGATACCCATGGGTTCTATTATCAAAAGGATCTTCTCCGTCAGAACCTTCTTTTTGGTTCATTTCTTTATCATACCCTTGATTATATTGACTGTGTCTATAAGGTTCAAAATCCGGTAAAGCAGTTGCATCACCATTTTCATCAAAATCTGGATCATGTTCTAAATCTTCTTTCTTGGATTTCCTGTAATTTCTATATAAGAAATAACCCAATCCTACAGCAACAAGGAAAACTGGGATCCCAACTGCTAATCCAATACTTAACCCACCAGTTGTTGAAGGTTTCTGACATTCAGCTGAATGTTTACCATCACAGTCATCTCTAGTGAATATGCTAATCATATCAAAGTATCAAAGTTTTTAAGTTGATCTTGAGTTGATCTCGTATTATAAACAAACGTTTACCCCTATCTCAATGATAAACAAATCAAAAAAACTGATTTTGATTCGGTGCTAAGTGAATATCCAAGACGATATGGATATGTTATGAACTAAAAGGATGAACAGGTTAATCCTACTATTAGAGTCAAGCACTGTAATAGTTAATAAACGAATGGCTAGGATTGTCCTTAGGAAAAATTTTTCGAGGCGAGTGTTTTGATGTTTAGATACGCGTCGAGACAAAAGCGGTAATAAGCTAGGGGTGAAATAGAACGTGAGGGAGGTGAATGTGGGTGTGTATGGGTGGGTTTGTGTTTGTGTTTGTGTTTGTGTTTGTGTTTGTGTTTGTGTTTGTGTTTGTGTTTGTGACTAAGTATATGTGTATGTGTCTATTTGTGTATGTGTATTTCTGTATTTGTGTTTGTGTATTTTATCTTGTGTATTTGTCTATGTAGAGGAGCACAGGCCTAGTATGATCCCAGAGAATCGTGCCTTCGAATCGATTGACAGAAAACCTCAATATACAGGACCTATTATAAACTATTTATAAATATATAAATACGATGGTAAGTAACTCATTACCAAACTTGGATTTGATCAAATAAATCGACCCTATGGTTAGAATTATCCAAACCATTAGCAATGCTCTTTCTAACTTCATCATCAATTGAGGAGTGACAACAGGTGCTAATAGCTAAACTACCATTGGCTTCAATTATATTATTATTGATGAGTTCATGAAGATTTGGTCTACCTTCTTCGAACTTAATATGTGATAAGTTTGACTTTAATTGTTGAATAAGTTCTTCAACTTTTTCACTTTCTTCATTAATAACTTCTCCACTATAATTCTCAACTTCAGTATCATGTTCTTTAGTATGTTGAGGAGGATGTTCTTCAGAATCATTCATAGTGTCAGTATCATTCCAAAATGGTTTGACCCCTAATGTCCCATTTGTTATATAGATGGTGATATTTATGTTATCGTTCTTTAAGTTTAATAATTCTTGGTAGAACCATTCGATTGATTTATAATGTCTTATAATCCAAATAAAGTTAATTGAATTTTTCACGACATTTCTCGATAATAAATCTTGAGCTTCAGCATACAATCCTGGAATACCGTTACCACTACTAATGAACAAATTATTGTCATATCTGGTTAATGGTAAATGTTTACCATAAGGTCCTTCAACACTAATTGGGATTTCACCAGTGTGGTTTGGTAATTTACTTAAATATTGATATAAGCCATGAGTCATACCTCCTTTAACTTTAATAAAGAACGTAATAGTATTTGATTCAGTAACTTCTTGAACTATGGTGAATGGATGGGATTGCCAAAACATGGTTGGTTTAAGGAAATGAACAAACCCATGAGCTCCTGGGAATGATTTCCAATATTTTGGAGTTTTAACTGTGACTTTTAAAGTCTCTTCAGCAAGTAATTCAACTTTAGCCTTTCTAGCTCCGAACCAGAATAATCTAATAATTCTAATAAATCTGTCAAATACCCAAACCGCAGTGGAAGCAATAAGGAATGGTTCATAAAATGAATCAGCTCCTTTAATATGTAACCAAGTACCAGCTATAATAATGGCAGCAAGAATAACATGAGATAACACAAATAATTCATAACGAGATTTTCTTAAAGCATTCATTCCAAAGAAACTGGTTAAGAACATGGAAACTGCAGCTACAATCCCCCATCTAACATAAGGTTTTTCATTTCTAGATTCATACTTACCAATACCTTTACCATTGTATGTCATACCAACCCCGTGTAATAATACCAATAAACAAGTAACTCTAGCGATCCATTTGTGGATCAAGATAAATGTTGAATAGTGCCAGTTGGTAATTAATTGTAAAATGTTATTTCTACCTGCAAATAAGATCAATAATGGCATGCAGAATAAAATTTCAACTCCGGTTCTATCAGCAATCTTTCTACCCATTTCCGTACTTTCTTTAGCCCAAATAGTATTGTTAACATTATGTTCATAGTTAGTGACATTGAATGCTAATACCAATACTAAGTATCCTCCAATCATCAAAGATTCCAATCTGGTAGGAATCAAAGTTGGCCAAAGTTTACCAATATAGAAATATTCATTATGGGTTTTACCAAATAATGCTGGTAAAGTAACGTATTGTCTAAATTTGTTAACGGTCTTACCAGTGAATTTCTTAATAAAACTTGGAGCAATGAATTTCAAGAAATTCCAAACCCCACTGACTAAGATCAATAATACCCAATAACAAGTTAAGGCAATTCCGAATATTGAACCATAGTTGAAATTTTGATATCTGTTGACTGTACTGTGTAAAGCAGCATCAATCACAGTTTGAGTGAATTTCGCAGGCTTATCATAAATCTTGGTAATATTAAAGGATGGATCAGATTTAGGAACAGTTAAATAACTAGTGGCATTATCATAAGCTTTTGTGAACACATCTTTAGTAAAAGTTCCATTGGTCTTTTTGTGACATTCTTCAATAAATAAATCTATGGCATTAGTACTATTCATTTGAGTTAATACATGAGCCATAGTTCCTAAGGCAGGTTGATTCTTAGCATTACAATAACCTAATTTATCAGTTTTCTTAAAATAAAGGGCATTCTTTGCAATAATGGTTTCAGCTGATATAACAACTAATGGGGCTCTTTTATAAATGGTGAATTGATCAGTATAATCAGATTCACCATGAACAAGGGCAAATAATAATCCAAGTAATAATACTTTGAATAACATGTTACGTATGGTTATGATTAATGTAAATCAAATCAAAAAACTCATCCAGTGATTGGCAAGGTATTTATACTGACGACTTAACAACTAGCATAATTTTTTACTGCATCCTTTTTCTATACCGGCATCTTAAATTTTTTCATTGTTATCAGAGAAGTCTTTGCCGGGTATTAGTAGCATAACCCTTTAATTTGACAATGCGTGGTTGGCAGCCCCGACATTTTAATTTAATACCTAAAGCTAATAACTGAGAAAAATTTTTCTAATTGGTTAGTAATATTGTAAGATGAGTTTTACCTTTAAGGTTACTGGCTCAACAAGTTTATTAAGGTTTATGTGTCAAAAACTATGGCAGGTTCTGAAAGATTTAGGTTAAAAAAATTCGTCGGACTCAATTTCATCGCCAAGCCTCACCATGTTATCAGATTAATCAACTCCTGAATGGACCGATTATTTTTTTTTAATTGATGATTTGTTAATATATACAGGCCATATACGGACGGCACTAGGCTTATGTCAGAGCAAGTTGCAGACGGCTAATAAATTAAGCCTTGAAAAAATATTAAGTCCTAAAAAAGTCAGTCCTATAAATAAAAGTCTCCATAACCAATGCATGGTAACCCAACGTATATTATTAATAATTAGAAAATCTTAGATTCGCTGTCAAATTAACCTTTTGATTGGTGAAGGTTTATTT
Organism: Yamadazyma cerambycidarum; assembly: GCA_030574835.1. Lineage (NCBI taxonomy): Eukaryota > Fungi > Ascomycota > Pichiomycetes > Serinales > Debaryomycetaceae > Yamadazyma > Yamadazyma cerambycidarum. The sequence continues at coordinate 967,172 of JAJMFR010000001.1, forward strand.
GAGGTGTCTCGGCCATGTCAAAAATGGAATTGTGGAAAAACAAAAAGATGTTGAGGATTTCCTGTATATGATTTATCTGATTAATCTCAGGACCTTAATTGGGCTAATTGGTAAAAAATTTCTTGTTGGTATTTCTTATTAATAAAATATCTATTATTAAATATTTTACTTCCGGTGATTGGCTCGTTTGGTTATTATGGATTTACCTTACAGTAGGTCGATGCATATAGAAAAACGGTTGCGCTGGCTTATCGGCACTTACTGATGCTCCCGATTCCTTGGTTTTACGAGAATCCTACTGCGATTTACGGAATTTGTTTCATCCATTCATTCCTATTAATAGATGTAGTTGATCATATCTAATAATATGAAATTCTCTATATATTTATTGTATGTCGTTAAATATCGTAATTCGTAAATCGTACGTTCATAGTCGGAGCTAAAATATGAGGTTGAATTTCAAGTGCGATCCAGAATGAAATTCCTATTCTTTTGCTTCTGTGGTTCCAACAACTATAGCAATCATCGTTATGATAGTTCCATGGTGTAATCAACTTTTATTCTCCGCAAGATTGTTCTAAATCGAGTCCAAAATACAACCGATTCTTGGATAATCAATGGTTTCGACCCGGTGCACTACCCACTTTATTAGGTAAGTCTAGAATTCTCATATAGTTACCAACTTACAACGGAGGTCCTAAATTCATGTCCCCAAAATAAGCCTCTAGTTCCGCCTCATAATCATAATCTTGTATATTGTTAGTCTCAGTTCTCATTTCTCTTTCTTCTTCTATCAACTGATCAAGATCCACATCCAATTCCCCTTGCTTCGTATACTCTTTGTTCAGCCTTAAAGTATTTTCCTTCTCGTTGGCTTGTATTCTCCTTAAATCAAGCATTTCCAGCTTATGTCTCTGTCTAACCTCATTCAATCTATTGAACTTATTACGGGTATTACCTCGACTAGGTAACTTGTGATTCTTTATACCTTGAGTTGGTTTAGGATCCGGCAGTCTATTGGCCTTTATGGTCTCACCAAGCGGATGGTATAAGTTATTAACTCTATCCTGTTGTTGTTGACTTAACGTATCTAATCCTTTCTTAGCTAACATCGAGTCCTCTTTCATAACGCGAAACTTCAGATATTCGCGTTAATACCGTGATGACTTGATTATGTTTGATGAGAATAATAAGAAGTTAATGGCACAAATTTCCGACTCGATCAGTTCCATAGTCCCTGAAGTATTCCCCAGTTCTTACAATTTTGCTGACATAGATTGTAAACTCAAAGTGTTCGTTTCCCACAAGGTTAAATTCCTTGATATGGAACCGTACTTAAGTCTTATGGACTTAACTATAGGTAAACTTTATCTGGCAATTGAAGGAGCTAATTGGAAGACTCAGAAGCTAGTGGAAATGTTAGAGATTGGCTTGGTTTACGTATCGTACGAAACAACTGAAATCGTTGGATTTCTATCGTTCATGTTGGTTATAGAAGAAGGTGAAGAGAAATTATATTTATACGAAATCCACATAAACCCTAAATTTCAATATTTAAAACTCGGTACTAAACTTATGACCGGTTTTCATTCCCTTGCCATGAAATTAAACTCCTACGGGGACTTGCTAACTTGTACAGGTACCAGTTTAACGGTTTTTACTGCCAATTCAGCTCTTGGTTGGTATAAGAGATTAGGGTACTCAGTGGCTGATCATTCTCCACAAGATAGAGTGCTACGTAATAAAACTGTTGCTCCTGATTATTATATTATGACCAGGTCTTTGGGTTAGAGAGCATTTTAAATATATGACGTGTATAACTATTTTTCTAAAACGTTAACATAATTTCTACGACCACCTTTTCTACCTTTTCTACCAACACTTGAGGTAGAACTTCCTAAGGAAAGTAAATCGTCAAGTCCAGCATTAGCAAGACTTGTCTTGGGAAGTGGTTTAGATGGTTTAGATGGTGGTGCAGAACTTGAAGGTTTGGATTCAGGTGATGATGATGCAATTGGACCTCCTGTTCCTGGTCCTGAATTATCAGAACTTGGACTTGGTCCTGGTCCCACACTTGGCCCTGGCCCCGGTGGTCCTGGTGGTCCTGGAGGAGCTGCAGTACCTAAAGGTGTTGAACTATTAGGTATGTTAGGTCCTGATCCTGGTCCTAAACTTGGAGCAACACCTGCTGGTGTTCTGTCGGGAACTGGACCAGCACTCGGAATTCTAGCAGGAGTAACATCTCTTTTAACTTTAGGTGGCGGTGGTGGACCTGAGTTCTTCAATTGTTCTTCAAGGGGAATTGCTGGATTAATCCATCTCTTATGCTCTTCATTGTAGACCAACTTATTGGTTTCACCCAATTTAGCTCTGATAGGTTTAGGTCTATCGTCATCCTTCTTGTCAAACCATTGTCTCCAAACGGAGGGTTTTTGACGTAAAGTCTTTGGTTGGTTATTAGCTGGTGTTTGAGATTGAGGTCTTCTTTCGCCATTTTCACTTTCATCACCTTCATCTTCTTCTTCGACCACTGGAACATAATCATGGACCGTATCATCTTGAACTTCATATTGTTGGTACATTGCTGATTGATGAGATTGTGATAATCTTGATGAGAATAACCCACCAATACCGACAATGGAATTAGCTCTTGTGGTCTCTGGTGAACCAGGTATGGTGAATTCATTAAATGTGCTATCAATGCCAAATGATGGCCTTCTTGATGATGTATCTTGTCTTATAGGTGTTTGTGGTTCTGTTTCTTCATCAAAACTGTTATCAATATTAATAGCAGATTTAGGAATTTGCTTTGGTGGTGAAAATTGTGACACTTCATTAACTAATTGATTAAGACCTTCGTCTTTACTGAACTTCCCAAATTGACTATTATTGTCGTAAGTGGTGCTTGAGGCTTGTTCTGGAGTGAAATTTGAATATTTACTAGTTGTAGGTCCGTATTTGTTGGTTGTAGGTTTCTGGGTATGTTGAGCTGGAGCATAAGGATTTTTGGGTTTGTTCTGAATCTTTGGAGGTGCTGAAGGTCCTGGTGGTCCTGGAGGTGGAGCTGTTGATTTTTGTGGTTCTGGTACTTCTGGCTCTGATTTTTCTGGCTCTGGTTTATCAGGTTGCTGTTGAGGTGATTCTGTCTGTTGAGATACTTGCACAGGAGGTTGTAATGGAGGAGCTGATTGTGAAAATGGTGGCTGTGATGACTGTGAGGGTCCTTGAGGTGTTTGAGGTGGAGGAGCTTGTGGTTGTCCCAAGTCCCCATTGACACCTTTATTCTCATCATATTTGAACTCAGACTTGAATTCAGGGTAGTCCATGCTTATATCACTTTGGATTGATGGCGAATGGTCATGAGCCTTGATTTGATCTTGATTAATGAAGTTCTCAGCAGAAAGTATACTGGAAACTGATGGTCTTTTATCACCAGAAAAGGCCCCATTGGCGAGGTTTGATTGTTGAGGTGGGACTGTTAAAACTGGTTGAGAAGAAAACGACAGGTTTGAATTAGCAGCTTGTGAGTTTTGGTAAACTTTACGTGGACCATACTTGCCATTTCTGTTGCCAGGAGGAGGTGCTATAGGGCCACTTTGACCTGAGTTACTTGGTGTGACACCATAACTTCCCATAGAACTTGGAGGCCCAACACTAGGTGGTCCAACACTTGGAGCTCCAACACTAGGAGGTCCTGCAGGATTTGTAGGAGTGCCTTGAGATAATGGAGAAGCTGCTGGAATTGAAGCTAATGGAGCACCAGATGGAGTCAAACCAGGTCCTTGAGCTGGTGGGTGTGGGTAATGATTATGTTCTATTCTAGGAGAAGAAACATTAGATGGACCATATTTATGAGGAGACTGTGCAAACGCATTATCAAGTTTAATGCCACTTTGGACCGAAGGCGAATATCTAGAAAGTGGAGCTGATGATTGGTCCTTACCTTGAGGTGATTGAGCTGCAGTGAAATCTAAAACTGATCCAACTCTTGATACTGAAGGACTGAACTTACTGAAAACTCCATTTTCAGCAGGTTTCTGGGATGAAGTAGCAGCATCTTCACCACCAATGAACTTATCTAATTGCCCCCACATTCTGTCTAAATTAACTTTACTGATTCTGGAACCAAACCATCCAGATTCAGCATTCTCACCATCACTAACTCTAATTGCTAATCTCTGTAATTCACTCAAACATTTAACATCAAAAAATGCATTGTTACCAATGGATTTAACGGTGTTACCCACATGATCACAATACTTTTGAGCAGAAGAAAATGCACCATAATCAGCTAATAATTGAGCATGTTTCAACTTCAATGGTAAAAGGTGTAACACAGAATTACTTGGGTTACGTAACCCTAAGATATATTCATAAATCTCCGAATAGATTGGAGAACTGGTGGTGGATCCAACATATGAAAACCCTTCATTTGGTGAAGGTGAAATTGTCAATGGAGTACCAGAAATCATATAACAAACTTCAGATCCAATGACATTACCGATACTCTTTAAGTACTTACCAAACTCATAGAAGAATTCAAAAGATTGATGAGTATTGATAAGAACAAGTGATACTAATTCTTGCCAATGCATTGATATCCATTCTCCTTCACTTGGTACGTCAATAAAGTCTTGTATAGCACTTTTAGCATTACCAGAGAGAACCTTTAACAAAGTTGGCATGAGGTGTTGGACCTTATTATTAGACTTTTGATAAGGAAACGATACTCTGGCGAAATCACTTGCAACTTTATGAAACTTCTCAATACCAACTGATGATGATAATAATAATCCAAAGGTCCAATCACCTTTACCAATAGTGAAATTTATAGCATCTTCGATCTTACCAACTTGTATCAACAGGAACACATGATTAATCCCTGCAGTATCTAACTTATAAGCATTTGGTGATACTCCCATTGGTGGTACAGAATCAGTTACAAAGTTACTGTAGTTAACACTAGGATTAAGACTACCACAAAGTTCTTGATGTAATGTTTTATTTTTGACATCACCATCATATTTTGTAAGTAACAAAAGAACTTTATTGATAAGTAGTTCATGAGAAAGGACATTATCGCCTGCCATACTTAAGAATTCAATGTTAGTCTCCAACCATTTTTCAACCTCTTTCTTCTTACTCTTAATCTTAGCCAAAGGACCAGGGAATGACGTGAAGAGGTCTCTATCTCTGAATATGTCACTAACTTCTTTGACTTGAACACTACCAGTTCCCGATTGGAAATTTGAAGTGATCGGTGCTGGAATTAATAACGAGATTTGATTGGTATTGCTCCAGTTGAATACTGGAAATTGTCTTTGGAGTAAAGCTGCAGGATTTTGAACCTTCCCAACTGATTGAGAATGAGCTCTACCATAAAGTCCAACTTTTGGATTACTAACTCCTCTTGGTCTAGCATGTCCATGTCCAGGGGATGGACCAGGGCCAGTCCCTGGTTGTCCGTGTCCAGGTCCATGTCCAGGTCCATGATTAACTTGGGCATGAGGAAAATTTGGGGATGCACCAGGTGGAATCATACCAGGAGGTGGAATAGGACCAATAGGACCTACAGGACTTGCTTGTTGATTCACTACTGGAAGTGCAGGTGCATAAGGATTAACTTCTTTACCCTTACCCCCGATCAATGAATTGGCTCTTGAATGTCCCTTTTGAGCACTTGGGGCATAGGGTCCTGAATTAGGAACATATGGACTTGTTTGGGAAGGTACGTTTTTGAGGTTGGTATTGACAGGATTAGGTGAAGGAATAGATGCATTTTTAGTTAATGTTGCCATAGCTCCTTGATTTGGAGCTAATGGGCTGTGATTTGGCATTCCATGACCTGGTGCTCCTGGTTGGTAAGGATTGGTTTGGTTAGTTTGAGGATTTGGTGGAATTGGTAATGGCTGAGTTTGAGTTGGTGGTTGGGTTGGTGGTTGAGGTGGTCCTGGTTGGTACGAATTTGGTGCTTGGCCCGGTTGGTAAGGATTAGGTGCTTGACCTGCTGGTCCTGGCTGGTAAGGGTTTGGTGCTTGACCTGCTGGTCCTGGCTGGTATGGATTAGGTGCTTGACCTGGTTGATAAGGATTAGGTTTTAATTGATCAGGTGTGTGATTAGGGCCGTGGTTCACCGGATGATTTATCAGAGAACTGCTGGATCTAGCATAAGGATTTACAGCTGCATTGGGAGAATGAATGGCAGTGTTATTAACTTGTGGTGATTTTACAGCTTTAGGTGGACGTACCTTCTTTGCAATTTCTGGCATGGCTATTGGTAATTCTTCAAAGAATGATTTCTTAGGAGCAAGTTTTGGAGCCGATGCACTTGGTGATTTAGAACCACTGTGACCCGGTGTAGGGCCTGGTATAGGTCCAGCCTCATGTCCAGGTGTAGGAGCATGGTTGGCAAAAGATCCAACTCTTGGGATTGAACCAGAACTAGCTTTACTTAACCCTGGAGTTGAACTGTTACTGGAAGGAGGGAAACTAGGATTGTGTGAATGACTGGTTCCGGATGGTGCATACTTATTACTCCTTGGAGCCGGTTTCGAAGGTTGTATAAGATTAACAGGAAAATCATATGCATCATTCTTCTTTTTAGCTTGCTCCAAATTCTTGGTGAACTCTTGCTTTTGGGCAATGACATTCAAATGACTTTGGTATTGACTATCGTTTGATGGGACGTAAGACTTGTGAGTATGTTGTGCAGGAACTTGTGCTTGTTGAACTGGCTTTGTAGGTTCAGGTAATAGATCATCTTCTAATAGATCATCCTCTTCCAAGAAAGAGAATGAGTCTGCTTTGGGTTCTTCTTTAGCTTTGGCTAGTTCGCTAAAGTCTGGTTCATCATCTAGCAAGTCATCGTCAGCGAACAAATCGTCAAGGTTATTGGCTTGAGCAGGTGCTTCTGGTGCTGGTGCTGGTGCTGGTGCTGTTGCTGGTACCTGGACTGCTTCTGGTACTTGAGCTGCCTCTGGTACTTGAGCTGCTTTAGGAAATGGTTCGAGTTGTGCATCTTCATGCTCAGTCGTATCTGGAGCAGATGCTTCAGGTAATTGAATCTGACTGTCTGCAGACTGATGATGTTCTGGAGCATTCTGAAGGGCTTGGTTACCACCTAATTGAGAAAAGAAATCATCTTGTTCAACAGGCTCATCCCAAGAAAATTGATCGTTAGCTTGAGGACGTGGTTGCTGTGGTTGTTGTGGTTGTTCTTCCCAAGGGAGAGATGCAGACTGATCATTGGACTCCCAAGGAAGTTGAGACTCTTGTTGAACTGGTGCGTCTTCCTGTGATACTTGATTTACATCTGAATGTACTTGTTGCGGTACATGATCCTGTTCTGGTGCATAAGCTTGCTCTGGCCGAGTAAGTTCCTGTGCCTCTGAATGTATAACTGTTTCATCTTCAACAGGAATATCCCAAGGTAATGGTTCCTGAACCGGCAACAGGCCCAAATTTTGACCGTTCTGAACTCCAGAAGTAGCTAAATCGACCTGATCAGGAGTAAAAGATTGCTCTCTAGGATCAAAGTCCAACCCCAATTCGGTTCGTACTTCATTAGCTGATTTTTCACCTATTAACGTGGGTAAATCAGGGTCATTATGACCGTTTTCTTCAACTACTTCATCACCTGATTCACCAATGTATTGTTGGTCAAATATCTCTGATGGTTTACGATTCAAGTCAAGTTGTTCATGAACCTCTTCCTCCATTTGTGGCTGTTGTTGATATTGCCCAGATGATCCATGGCCAATATTATCATTATTAGTACCATACTGTGGATCATTAGATTGAGTACTATTGGGCGGATGATCCGAGGAAAATTCAGACATTTATAATTTATAACTTATCAATTGTAGTTCTTACTTATTTAGGTAGTAATACACTTGGACTATGTAGGGTATTTCCTAATTAGTAAGTCTATGTCAAAGATATAGTTCTAATGTTGGAGTTATTATGGAAGAAGTTTTCCAAACGAGTCGCATTTATAAAAACACGGTTGGGCACGACCGCCGTACCAGTCGCGGTATTCAAGGCTATATTTAGTACTATGCTATTATACATTTCTATTTAGTTCAATGCTAAAAAATATCATTTTCATACGGACAGTTCAAACTACTGTGGCCCTCTCTTTCACATAACCCGCACCAGTTCTCCTTCCCTTGGCTTGGATCCAATTGGACATCGGGCTTATATACTGGTAACTCTTCTATGCTCTCTCCTATACTTTGTCTGAATGAACCCTCTAATGCTCTTTCTAATCTTTGATGTAACTTGTTGTTTTCAGCACTCAATTTCTGAAGACTTTCTTCTTTGAAGAATATTTCATTGTTGTGTAATCGTACCATTTCATCAAGGTTATCTTGGAGTTCTGTTAGTTCGTCAATGGTTGGTCTTGATTCTAGTTCTCTCTTAAGAGTTTCTATTTCCTTCTTGAACGTCATTTCATTAATGGCTGCTGCATCATTAAGGTTGAGGGTATCAAGTTCTTTAGTAACAGAATCTTCAAGTTTCCTTTCAAGCTCTTTTATCACCCTATTCTTTTCTTCTATACTCTTTTTGTGTTCTAAAAGTTCATCAGCGTTCGTTCCTGGTACATCTTTAATTTTCAGTTCTAAGTTCTTTATGGTTTGCTTTTGTGTATTCAAAATTCCTTTAGACTTCTCTAATTGTTGTTCCAATGCTTTAATCTCTTGATCTTTAAACCCTAAATCTTCTAGAAGCTCTTTATTATCTCCTTCATTGACTTTTGAATCCAAACTTTGTTCAAGACTTCTTATCTCTTGATCTTTGGTTTCTAATTTTTCCTTTAATTCTCTAATTTCATCATGATACTTATTGATCTCTGAATTTTTATCTTCGAGCTTTTCAAGTGAATGTCTTCTTTCTAAATCTCTTTTAAGAGTTTCAACTTCTTCTCTTAAGCTTTGATTCTCATCAGTAAGTGATTTTTTGGACTTCAATAAATCATCTTTCTCCTTGGTTAATCCTTCAATGTTAAAAGAATTATCAGGGATTTTAGTCAACTCAACCAATTGCTTAGACAATTCTTCTATTTCATGTTGTTGATGTTTTATCTTAGATTCTAACTCCAACTTCTCATTCTCTTTCATACCCTTGTCTTGAGGTTTCGTCTTTAACTCTTCATAGTCCTCCTTTATATGCAATAGACTATCATACTCTTCTTTTATATTCACAAGCCCTTGATACTCTGCTTCCAATGCTCCATACTTTATTCTCAACTCTTCATAATCGTTCTGGTTCTGTTCTGATAACTTCATCTGTAGTTCCTTTATTTTTGATTCATAATATGCTTCGTTCCCTTCATAAGTACTAACCACAAGATCAAGATTTTGTCGCCAATCTTCTCTTGCACTTTCAAATTCACTTTTTATCTTACTGATCTTTTTATCCTTTTCAGTCAACTCACTTTCATATTGTTTTAAGATAGGCAGAATCTCTTGAACGGTTTCTCTTAGTTCATTGAGTATAGCCATCTTGCTTGACATTTCTCTTTCACTACGTTCATATTTAGTTCGTAAGTCATTCAACTCTTGCTCTAAATAACCTATAGGTTCATTTTCTATACTAATAGTTCTATTCTGAAGCAAGGGACTAGAACCTCCACTCAAGGTTCTATGGTTCAAAAATGGGCTTGTGCCTCCACTAAGGTTTCGACTATTCAACAATGGACTTTTGTAGGAGTTTACTGACGATACACTTGACCTATCATCACGTAATTTATTTATGAATAATGGGGTATTTGAACCAGGTGACTTTCTAGTTAAGTTTGGTGATTTGTAAACATCTTGACCCTCTACCAGTGATATTGAATATCCCAGATTTCGGTCTCCTCCATTCAATGACCTGCTCAAAGGAGATCCTAAATCAATATCATTGATCATATCATGAGTATACTCTAATTGAGGATTCACAGTCCTTAGCCTTTCAAATGGTATGAATAATCCACTTTGTGGTTGTTTAACGTGAAAGTATTGTCTACCATCAACATCTCCGTTATTTTTACCCCTTGTCATTGCTATTGGCCCTAACAATTCTAATCCTGCAAATACTCCATTCTTACCTTGGATTGATCCATGGTACCTTAAGATTCCTTTCCCTCTTGTGCCTGGTACATTTACTTGGGTCCCGATATATTCGTCCATGGTATGTGAAGCCTATTACTATTCCGTTTGAGGTACACCGGTTGACACGATGCAATTGTGTCGTATTAGTTACAGCGTATTTCTCGTTTATGAAATCAAAATAGTAGGATGTGATTCTCGTCTATTGATTATGTAAGCTGAATCTTAGATGAGCCAGGGGTATGCTTACTTAAGACAGGAGGTTGGAATATGAAGGGTTGGAATATGAAGCTTGAGATATATAGAGGGTCTGTAGTATATTATTTTATATTAGAAGTATACAATTAGGGCTCTATGGAGCATAATAAATGGCGTGGCAGCTCTAGTGATAAGGCACGAAGTTACCACCACGCGACTAAACATTATGAGCACTAACAACCTTAAGGTTTACTTCTGGGTTCACTTGACTACATGAATGTCTTCTAGATAACCCACTTTCTTACATAATCTTACATGGTAATAAACCTTGAAACCGGTTTCAAATTCTCAGATAATTCTAACTTCCTCATCATCCCATTAACTCCAACAATATCTCCTGTATCTGGTTGTTGTTTGGCTCGTTCTACTCTTTTCTTCAATACTTCAATCTCAGTAGTTTTGTCATAAATAGCTTCATTAATCTGGAACAATACTTGCTTCAAATTGTCCAAGCTAAAGTCTGGATTTATTCTGGCTTTCAATGGTAGCATTTGCTTAACCAATTTATCCTTTAACTCATTTATATTCTTGAGCTTATTACGTAACTTGAGTTGTAATTGTTCGTTCCTATAATCCAATCCAGTCTCAATATTCAAATTATTAACAGTTAATTCTAACTGAGTGATTGCTTTGTCAATTTGATATTTAATCAACTGATCTTTTTCCACAGATTCAATCAATTGTTTGACTTCTGAATCCCATTCCTTCAATGTATCCAATTCATCGCTTACATCTCTGTCCATGGCAGCCTCACGGAACATCAACAAAAATCCTAATCTAGCAAGTTCTGGGTCCTCAAAGATACTATCATCAACATTATTATGTTCTTGTAAATGTTTCTTAAAAGCTTCCATGTTTTGAGCCAATACGACTCTATTAGCATATACTGTGTTCATGATTTGTTTGATTTTATCTTTGATTGCATCACCAGTTGGTTTTGGTGGATGACTGAACCCATCGAAGTAAGTTAATTTTAATTCTTCCATTGGTAAAAGCTCATCATCAGTGGTAAACTCTTCAGAATGGTCATTCTCTTCCTCTGATTCATTGTCAACTGATTCGTCTTGATAATCGGTTCCTGAAAATTCCGTGACTTCATCTTCTTCATCTTCCTCTCCATCGTCCTCTTCGAATACTTCACTTTCTTCTGGTTTAGAGTCATTTAATCCTGAATTCAATCCTGATAACCCGAACTGACTCTTGCCAATCCCGAATTCCTTCTTTTCTTCTTTAGGCTCTTCTTTTGGTGTATCTTTCTTAAATATATCAAAAGGAGATGGTTCTTTCTTTTGTGGTTGTGATCCAAACCCAAGATTACCAAATCCAAAATCACTTTTGGTCTCAGGTTTACTTTCAGTAACTGATGGTGGGTTTCCAAATGAAGGAGTCTCTTTGGGCTTACCGAATAAGGAAGAAGTGGATTTGTTTAAGTCTGCGAATGGAGATGGTTCTTTATCCTTGTTATTTCCAAATAATGATGGTTTCTCTTCTTTATTACCAAATGGCGACGTATTCCTATTAAGGTTGCCAAACAACGAAGGCTTATCCTCTTTTGATCCAAATGGAGACTCCTTATTGTCTCCAAAAATTGAACTTTTTCCATTTTCAGCTCCGAAAGGTGATTCTTTAAATCCAGATGATGGTTCATCTTCTTTGGCACTTCCAAATAATGGTTTATCTAATGGGGTTTCATTAAAGCTGCTGAAATTAGGTTTTGACCCGAACCCTCCAAACGGTTGTTTGTTTTGTTCGTCTGAAGCACCAAATGGCGAGGTTTTGTCTTTCGACTCGTTTAAAGAACCAAATGGTGAAGGCTTGTCCTTTGGTTCATTCAATGTTCCAAATGGTGAAGGTTTATCTTTTGATTCATTTAATGCTCCAAATGGCGAGGATCTGTCTTTTGCCTCGTTTAAAGAACCAAATGGTGAAGGCTTGTCCTTTGGTTCATTCAATGTTCCAAATGGTGAAGGTTTATCTTTTGATTCATTTAATGCTCCAAATGGCGAGGATCTGTCTTTTGCCTCGTTTAAAGAACCAAATGGAGAAGGCTTGTCCTTTGATTCATTCAATGCTCCAAATGGTGAGGGTTTGTTTTTTGAATCCGTTGAAGCACCGAAAGGTGAACTGCTAGGTTTCAGTTCTCCCAAACTACCAAAAGGTGATGCTTTCTGGCCTAGACTAGCGAAAGGTGATGATGCTGAGTCTCCGAATGGAGACTCCTTTTTATCTGATAATTTTGAAAACCCACTTCCGGTTGAATAGTTTCCGAAACTACTGCCTTGATTTGACAGCTTTCCAAAAGCAGAACCCGAATTACCAAATCCTGAGCTACCGAATCCAGTGGATCCAGAAGATTGGCCAAAACCGGTTGATCCAAATCCTGTAGAGCCAAATCCTCCACCTGAACTTGTTGATTTTCCAAAACCAGAACCACCAAATCCACCAGAATTTCCAAAACCTGTAGAACCAAATGCAGAAGCAGGAGGTTTAGTTTCAGGTGCTTTCTTTTCTACAGGTGTTTCTACTGGTTTCTCTTCTGCTAGTTTCTCCTCTGTCTTTGCTGGGACAACTTGAGATTTGGTCGATGAAGTGCCTAATGAATCAATAGCTCTTTGTAAAGAAACTTTTCCTGATTTCACTTTAGCCACGTCAAATATCCACCATGACATTAAAACCCCTTCATGAGTTAAACACCAAATTTTCGGTAGATTTGTAGCTTCTTCTAGATGATCACTTATGCCTTCAACTTTAACATCGATATTTGATAAGTCAATTGCCATCCCGAAAGGTGAAGCATCATCACCAGTATCATCATTAATTGGGAAAGTTGCCATCAAAGCATCATCAGCAGAAGTTACCAAACTAACTTCATTATTGGTGATCTCTATAGTATTTAAATCAGTGGCAGTACCACCGGTAATAAACAAGAAATCTTCATTTTCAGCCCAATTATTTAAAACCAGATGGTAATAATAATTAGATCTTTCCAAAGACCCAAAACTAGGTGCTATATTAACATCTTCTGACACTTTAGATACGGTGTCTATGACTCTTGTTTCATATTCATCATCTTTTGAATAAGCCACAAAGATTTTTTGAGGTGTTATTTCAATAATTGATATTACACGAGCATCGTTATATTTTTCAAACTCTTTTAAAGGTTCATTCTTGTTATTGATCACTTTTATTTCACCACTTGTTTTACCTAAGTATAAAAGTTCACCATCCTGAGACCAACTCAACACTTCTATATCGTCTTGTAATTGTTTGTCATTGAGGTGTAATTTATTATTATGGATATACGCTATGTCATCAGACTTTGGGTTTGTTTGAAAACTACTCACGTCTTCATATATGGTAGTAATATTGGAATTAGCTAGATCGAAACTTACCAAATCTTTAGCTAGGATTAGGAGTTTTGTTTCTGTGGCATTGAAGGAGATTTGTCTTACGCCATTGATATCAATGGACTTAGATTGATTGGTTTCCAAATCAGTAAGTGATCCATATTTGATAGTGTCTATGTTTGAAGCGGCGAAAACTCCGGTTTTATTTCCTGTTGCCAATAAATCAATGTTAAATGGTAACGAAGAAAAGTCGCCAAAGCTATCAAAGAGTTTAATTCCCGGATTAGCAATGGAGAATCCAAAATCTTCAGATGTTACTTCATTCATGTTTGTGTGCGAAAGTTCAAGAGATGTCAAGAACTGGTATAGATCACTGGCGTTGAGTAAAAGTGTTTCAAAATAGAACGTTTCTAGGTTGGTTGAATAGAGAGAGATTCAAGGAATTCAAATATGAAGATAATTTTTGTCTGTGACTTCAGTAGCAGAAGTTATGAATATCTCGATGATCAATAAAGATAATTCTCTAAAAATTACACCATATTAATCACAGCCTCTACATCTACCCACACACTTCTTCCGATACAATAATCCCCTCTAGAGAAAAAATCCGTATAGTTGTTGTTCCAAGGAAAAACATCATGCAAAACAACGAAACTCGGAATAACTTTGAGAAAAAAATTTTCCAGAAAAAAACAGGAGGACCATTATGTTTGGATCATCATTTGTAAGATCAGATGGACTGGCAACGTCAAGTCCACCATCCCACTTCAAGGATAGTGCTAGGAATGCCATTTACCAGCAGTTACCAATATCAAGTGGGTCAAGTATACGATCAGCACCATCATATCAACAATATCAGCTGTTTAAATCCCTGAATTCCTCAATCTTTAGTAAAAGAACAGTTAGATCAGCCCCTTCAATATATTCAAGCTCAACAGCTACCATACCTGAAGAAGGTGAAATGGTAACCATAACAGTTGAAGAATTAATCAACGATATCCAACTCCACGAAAATTATTATAAGGAACAATACACTAAGTTAAATCAAGGCGGTGAGACTGATATATATAAGATTTCATTAGGGAGTGAACTAACATACCAAAATAACGAAGCATTATTAGATTGGAATTTAAATGTCACCAGATGTAAATTAATCTTGATCCAAATGCCAATGGTATCATCAATACCCGACTTTATTTATTCCAATAATTTGCCATTGTTAACGGGAGATTTGGCTCAGAAATGTCAAATTATAATCATACAACCCCATATAACTGATAAGGAGTTGATTCACATTTTCTGTAACTCCAATATCTATCAGGAGCATAATCTTGATGCTGGATTCAAGAAATCGGTGGCTGAAGTATCAGTTAAACAATCAAGATTATTACAAATAAATTCCTTAAATAAGAGTGATCCAATAACATCTCAACAGACAGGATTAGAGTTCAAGTATAAAGAAATCGCTATACGAAACTATTTGATAAATTTAGCTGCAGCTGCTACCACTGCTTATGAGTATAAAGTTAAAACTGATGAAATGAAACATGCAATGAGACAAAATGATAAGAAGGCCAAATTGAGTAGGCAAGATAAGAAGGTATTATGGGACGAAGTAAGACTGGATGTATTCAAAAGAGCTGGCTTAGAGGAATAAACGTCTTTACGAGTAATGAATCTCTGACTCTGAATCTTGGCTGATATTCTGACTCTGCATCTTGACAGGTGAATCCTGACTGGTGAATCCTGACTGGTGAATCCTGACTCGAATCCTGGACTCTTTCAAGCCGATACGGCCATATCGCTATCTATCGTATACATTTATGCTACCCTATGCTAAAACTTCTTTCTCATTCCTTTTACCTTCTTATAATGATTCTTACCTCCACTGACCTTTTGCTTCTGTATTTCAGCATACCTTCTTTTGAAGTACTTCTGGCTATCATCATCATGTAAAACTTCATCAACTAAATTCTTACCCCTTTGATTCTTATTCAATCTCGTATAGAATTCAGTGTTACCTTCTATGATTGTCCCCATTTGGAAATATTTCGGTGTTTGCCACTTCTCTTTCTTATAATGTCTCTTTGGATCTAATGCACTTCTATTTTTAATGATTAACATATCTCTTTTGATATCATCAGTTAATTCTTGTTGTTTCATGTTAAACCATTCTTTTCCGGAATCTTCTTCCTTTTTAGGTTTGGCTTTAACTATTATCGGGTCATTGATCCTTACTATGTCTTTAGAATTGCTGTTTTGAGGTTTTAGTTGTAGATTAGCTTCTATTTTAGGTAAATTCTTTACTCTTTCTTGTAATTTTTCAAATTCAGGCTGTGACGATTCTTCATTTACATCTTGTTTTAATTCATCAAATAATTCTTGCAAATCCATCTGAGCATAGTCTTCTGGTATGGATTCGGTGGTTGACACTATTTCAGTTTCTGATACTTCTTCTATAGGGTTCATAGTTATTTTTGAGATGAGATGTGATGCACTCATTTAGATTTCTCACTATATTTCGGTGTTGGGCACGACTAAGTTAACTACCTATAGTTAAGACCTCATCTCAATTTCATCAGATATGGGTAAGAAGAAATCTAATGCTAAGAATGCAGCACAGCAATTAGAGTCTAAAGTATCACCTATACTTGAAATCAATTACACAGACCCATTGTTCTCGGTAGCAGCCCATCCCACTCAACCAATTCTTGTACAAGGTTTAGCAACTGGACATGTATTTTGTACCAAGTATAATGCAGATGTTTTAGAAGAACAGCAACAAGCGAAGAGAGAAGAGATTATGGAGGAAGAAATGGCAAATTTCAAAAAGGGTAAAATCTCACAAGTAATCAAGTCAGTTTCACAGCTGAAGAAGAAATGGTGGACCATAGTTAAGGATCATAATCACATCAATGATGATAATGTTGAGAATCTATGGAAGACTAAAAGACACAAAGGATCCTGTAGATCAGTCATCTTTGATCCTTTAGAAAATTCTGTTGGTGAAAATATCTTTACAGCAGGTACTGATCATATCATTAAAAAGGCAAATACTGAGACTGGTAAAGTATCATCCAAAGTTAATGTTGGTGATCATTTCCCTAACAAAACTGATGCTATAACCAAGCTTTGTCATTCTTCATCCCATCCATTTTTGTTAGCAGGAACTGAAAATGGACATGTGTTAGTATACGATAGTAGTAACTTGGGGAAGAATGAATTGAAATTCAAAGTATCAAATGTTCATGAAGATGCCATCAATCATTTATTACCTATGCCAGCCGTTTCTGCTTATCATTACCTTTCAATTGGGTCAACGACATTATCACATATTGATATAAGGAAAGGAATAATAACCCAATCAGATGATCAAGAGGATGAGTTGTTGTCAATGTGTTATGCTACAGATCATGTTAATGATAATAAGAATGATACCGTACTTGTATCTCAAGGTGAAGGAGTTGTGACTATATGGAAGAATTCCAAGAATCGGTTAATGGATCAATTGACACGTATCAAAGTTAATAAGGGAGTAAGTCTTGATACAATAATACCAACCATGAACAATGATACTGAAGAAATGACAAATTCAGTTTGGTGTGGTGATAGTGAAGGGTTATTACATAGAATCAATCATAAGATAGGGAAGATTGTTGAGACTCGAGTGCACTCGGGATTAACCAAATATGGGGGTATTGATGAGGTTGGGAATTTGGATATTGATTATGGGTATAGGTTGGTGAGTAGTGGTATGGATAATTTGAAGTTGTGGTCAGATAAGGTTGAGGAAGATTTGGTTGGGAGTGAGAGTGGGAGTGATGATGAGAGCGATGAAGACAGTGATGATGACAGTGATGGGTTTGGTGATTTAAGTGATTCAAGTAATTTATCTAGTGAAGAGGAGGAGCAAGGGGATGAAGAGCATGAGCAGGAGGATGATGAGCAGGAGGATGAAGACAACCAAGATGACAACCAAGATGACAACCAAGATGATGAAGAAAACGGCACTGATGAAGAAGACCCCGACCCACCTCAAATCATTAGGAAAAAAAGGTACTATGATCACATAGAAAAACCTAAAAGAAAACTCATCGACCTTAACAGATCAGAACCAACAGAAACCGAACCTGAAAAACCAAAGAAACCAAAAACTAAACAATTGACCAATAAGCAATTAAGAAACATGCAGCAAAGGGAACATGGTATACGTAAGTTCGATGATTTATAATATATGCTCGAGATCTCTTAATATCGCAGTCCAGTTATCGGGCCCTCAGCTATCAAACCTCGTACTGGTCAGTTAGTGCGCTTATCTATGGATAAAACTCAATTATCTACAGTAGACGATGTCATTGTCTCTCGTAGAGGATATTGTTTGAAAGGCACGTTAACGTTATCAGCCCATCATTTAGTATTCAAATTCGATCGAAGAGAAATTTGGATTTGTTACCCTATGATAGAAAAGATCCATAAGAAAAGAGGATCATCATTACTTTGTCACAAACATAATCAACTTATATCACCAACTACTTACAATCCAAATGAAAATAGCTTGGCTAAGACATTTCCTGATAAGAACTTTGATCATTATTCATCTTCCCATATTCGATTACAATGTAAAGATTTCACATTCTATTCATTTGATTTTACTAATGACATAATATGTTCCGAAGTATTCCAGAAACTAAGCAGTCTTATCACGTTACCCAAAGTTCTGAGTGATATCAAATCGTTTTATGCATATACATATCAACCTAATATGATAGAGACTGAATTGCCGGTTAAGGGATGGTCTATTTATGATCCTATAAAAGAGTATCAGAGATTGGGGTTAATATCGGATAATGACATATATTGGAGATCAACTAAATTGAATGAAGATTATAAGTTATGTTCAACATATCCTAGGACTATTATTGTTCCTGGGTCAATCTCTGATAATGTCATTAAGCATGCATCTAAATTCAGATCAAAACAAAGAATCCCAGCTGTTGTGTATAAACATCGATTGAATGTTAATGGTAATGTCATTGCTAGATGTTCACAACCACTTGTTGGATTGAACATTCAAAATAGGTCCATTCAAGATGAAAAATTAATAGGAGAAATCTTCAAGACTCAAGAACGGGAAAGATTGACTAATATTAATGATAGTAATGGATTTATCGAACAACCTCAAAGGAATCTAATTGTTGATCTTCGGCCTTTAACTAATGCTATGGCTCAACATGCATTAGGTGCTGGTACTGAAAATATTGATAATTATAGAGATCTGAAAGATGATTCAAATTCTGATTTTAGGTTCGTTGATAAGATTTTTTGTAATATTGATAATATTCATGTGATGAGAGATTCTTTAAATAAACTCACTATAGCATTGAATCAACTAGATGACTTCCCACTTTCTCATGATGGTAATGATCCCCAAGTGTCTTATCCTTTATTACAACAAGCATTATCAAAATCTCAATGGTTACATCGATTATCAATTATTCTACAAGCAGTTGATAGGATTATCAAATCTATTCATTTGAACAACACTAATGTAATCATTCATTGCTCTGATGGTTGGGATAGGACCTCTCAAGTCAGTGCACTACTGCAATTGTGTTTAGATCCTTATTATAGAACTTTAGAGGGATTTATGGTGTTGATTGAAAAAGAATGGGTCAGTTTTGGGTTTAAATTTAATCTTAGAGCTGATCATGGTGGATGTATTGGAGCATCAATTCCTAAAGTCTTACAAGACTCAAATGAATATAACGAGAATGATAATAATAGCAATGGTGGTGCAAGAGGGGTTGCATCATTTCTTCAAAGAGCTGCTAATAAAGCAGCTACTCATATTAAAAACACTGCCACTGCTGCTGCCAATGCCGCTGCTAATGCTGCTAATGCTGCCAATAATACTACCAATTATAATTCCTCATTAAATGCTTTATCAAATAATGAGTCTTTAGAACCATCATGGATTGCGGATCAAGATAATGAAACTCCATCGCCAGCTATTTCTGATATTGATACTATCGAATCAAATGATAAGACCTTATCAACTCGTACTTATGGTGGTAGTAATGATAAATCACCAATTTTCCATCAATTCTTAGATTCAGTTTATCAAATTCAAAGACAGCATCCTAAATTATTTGAATTCAATAGCAGGTTTCTTAAGAGATTATTTTATCATTATTATTCGTGTCAATATGGTTCGTTTTTATGTGATACTGAGCGTGAACTAAGCCAGGTTTATAAACTTTCAGATACTACAGTATCGGTGTGGGACTATTTCAGGTCAAGACCTAAAGAGTTCTTGAATGTCAATTATGAACCAAATAATGAAGTGTTATTCTTCAATTATAATGATGTCAAATGGTGGAGTGAACTTTATGGCAGATCAGATGAAGAGATGAATGGATTATCGAATTCCTTAGATAGGAAATTTGCTAAGATGAATTTATCCAAGCTGTTACAACTGCTGAATGTGAATATTGATGATCAGAATGGGAGTCTGGTTGATGTTTCTTCTAGTTCAGGTGGTGTGGGTTCGGAAGCCCCAGAACTGACCTCACTGAATGCTGACACTCTACCTTCATACCAAACAGAATAGAGAATATTGCACATAACAGAGAACATGCACAGAATAGATAAAACATAACAGAGAACATACAGAATAGAGACATAGATAATGTACATGTATACTAATAATCTAACGTATGTCTCAATGGGAATTCTTTCAACTCAGGAATTGGAATTTCTGGTATTAAATAAACCTCTCCATTATCATCAATTCTCTCTCTATCTCTTTCTTCCATCTTATACATCTCTTGAATATTAGTCCTTAAAAACTCTAATACTTCTAACCATGTCTTTTGAACTTGATAAGCTTGATGAGTCATATTTCTTTTAATTAAATTATCAATTAAACTTAAAGCATCCGGTTGAGTTGAGTCCATTCTATCAATTAATCTTCCAACTGACCTAATAATATATTCCTCTTCATAGATTGTTCCTTTTCTACCTTTGGCCCTTTTCCTTTCTTCACGCTTACGGTTTTTAGCAGTTCTTCTTGATGCTCCAGTTTTAGCAGTTCCTTGAGTCTTACCAGTATATCTTGTAAAGAATGAAGGTGTTTGTGAATACTCTGATGCTGCAACCGATACATTATCAGGAACATCTAATTCATCTGCTGGTATACCGTAGAATGAATAAGGATCTTGAGCTTTTTTAGTTCTTAATTCTCTTAAACGATTCAATTGACTATTCAATTGTCCCTTGAAATCTGCTAATAATTCAGCTATGGTACCAAATCCTTCAGATAATTGAACATCGACAATTTCTTCAATCAATGATAATTTTTGTTGCTTTGTGGCTAATAAAATTGCCATATTGTAATCATATGCTTTACAATATAATTTTATAGCATGCTCAAGATTGTTTAAGAAATTGTATTCAATGAATCCAGCATCACTATACTTATGATCAGCTACTAAAGCTTCAACTAATGATTCAGCAGTTTCTTGAAGTTGAGAATCATATTCAACTTTATTAACAATTGTCATAGCTTGTTTCCAATCTTTAGCTTGAATATAACAATCCAATGCTTGGGAATAGTCTCCTAAACTTTCAAAAGTATTACCAGCTTCAGAGAAGTTCTTTTCATTACGTAAGTGTTGGGCAAACATGTTTAAAATATCTCTGGTTCTTGATTTATTTTGATCATATTGATAAATTTTCAATGCTTCTTTATAAAGGTTATGTTTGATGACATAATCATCGAATTCATCATCCACATCCGGTAATTGGTTTAACCAATTCAAAGCTTTGCCATAGCTCTTCAAGTAATCATCAATCATAAATTCTTTACGTTTTGGAATTTGAACGTGTAAGTTCTGTAAGAATGGTAAATATTCTTTTGGATCCTTTTGAGATTGTTGAGCTACTGCTAAAGTTAATTTGACATCATAGATACTTAAAGCAACATCATAAAGCTTATTGACATCAGATAAGAAACACAAATGAATCACTGATTGTTCAGTTTGGTCAGGGTCTTCGAAAGTTCCAATCATTTTCAAAGCTTCAAGCAAATTTGGTGGTCTTTGACATGCATAAGCTGTGAGAATAGTTTGTAAGTATTTGGTGAAGTATTGAGGTCTTAAAAGGATAGATAAGATCATCTTACAGACTTTATTGACTTTAGAATTTTCATTATAAATGTTTCTATCTTTGTTGTGGATGATTTTCTTGTTTAAGGATAAGTTGTTGAGTTCTTGTACGGGAACACCTTGCACGGGTGTTGTGGCTTGACCTGGTGCTGGTATTTCTCTCTCACCATCAACTTCCCCTAATGTATCCTTATACTTAGTCAAGGTGACATCTTCTTCATGCAAACCTGATACAAACAAATCTAAATGATCAATCTTATCAATTTGTTGAATGAAATTCTCTAAATTATTGAAAAACAATTCAGGATCATAATCATGTAAAATATCCAAATCAATTCTATGGACTCTACAAGCCAAGAATGCTTCCTTAAATTTCTTTTGTTGAATGAACTTACGTACACCTGACAATACCATGATTCTTGGACAGATGGTTTCTAAGTTACCTCTTTGAGCTTGTAATACAACTTGATAAGTTGATGGTATAACGGATACTAAAATCGAACCTCTTTCAATTGATCTGATTCTCTCATCGATGGTACTTGACTCCTCTCCTTCTTTGTTTTGGAAGATATCATATTGATAATTATCAGATGCTGAGTTCAAATGAATAAAGCATAACTTAGATTGAACTGTTGTGAAAAGTAAATGAGATTCTGTTACTTTGATAGAAGTTACACCAACGGTGACTTGTACATCATTAGCAAATAGTTTCCCACTTTCTGTTATACCAAAAGCTGTGAAACCATCACCAGTTTGAACAACTTCGAAATCACGACATAATTGAGGAAATTCACAGATTGGAGTTATGGTTAACTGTTTATCGATTTGAGAAATATTCTTAGTAATTGACTCTACCGCCAAGTTATTAAAATCAGCTGATGATTTCATTAGTACTAATTTTTCTGGGAAATCCAAAGCATCTAAGAACTCAGGGGTTTGTAAATTGGTGATATCAAATAATAAAATCTTCGAGTATGAATCACCATCTACTAATACTGCTAATATGGTATTATCAATGATGGCAGTTTGCTTACCAAACTCATCTGACATAATGAACTCCTTACCAGAAATGGTGGATTTTACTATTGGTTGTTTAGTTCTAGTTTTATCAAGTTTCAAATTACCAATTTGGATATTACCATTAGATGTCAATATTGAGTAAATTTCATTAGACTTACTGACTGCTAAATCATTGATATTTTCATCAATCTCTAATTCTCTAAAACTTACAGGCGGTGGAACATTGGCAACTCCTAAAGGTGTCAATTTGACTTCCATACCATCAGTTACTAACGTCATACCAACATCATTACCTAATTGAGTGGGTCCACTGACGGTCTTATACCCTAAATCAACAATAAGAACACCTTGTCTGGAAGTACCTATTATGAAATGCTGAGTCTTTTCAGGATGAAATTTAACAAATTCCACTTGGTTTAAAGGATCTACGGTGTTAACAAAAATCTCTTGTTTCAAATACCAATGGAAATTTTTAGTGGTCCATAATTGTACCCTATCATATAATTGTAATGCTAAAATTTCTGAGTCACATGACCAAATTAAATCTTGAACTAATTCTAAACTTGGATCAAGTCTTGAATTGAAATCATAACGCTTTAAACCATTTCTTTCATAGAATATGACATCTAAAGCATACTCACCCTCATCATCTAAATGTCTACAAGTTGAAGCAAATACGGCCCCACTTGGCTTCCAACTTAAACTATGTTCTAAACCATCAACTGCTTCATTGACTGATTCCAATTCACCCAATCTATTGAATACTCTTATTACTCTTCTTTCATAAGACTCATCTTCATTTACAGTTCCATTTTCATCTTCTACTATAACTTTTTCAATAGTATTGACCCCGAAAAACTCACAGTCACCTCTCCAACTTATATTGACTTGATTATTCTCAAATGATGATATTTTACCTTGCTGAGGTTCCACCACAGTTGGATCTCTTAATGGTGAAGATTCATCCTTTAAATCAAGACCTGCGTGTTGTAAGATATTTTTCTCTCTTTCTAATGCCATAACCCCTTTACCTCTAAATTGAGTTTCTGCTTTACCCCATCCAACTGATACATGTTTAGATTTACTGACTTTAATATCATCAGGATTTAACATTTTTTCAGATATTGGATCAAATGATCTTGATAACAACAACAACTTGTTTTCATTAGTAATTAAACTCAAGGTTTCTTCATCAGGTGACCAGCTACTTGCTTTTAAACCAACATCAATGGAACCAATGATTTCAATTATCGATTGATCAGGATCATAATTCATAGGATCGTAAGTGATCTGAACAATATCACCATTGGTGTAAATCAATATTAATTGGCAACTATCTTCGAAATGATTGAATGATAATAACTTGTTGTTAGGTTCAGAAATTGGGAAATTTGCAAGTAAGTTAACTTCACCAGTCTTTAAATGCTGTTGGATTTCAATTATACCTTCATCAGTAAGATGAAGAGCAAACGTCAAAGAATTCGAAACCACGTCAAATACTGAGTCGTAGGTGAAAGTACCTGGTTGTAAGTCAGGGTAATACTTTGACTCTGGTATTATATTACCTTTATTAAGTATAGTTAAGTTCCTCATGAAGAGCTCATCGGATTTTTTCTGCGATGATGAGGGTCTGTACACCGTACGAACTGAATAGGATCGTACTGTGCACGGTACAGAACCGACTAAGATCGTACTATAGGATCGTACTGTAGAACACAATAAAATGTGCAAGAGAAGAGATCACATTCATCATCTATTCATACTATACATCAATTAACTTGAGAAATAAAATTATTTACAGAGTTCTTTATTGCTAAATTAGGATACAATTGATTGGGGTGTAAAGCTTCTCTTGTTAATGGATCAAATTGACCATTTTTCTGTAAATGATCAATGATTATTGACTTTTCATATGTTATACCACTTGGGGTAATTACAGGATCATTAAAGACTTCAAATGATAAAGGATCTAGTAAATCATCTGGGACATCATCTATGGTCTTACTACTTCTGTCACTAGCAACACTGGAAGTTCTAGACCTACTATCTAATTGATGTTCTACTATTCCATTATGATAGTTGTTTTGTAGAATTCTTAGAAAGTCATCTAATTCCGATAAAAATGTCTTATACAACACAACTAGATTCTTATAGTAATTAGTGTTATAATTATATTCGAATCTAGATTTGAAACTATTCAATTCTTTCATTTGATTGGCTTCTATAAGCTTGAAGATCTTATAGTACAATGGACTAAACTGGAACACTTTAGTCTTCTCATTCAATGATTTGATTTCTTGTTTGACCACTTGAATGTCATTATATATGTATTCACTTATCACACTAGGTGAACCTTTGATTTGATTAGGTTTGTTGGCTTTCATTGATGAAGAGTTGGTTGGACTTGGACTTGGTGACAATCTACCGAAGAAACTTGAGATATCCATCTATAATTATATTACGGCAAAAGTGGGAATATCCTGGGTTTATAAGTTCTAGGCATTATAGTGATTTGTGAGCACTAGTACTCCATAGCAAAATAAAATAAGCGAAAGTGACATCAACGGGGCAGCAAATCATAGACGATAAGTCATTTTTTAGACATATTTTTTTGGCTAGCTTAGGGTTTTAGAAGTTGTGTATATTATAGAGTGAAGATGGTTCATTGGTGTAGCACTATATGTGACTGTAGTAGTATATAATAGCACATAGAGTAGTTGTACATCACGTTGTTATCTAAAACGCAAAAATTCGCTTAAGACGCTCCTATCACTTGCTCTTGGAGTGCACTTTGAGTCTTACGTATTCTCGTGAAGCAAACAATACGACCTCCATCGTTACAGTTGATCCCACTTACAACCCGCACCTACATTAACAGGATGTCGTCCTATGATCTAAATTCCCTCAGCACGCTTGAATAATCTGTATTAGAAAATCAAAATAATTGGAGAACAAAATCAATTAGGAACATAACATCACAGCAACGTTAGAATATACAAAATTCTTTTGGATATTGAACGATACTCGGTCGCATTCTTGTATAGTAATCAGAGTTTAATCATTCTAATTTCCAAGAATATGTGTTTCTGTTTACTCAGACACTCGAACTTCTAGGGCCAACCGACTACATATATTTGGCAATTAATATATAAATTAGTTAAACCCATTGACCTGTAATAGGTGCTAATTTGAGGCTATATACAATTGTTGTGACCTGACCAATACTCATGGTTATGACCTTGGCACCTACCAAAACCGTAAGCAGCCAAAGCACTAACACGCTTTGTTCTACAGTTGGCACGTTTAACGAAGCTGCTGTTGGCGTTTGACATCTGCTCATCATCATCATCATCGCCACTATTATTGAGGTAATCATACCATCCAGTTAAGGATGGTGGATCTAGTCTTAAGTCTAAATTACTTCCATAATATGTGGCGCTGTCAATAATATCATCTTCATCAATTGTTGTTATATTGGAGAAGAATGTAAATTGCACATTGCTATCTCTATAACACTGTTTAAGTGCATCCATCACAGTGGAATTATTTTTGTCATCCTCGATCTCAAAACCAATGCTTACCATGTTATCAGCCTCCACAATAACTATTATGCGGTCAACCAACTCCTGAGTACAATCGTACAAAGTTTTTAAATCGTTATTGATGTCGGTCATGTTATTGTAGACCCCTGCATAATAATCCCATGCCAATGCATATTGCATTAGTGAAACAATTATAACACTTTGAAGTAATAACATTCTCATTATAATTTGTAGTGAACGTAATATTATTCAAATCATCTAGGGTGGGAATCCAATCTATTTCTATATTTTTGTGCATGAGAAACTTTTCAAACTTTATTCGTATAAAACCAATCAAGGGTTGTTAAGGACAAGCCTGATGATGGGTTAGTTTATACTTATTCAAATAGAGTTTTAGAGGAGTTCTATTTTGATAATTAATCTCCCTTCTTTCATTATCTCTCATTTTTATAAAAAGCATTCGCCAGAGATAATGAAATGTTCAATTTTTTGCAACCAATTTTGAGATTTTAAATTTTTGTGCTTGTGCTTGTGCTGAGTACAGCACCATCTAGTAAACTTTGTCACAGTTAAGTGTGATTATTTGTAAATTAAGCCAAACTTTTTCGGGAAGTAAGAGTGTAATAAATGTTAAAATTACAATTTATAATATATAATTGATTCCATGACGACTTTTGCTATAAATAGAGTTCACGTTAAGGCTTCACTAAAATGAACAAGCAACAAATAGGACCAATGCCCAAGATCCAAAACAAGACACCATCTGTATACCTACTTAACACCATTACATCATCCCCTTCGTCAAATACAAATCTATATTCCATTTCTAAACTAATTGAAACTTCAGCCCTGAATTCGCACTGGCTATTTTATACTCACGGTTGGGAACGAATTTTTAAAAATTCTGGTACGAATTTGTACCGCAAGCTGTATGAATTTAAGGCGATGGCCATGAGGGAGATGGCCATGAGAAGTTACCTTTTTCTTTGGTGTAATTTAAAGGGTATGCGAAAACTGATTTTTAGAATTCAAGATAGAGACCAGAAATTTTTGATTTCCTCATAAGAATTCCTCATAAGAATTGTCATAATGTAAATACAGAATTTTCAAATAACATTAACGAATTTTAATATTTTATCATATGAATTGGCTTACCACTCCCAACGATTTATATGTATGGCAAGTACGATTTAAAAGCAACAAGAGCGAATTTAAAATATACCCTTTGTTACTTGTAAATGTCGCCACTACGTGTTCTTGTTAATGGAGGTGTAAAATGTTCTGGGATTAACTACTGTTGTTTTTCACCGAATACGTAAGTGCAACTTTAATTTTATTGAGAACCTAAATCCTAAATCCTAAATCCTAAATCCTCTGGCTGGACTTACTATGCTTAGTGAGAACTTTAATCCCTCATTACAAAGCATTAGTTACCGTTATTGATCTAGAGCTTACTAAAATCACACTGACATACTCTCCTAAAAGATCTTTACACCACCTACATAAAAATCTGTGTCATATATAATTATGCAGTATTTATAATAAAGTTGCAAGGTGAGATCGATGATTACATCATAAACTATGTTTTTAGGCAGGTGCACCTATCGCATTCCTTAATGAGCAATTATGATGTGGGAACAGCCTAGAAATTTGGTTGTGATAGACTTGTTTGTGGCGGTACTTGTTTGTGATGGTACCTGTTTGTGGGAATAGACTTGTAGTAGACCTGTTTGTGGTATTGTGATCTTCTGGTCTAATCGTTCCAATTGACTAGGCAGTGCATAAGTGATGGTATCATTAGCAATACTACACAGTTAGCAGCACAATCAGTAGCCTCTACAATACAGAAGTCAATGACAGACATAAAAATAGCTATTTATATGATTTCATATCACTATGTCAACTATAAGCTAATCAAATATTTTCATTTTTTTTTATTATGAATATTTTTAAAATTCTGTGAATTTCACAATGTTCCTAAAACTCAAATTCTCCAGTAAATAATAAAATAGAAAAAATAATACTCCAAAAAACACCACCAAATTACCATACAAGCCACAAAACCAACATGATTTCACATACCTTAATATTTCCCCTCCAAGCCCTCCCGGCCCTGTGCCTAATCTCTACCTAACTCCACCCAATCTCATACTCTCTGACTCCATCTCATCGACTACTGCGAAACTGTTACCAGAAAAACCAATACTATGGGTGTGCCAGCTTTATTCAGATGGCTATCAAGGAAATATCCCAAGATTATATCGCCCGTTATTGAAGAAAATGTCGAAGAAGAAATAGGTGGTGCTAAGTATAGTGACCCTAATCCTAATGGGGAAATTGATAACTTATATCTTGATATGAATGGTATTGTTCATCCATGTACTCATCCAGAACATAAACCACCACCAGAAACCGAAGATGAAATGCTTTTGGATATTTTTCAATACACTGAAAGAGTGTTGATGATGGCAAGACCAAGAAAAGTTTTAATGATGGCAGTTGATGGAGTTGCACCAAGAGCCAAGATGAATCAACAACGAGCAAGAAGATTTAGAGCAGCACAAGATCGTAAACTTGAAAGTGAAGCAAGAGAGCAGGAGTTAAGAGAAAGAGAAGAAAGAGGTGAAATGATTGAATTAGCTGTAAAAGGTAAAAAAGCTTGGGATACAAATTCTATTACTCCAGGTACACCATTTATGGACAAATTAGCTGAAGGTTTAAGATATTGGGTTGGATACAAATTAAGTAATGACCCAGGTTGGAAAGATCTACAAGTAATCATAAGTGATTCATCAGTTCCAGGAGAAGGTGAACATAAATTGATGAACTTCATTAGATCTCAAAGGCTGGATCCTCAGTATAATCCAAATACCAAGCATTGTATTTATGGATTAGATGCTGATTTGATTTTCTTAGGTTTAGCAACTCATGAACCCCATTTTAGGGTTTTAAGAGAAGATGTGTTTGCCAATCAATCCAAAAGATTGAACGTTAATGATCATTTGAATATGACTGAAGAAGATAAACAGTTATTAAAGGAAAAAGATGCTAAGAAACCGTTCTTATGGTTACATATAAATGTTTTGAGAGAATATTTAGAAGTTGAATTATATAATCCTAAATTGTCATTTCAGTTTGATGTTGAAAGAGCTATAGATGATTGGATTTTCATGTGTTTTTTCGTAGGTAATGATTTCTTACCTCATTTACCAAGTTTAGATGTTAGAGATAATGGTATTGACATTTTAGTAGGATGTTGGAAGAAGATATTATCATCATTAAACGATTTCATAACATGTGATGGGAACTTGAATTTGAAGTCTGTTATAAGGTTAATGAAAGAGTTAAGTGGTAAGGAAGATGAAATCTTTAAGAAGAGATTCGAACAAGAGAAAAGACGTGAAGAGAACAATAAAAGACGTAAACTCTGGGAAGAAGAGGATAAGAAATTAAAACAACAATACCTACCAACTGTTACCAAGGGTAAAGATAAAGCCCCAATTCAAGCTGATGTGAATATGCCATTAATGTCAACAACCGGAGAAGTTGTTGATGGTTATGCTAAATTAACCAATAGTGATATTGTCAATAATTTGTCAACCATTAATCAAGCAAACTTAGCTAATGCCAATGCTGCTGAAAAGTTGAAAAAATTAATTGCTAATAAAAATACCAGTGCAGTTGAAGCTGTTAAAGCTTTAGATGATGAAACTGATAAGAAAAGGAAATTGGAAGATACAGAAGAAGATTCTGAAGCATCAGAGCCTGTAATCATAAACAAACCTGATGATAACAAGAAAGTTGAACCACAAGATGATGTAAGGATGTGGGAACTTGGATATCATAAACGTTATTATGAAACTAAATTTCATATTAGTACTGATGAAGAGATTACTCAACAACGTAAGCAATTAGCTTATGATTATTTAGAAGGTATATCATGGGTTTTGTTATATTATTACCAAGGATGTCCATCATGGCAATGGTACTTTCCTTACCATTATGCCCCATTTGCTCAAGATTTTGCAACCATCGATGAGTCAATATTAGAACAAGGTATCAAATTTACTCAAGGTAAGCCGTTTAAACCATTTGAACAGTTAATGTCAGTTATGCCAGCAGATTCAAGTCATACATTACCAGATGGATTTGAACCATTGATGAAGGATAGTGATAGTCCTATTATTGATTTTTATCCTGAATCATTTGAAATTGATATGAATGGTGCAAAGATGGCATGGCAAGGTATACCATTATTGCCATTTATAGATGAAGTTAGATTATTAGATGCAGTTCAAAAAGTTTATAAAACCTTAACACCACAAGAAATTCATAGAAATACCCTTAAAGATGATGTTCTATTCATATCAAGAGATAATAAGAATTACAAGCGTTTCATACAAGAATTGTACACAGAAAATGAACAAGAAGATGATCATAAGGTCATTGAATTTAAACATAAACAAAGTGGCTTATCAGGAAGAGTAAGTAGAGTCAACCAATTCAAACTTGGTGAGATAAGCAAATGTCCTATTAAAGAAGGAGATTTACCAGACCTTGATAATAACGAATTTTTACCTTTAGATTATTTGATGCCTATAAAGTCAAAAGGGAAATCAATGTTATTAAACGGATATATCTCCCATGAGCCAGTGTTGCAACAAAGTGATATTGACAGTATATTATATGGGAACCAAAGAGGTAATAGGTTCAGAAGTCCGAATGACAATAGAGATTATGTCAATAAAGGACCACAAGGAAATAAGATCTTTATGATGTATGGTGCGAGAAAAGGCGGATATAGAGCCTTGATAGAACATAAAAAGAAACAAGAAACGAGAGGGTCTCAAAAATCGTACAACCAGTCGTACAACCAGTCGCATAACCAGTCGTATAACCAAGGATACCAATCGTACAATCAGGGGTATAATCAAGGGTATAACCAGGATTATAATCAAACGTATGGTCAGTCGTATAATCAATCGTACAATCAACAACCATACGGGCAACAGTATAATCAAGGATATCAGGGTTATCAAGGACAACAAGGGTACCAAGGACAAGGGTACCAAGGACAACAAGGATATAATGGATACAACCAAGGTCAAAATTATAATCAATACCAAAACCAAGGATCGTATAATCAAGGATATCAGGGACAAAGTGGACAGGGTGGATATGGTGGACAGAACAGACAAGGCCAAAATCAAGGCTACAATAATTATCAGAATTACGGACAAAATCGTAATAATAACGGATATAGATAAAAATGTATATAAGAATAGGACATTAAAATCCGAAACCCTATGCGTATAAGGCTGACACAGCACGAAATATTCCGAAAGAATGAACTTAATGATGGTGGCTAAATCTGCACCCTTAATGTATGGGGTAAGACCCGGAAATGCAAGCATATGACTATCTAAAAAATAACAAAATAAAGTCAAGTCATTTTTAAACTTGTTGGTGACATAACGGGAAAATCCTTTAAAAAAATCAGCCAATTTAATGATTCGATTCTAAAATCCGAGATTGCACGAGCACAAAAAGAAATCCATGATTATGTAAGTGGAACTAGAATAAGGCGAGGGTGGTGCGAGATTACAACGAGAATGGTAGTAAATGAGAAAAAAAATAATAGGCGAAACGAAATAATCCGGAATCAAGAAAATCTGGTGAGTTTTCAATCATCCGATATGGTAATACTGCAAAAATGGAATGGTTTTTCTATGGTTATGATTTATGTAAATATATAAACTTGACAGGGTGCCAGATTTGTTAATATAGTAATATAGGAAATTTAATTCATATAACTAATATAAAGAGTACATACCACTACAATAACATAAGAAACCATATACAAAACCAAGACACATTACAAGATGACATTACACATTTTACCAATGATCGAGAATGATTTTAATAAAACTATTTATAAGCCAAACTTGAAGTATAATCCATTAAAACAACTTAATGGGATTTATTTGAATGAAAACTTACAATTCATTAAGAAATTAGGAGCAGGTACTTATGGACTTATTTACTTAGTTAAGGACATAAAGAAGAATCAAATTTATGCTGCGAAAATAATATTAAAAGAACAAGTAGGGACTTTACATCAAAAGGACATAGAAGCTTATAAGAAATATGTTCAAGAGAAAATATACTATGAATTCATAAACAAAAAAGTAAGAGCCGAAGAATTGAATCTAGAATTAATAAGAGATAAAGGATATAATATACCATACTTAAAAGAATTAGCTATACATTTAAAAGTTCATGATCATCCAAATGTTGCAACCATTCATAAAGTTTTAAACTTTGATATAGGAATCATCACATTAATGGATTATTATGAACAAGGGGATTTATTTAAAAACATAGTTGAAAATCAAATCTTTACTGATAAGCCAGTAATGATGAAAAACTGTATTTTGCAATTAATTAATGTTATAAAGTTTATGCAACTGAAAAACATTTATCATTGTGATTTAAAGCCTGAGAATATTATGATCCATTACAACGAAAATTATGAAAGGAAGTTGAATGATAAACATATAATAAATTATAATGAATTAATCATTGGTATAATTGATTTTGGATTATCAATTGAAGATGAATTAATTTGTTGTAATAGTTGTAGAGGATCAAGTTTCTACATGGCACCAGAAAGAATTGTCAATTATACAAAGAATGATTATATTAAGTCTCACATAGACTTGAATAATTTTGAAATTAGACAAGACAACAATTTATATTTCCCAACTATTAAAGGAGACGTTTGGTCCATTGGGATTTTAATTATTAACATAACATGTGCAAGAAATCCATGGCCAAATAGTTCAATAATACCGAATAATAATGACGTATTCCAAACCTATGCATATAAAGATACTTCCATATTACAAAGAATCTTGCCAATTTCATCTGATTTCAATGGCGTATTAAATAAGATATTCAAATTGAATCCTAATGATAGGGTTGATTTATATGATTTAGCAAGAGATATAATCAGTGTAGATTTTTTCCATAATAGTTTATTAAGTCCACCTGAATCACCACGTAGCATTTAGTTGGTTGATTAGTATATAGAAGTATAGAGTAATGATTATGATTTATGAGTAACTTTAATGATTTCTTACGTAATATTTTAAGATAACCACCAAGGGAGCTGTACATGGCTCTGTTAGGCTAAGTCAAATTTCGATACAACTCAAACGCAATACTACCCAAGTACAAATACCCAGGTACAAATACAAATACAAACACAACCCCATCTTCATCAGTCACTAAGGTCAACCATTCAAAGGTGTGGCAGAAACCACCTGCATATGAGTCCGGACCCGAGTCGTTAAATGTGCGATCTATAATCCTGAATTTTATATATAATGGAACAAATCTTATACTACAACTTAAATACCCAACAATTGAATGTTGGAATCAAGAATGACAATGGTTATGAATTAAAGACCACTAATGTGTCATACGAAGACTTTAAAACTAACCCAGATTATCAACAATTTGAATTAAGTCCTGATCAATGGAGGCAAAATCCAAATTCTAAGAAGGATATTATTATAATCGATTCGAGTAATTCTGGTACTGGAAGAACCAAAAGAGATATCTACCAACCAATCATCAAACCCATTTTTGAAACTTTGAATATCAAACACCAATACATTTTAACCACATCTTTCGATACTATTCAAGATGTTGGAAAACTGTTGAAATCTGGTGATTACTTGGTTATCTTGATTAGTGGTGACACTTCAATCAATGAATTTGTTAACTCAGTCAATCCAGACTCAACTGGTGATATCTCCATCTTTAATATTCCTTTTGGTACTGGTAATAGTTTAGGACTCTCATTAGACTTCAATAATGAATTACATGCTATACATAAATTATTACATAATAATGGTAAAACCACACCATTTAATTTATATGATATCAAATTACCTAATGATACTTGGTTATTACAACAAGAAAAGAAGGTTCTTCAATTGCCAACTCATTATAAGTTCTTGGTTGTATTTTCATGGGGATTTCATGCGTCTTTGGTAGCAGATAGTGATACTCCAGAATTAAGACAATATGGTATTGATAGATTTAAGATGGCAGCCATGAAGAACTTACAATCTCCTCAAATTTATGAAGGTGATACAATTATTAGAAATAAGGATGAGTCAACCACCATCGGTCAGAGTTCTGCAGATGGTAATGAATTGAAACAGCAAAATGTTTATCCTGGTCCTTATAGTTATTGGCTATTAACTCCATCAAGAAAATTCGAGCCTACTTTTGAAATATCTCCGAATGGGGATATTTTTGACGACAGTTTATTCTTTATTAGTTTTTCACCAGAGTCAGACATCATGTCAATAATGCAACAAGTTTATGATAAGGGTAAACATATTGATAATCCTGAAGTTACTTATGAACAAATCACCAGTCAACAAGAAGTCAAATTAACATTTAAAGACTTAGATGATAGATTTAGAAGGTTTTGTATCGATGGTTCTATTATATTAGTGCCTAAGTCCGGTGAAATTATCATTAAATCTGTTAGTAATAACATTAACAATTGGAGGTTTCATTTGATTACTTAATAAATAAGCCCCCCATAGTTCATTACCCCATTTTTTGAGACTATCCCGGGTTAATTCGATGATACTTGTTCAAAGTTAAACGGGGATCGTAATCATGCCCCTAATCGACGGCTACCGAGAGTGTGTGCGATAGGCAAATAGTGGGGTCATGACATAAATAACCGCGATGGCGGAATACATAATGCCATTCCGAAATTGTCGCAGCTTGGTGCACGGGTTAATTATGGAGTTTAAGGTTTTATATCAATGGCGATTTAAAACAATGGTCATAGATTTAAGCTTATTATTTATGATGACATTCCGTCAAAAGTTTAATTCGAGCTGGTTGTAGGTATTTCAATATTCCAATAAAATTCACCTCAAACTGAAAAATGCCTGATGGCTTATGTTCTGGAAAATGGTAACAATAAGGTTTTCATTTCGTAGTCCATGCTTTTGAGTCATACACATAAATTTTTTCGTGGTGGATTAAAGTTAGATTTAATCAACTCAACAATCGATTAGAATAATCATAAATGTGGAGAAATTACTAATTATATCGGAGGTCTATTACAGGTTAAATAAAACCGGGCCTTTTATGTCAATGTTCCCCAGTTCCTAATTCAGCAGAAATTTTCTTGATTTACTAGTGTACTGCAAGGAAATTTTCCTTGTCCCGGGGATTGCCCCACTTTGTTATATTTTGCTCACTATAGGTACAGGACTTTTTTTATTTTTCGTTGGGATAACCCCAATTGGGGTCTTAGTAATTCAACGGAGTAGGAATTTGTTCTCCACTATTTCAATCCACTCGTTTTTGTATAAAAGCCAACCAAATTTTTCCGTTTTCTGTTGATAATTCTTGGTAAAGGCTCTTGCATATTTTTTAAGCAAGTTTGACATATTTGACAAGAAATTTTTCTTAGGTTATTTTTGAGGGCCCTGCAGACAGCATGTCAGAAATAGAAGAGAGAGTTGAAACAAAACAACAACCAAAAGTTGTTATACAGCCAGAAGATTATGAAGAAAAACCAAAATTTGCTTGGAGAATCGTTGATAATCATTCACCACCAGAAATTTATAACTGGAAATTATATATGGCAATTTTTGTGTTCGGAGTTTTAGGTGCAGCCAGAGGTCTTGATGAAGGATGTGTAGCTGGTATTTCAGTTGAACCATCATTCAAAAAATTATTCGGATTAGCTGATAAGTCCAAAACTCCTGAACAAATTGCTGATTTGAAATCTAATATTACTTCTATGGTTCAATTAGGTAGTATTGGTGGAGCAATGATTGCAGGTTATGTTGTTGATAAATTTGGTAGAGTTAGATGTTTACAAGCTGTTTGTGTTTTATGGATAGCTGCAGTTATTATTCAAATTACTGCAAGAAAATTAGGACAATTATATGCTGGAAGATTATTAGAAGGGTTATTAGCAGTTGGTTTAACTACAACTATTGGTCCAACTTATATTGCTGAAGTTACTCCAAAAGCTATTAGAGGTTTAACCAGTTGTATTTTTGCTGGGGCAGTTTATTTAGGGGTTATGTTATCATATTTGACAGTTTATGGATGTGCCCTTCATATTTCAAATGACTCAAATAAACAATGGATGATTCCTTTATCAATTAAGATCATGATTGCTGGTATAATTTTATCATTATCATTTTTCTTTTGTATTGAAAGTCCAAGATGGTTTATTAAAGTCGGTAAAAACGAGGAAGCTGTTAAAGCTTTATCAGAATTAAGACAATTACCTGAAACCCATCCATTCATAATCGGTGAAATCACTGATATCACTGATCAAATTGAATCCGAAAAATTAGCTAAAAAGAATAACACAATTTGGGGTCTTACCTTACAAATCATAACTAAAAAATCTTTAAGATATAGATTTTTCGTTGTTTGTTGTTTAATTCAACTTTTAGGTCAATGGGCTGGTGCAAACTCTGTTACAATTTATGCGCCAGAATTATTTGCATTAAGTGGTATTGTTGGAGTTGAAACTTTAAAAATGACTGCAGTTTTAGGTGTTGTTAAGTTTGTTTGTGCATACTTTGCAGCTTTCTTTATTATTGATTTCTTAGGTAGAAGGAAAGCTCTTTACTTGGGTATTTCAATTCAAGGAGTTTCATTATTGATTTTTGCATTATTTTTGACTATTGTTCCTCAAGCTGCTGAGAATGATACTGATTTATCTGCTTCACAAATTGCTGCTTCAAAATTAGCAATGGCTGCTGTTTACTTCAGTGGTATTGGTTGGGTCACTGGTTTTAACTCAATGCAATATTTAGTTGGTTCTGAACTTTTCCCATTACACATTAGATCTTATGCACAATCATTAATTATGGTTTTACATTTTGCTAATCAATATGGTAATTCTAAAGCAGTTCCTTCAATGTTGCTTGCTATGAAACCTCACGGTACATTCTTTTTCTTTGTTGGGGTTAATATCATTGCTTTGGCTTGGGCCTGGTTCTTCGTTCCTGAAGTTGCTGGTAGATCATTGGAAAGTATGGAAGAAGTATTCAACTTACCATGGTACTTAATTGGTAGAAGAGGTAATGTATTATGTCCAGATCATTCCGAAGTCAGTAAGATTGATTATAGCCATGGTAAATTTGCATATTTGGAAAAACCAGAGGTTGAAATGGTTGAAAATGCTTCAAGAGTTAGTGAAGAAAAGGAAGATCCTGAAGATGATGAATAATTTATATATGGGTATTTATGGTTGAATTATTACGGTTTATTTATCATTACTCTCGCTCTTGGTTAATAAGAATATCTACATCACTAAACCGTCTATTAATTATTGGTCTATACAAAAAACGATCATATATCATTTACAATTAATCAGAAGATGATTGGGTCGTAACTTCGTTACCACGAGCAACTTCTTCATTCTTCTCATTGATTTCACTTTCAGCATATACTTTGATAGCTTCAGGAACATCACTTGGATTAGAAGAATCAAACAAATAAATTCCATTATCTAAAGCATGTTTCTTTTCGTTCTTCTTATAGAAATAAAGAACAATGAATGTCCATAAAGATAAGACAAACCCTGAACAAGCAGTGAAAGTATAACCTTTCAAATAACGTGGAGCTTCAACAGTTTTCCAAACAATAACTGCCATGAACGCAGTAGTAGATTGAGCAAAAGCATTCATGAAAATAAGAATAATCGACCTTTTTTGTTGATCTCTTCTACAAATATCACCTTGCCATGAATAAAGTACTGGTGCCATAGCCCAACCAAAATATTGTAAACACCAAGCAAACCATTTAGCACCTTCAGGAATATGCCATACTGCTAATAAGGTGTTACCAAGAACATTAAATACTTGTGAAAATACAATGGCTCCCCATCTTGAATGGAATAAATCAGCTCCAGTACATGTTATAAGTAACCATACCAATCCTAATCCCGGTGTCAACGCAGTTTTATCTTGTAATTCACCTCCAGTGTATCTTTGAACTGATTTACCATCAACGGTTTTCTTTAAAGATTTTAACCATAAAATATATGCCCCACTTGCCCCATTGGAGTTATTCCAACAGAAAATGTTCCACCATGATAAAATATAAATTTCCCAACTGGTTAAGATATCTTTCCATAATTTAAAATCGAATAAATGTTTGATACTATAATTATCTTCAATACTTGCAATATCATTTCTGGCTAATCTTTTTCTGGCCAATAAGATTTCTTCATCACTAAGGAAAATAGAATAACAATTCTTTGGAGTACCAGGGATACAATAAACCCCAATAAGCCCAATAGCTAAAGATACTAAACCATCAATGATGAAAATCCATTGCCAACTTTGTAAACCACCAACATCTTTAAGATTTCTAACAACAGCTCCACTTAATAAACCTGAAGTCAAAACCCCTAAATATTGGCCGAAATAGAAAACCATGGCTCTTCTACTTAATTCATCAGCAGTGAACCACAGACCAAAAAGGAAATGGTAACTATAATAAGCTTGAGATTCTAATGCCCCAATTAAGAACCTTAACCCTTTTAAGGTTCCGACATTAGTAGTTTTATAAAGACAAATAGTAACAATACCCCATGCAATATCAAAAAATGGTAACAAGTAATTTAAAGGTGTGATATTTAAAAGATAAATGAATGGGATTTGGAAAATGATATTACCGACATTAAACAACACTTGAGTGTTAACAAGATCATTACCTTTCATTCCGACAGTTTCAACGAATCCATCAGCTACATACACGTTATTAAGATTGGTTTGATCAAGGTACTTAACCCAATAAGCTGCCATAGAATATACAGTTAAGATGATATCTAATTTGATTAATAACTTCTTTTCT
The DNA here is from genome assembly GCA_030574835.1 of Yamadazyma cerambycidarum. Classification (NCBI taxonomy): domain Eukaryota; kingdom Fungi; phylum Ascomycota; class Pichiomycetes; order Serinales; family Debaryomycetaceae; genus Yamadazyma; species Yamadazyma cerambycidarum. The sequence goes on from JAJMFR010000001.1 coordinate 1,006,525, forward strand.
TTACCACTGACATTACCATACCAGTTCCACCATTGATGTCTCTTTTTGGCTTGTTCATTTATTCTATATTCATATTCATCAAAGAATTTATACCATTTACGACCTTTTTCGTCTCTATACTCAATTTCTAAGTCTAAGTCGTCTTTAGAGACTTTTTCCTCGGTAGTAGTAATTTCTTCAGCTTCAACCGCTGTCACTATACGTTCAGCTGGAAATCCAAACTTCAATCTTGAAATTGGATCTTTTAAGAACCCTAACGCCATTGTTTAATTGTTAGAAAAAAAAAAAATGGGATGAGTTCAGATTTATATTTGCATCGTATCCTGTATCCATCGCTAAAATGCGGAATTTTTGCAGCATTTCATGTTTTCACGTGATCGGAACTGTGTTAAATATGAAAGGCGTAAACGGGATTTGATGACAATAATGGAATGGAATAAAAAAGACGTTGGAATCTGTAACATTTACGGGGCTGACGAAAACCTTATTTTATGTAACCTCTAAGCATGTTGAGCTAAATAGAATAACTTCATTGAAGAGTCTATAGAGATGAAGTATAGAAGTGTGGTGTGGTGTAAGGCGATCTGGGAGAACAGACAAGAATAAATTTGAACCACACTTTTATGTTGTAGATCTGGTTGGTATCATAGGCTGATTTGGGTTATCAAATAAATATGATCAGTTTTAGGGACGTATTTGGAGCACTTATGGGATTTGCTCGTAAATGGGAGGTTTGAGGTAGATAATAATTTGGATTCGGATGAATTGTGGAAATAAGGTTAGGATTCACTTAAAGGTTGAATGAAAATTCAAGGGTTATTTGTTCCATGGCATTTATAAGATTTTAAAGAATCTTATTTGAATACTTTGAGTGTATTCTGGACAGGAAACATCATTACCAGAGTCATAAGGTCATAACTAAAATTGTACCTTATACCTTAAAATTTGCACCCCTACACCTTACATGTTTTCTTGTTTCAACTTGTATTAGTAGAAAGATTCAGATTTTAAACTCAGTTCTGTAAGCACTGTTCCTTGAGCACTATTCCCCTAGCTCAGCTTCACGCTAAAAGTTCTCATCTCTCAATCACGTCTTAAATGTACGCGACATGAAACCGTTAAACACCCTAACTTTCTGTTGCACATCTATAGCCCTAGATAAAAGACAACAATATCAAGGCATTATCCAAGAATTGGGTGGATCATATTTCACAGACTTGACTAGTGATGTTAAATATCTCATAGTGGGTAACAGAAACACTGACAAGTATAAATATTGTATAAAGCTACGTGATGATATAGTGTTCCTTAGTAATGATTCAATCGACAGACTTTATAAAGATTACCAACAAGGTAAAGAAATAAATATGAACAATTACAAATTATCGGTGTTCAGTGATTGTTTACTTTGTTTGTCACATATAATAGTTGATGATTTGAATAAACAAAGACAAAGTGATTATGAAATGCTCATCAATAGTAATGGAGGTAAAGCTACTGATACTTTACAATTCTCATCGAGTTGTTTGATAACGAATGAAAGGAAAGGTAGGAGGTATGAGAAGGCATTGGAATGGAATACTCCAATTGTTCATCCGATTTATTTAATCAATAGTTTAAAGAAAGGTGCATTATTAGATGTAGATGATTACTTGTTGGACAATTATCCCAACTATTTGAATTTATCAGAACCTGTAAATAAGAATTTAAAGATCAAGAAACATTTGAATGTATGGGACTCAATTATGAATAATGATTCAAGTTCTAATATCATCTTACAATCTTCCTTGGCAAAGAATGATGGATCCAAATCGAAACCTAAATCAAGCATCTTTACGGGAATAAGTTTTAAACTTACGAATTTCACTTCTAATCAAACAAAGATCCTATCAGACATCATAACATCACATGATGGCCTGATTGTTGATAAGAAGGCTGATTATAATCTAATCCCATTTGGTGCCGCAATACCTCAAGAAGATACTGAATTCAAAACAGAATGGTTGATTGAAAGGTCAATGTATTATAACAAACTAACTGACGATGAATGGAGTAATCCAATTCCAAAGTTTGTTGTTAGTCAACAATTCGATATAAGTTTAAGTGGATTTAAGGGTATTGAATTGCTTCACCTAACGAAGCTATTTAATGAGATTGGATTCAAAGTTAATGAAAATTTCAACTCAAAAATGAATTTATTATTCGTAAATGTTAACATTTACTATAAGAAACTCCCCAGTAAGTTATTTGAAAATCCTTTAGTAAAATGCCCGTTTGAGTCTATTAATGTCGTATCTACAAAGAATAAGATTTTAGCATCAAAATCATGGTCAATTCCAATATTATCTATCAACTACTTATTTGAAACCTTAAAAAACCATACCCTTTTATTCCCTAATCTTAAGGACTTAGAGTGGTGTTTATACTACCCAAATTCAATCCACGACAATCAATTCATAGAATTTTTGAATGGTAATGATAGTGACTCCATAAAATTGCCATCACCAAAGAAAGTGAAGAGGAAATTTGGGAAGTTAATAACTGATAATAAACCTGTAAATACCGAAGTATCAAGTGAGAGTGTAATCGATGATTTTGACTTCGATTTAGGAATTGGTTATGAAGGTAAAAAAAGACGAATTTAAAAATCCCAGTACAATGTCCGCATAACCGTAATGATTAATGTATAATTATGTAAATAACTAATGGTTGCAAAAAACTCTGTACCTACCCCAGCTAAGGCAATCCGCATTATGCACAAAAAAGCAGTCACAATATCGTCTCTTTACCAAACCCTCATCGTAGTGAAAATTTTTTTCCTAAAATACTGCGATTTAAAATCCCATTAAATTCTCCTTTTTTTTCTTCATAATCAACTTTTGAAAAAGTAATTTCATAATGGGTAAAGAAAAAACTCACGTTAACGTTGTTGTTATTGGTCACGTCGATTCAGGTAAATCAACCACCACCGGTCATTTAATCTATAAGTGTGGTGGTATCGATAAAAGAACCATTGAAAAATTCGAAAAAGAAGCTGCTGAATTAGGTAAAGGTTCTTTCAAATACGCTTGGGTTTTAGATAAATTAAAGGCTGAAAGAGAAAGAGGTAT